>LS486246.1:81908-93344 GCA_900490705.1 Pristionchus arcanus
TTTTTTCAGCATCGAAATTGATTCGTCCCAAGACCTCTAAGGTAGTGGATGTGAACCAGAAGCCTATAGTTAGGAGCTCAAATATTCACGAACTAGCAGCCATAACTAGGGATCATGAATACAATCTCTTCGAAAGATATCGATGATTATGTTTGTCACCATATTTTTGGGACACCTTGTACATTAATCTGATTGTGCATTTGAGGCAATGGATATATGTATACCACAGGGATTAATTATGAAAACCAATTTCTTTTGGTGTGTGTGTAGGCCATTACAGGAAAAGTGGTCGTGTTTCGGAGGAATCTCGTATTTTTTATTAACTTATTCCCATATATGGCATATATGCCAAAATTAGTTTTTTTTTTATTATTACCTACCCAACCCTAAATTAGAGGGTAGGGTAGGTAATAATAAATAATAAACAAAGGAATGTCATAAATGAATGAGTATTTGACCCGTGATTACAAAATAATATAATCTCATTGTATTTGCATTGAGGCAGCAGCACCTCTCTTCTCCAAATTCTTCTTGGCTGCATCATTTCATGTGAGGAACTCATCAGCCAAATTATATTATGTTTTATTCTTTCCTAGAAATATTCTACTTAACACGGGCTTCCTGTAACAGTGTAGGAAAACCAGCAAATTTTTCCACTAGGAATTTTTTTGTCTCCTATTTCGATGATAGTAGGTACCCATGGGGTCATGAGGAGGTACATCAACATATATATACAAAAATTTATCGACGCATAGAAACCGCAAAGAGCGTTTTCCCGCTGTCACACAAATCCAAATCCCTCTGGAAAAGCAGTTTTTCAAGAATAACTCAAAAAGGGGTAGTCCTACGATTATTTTGGACTTTTCTTCGTCTCATTGAAAGCTACATTTTCCTTTTTTTTCAAATCCTGATTCGACCATTTTGAAACAAGTTTTGTTCAAAAGACCGATTTTTCGAAATAAACTACTATGTCCGAGCTCTACTAGTATGCGACATCCCGCGGACAGAGATATCAAAAACCAACTATGCAGTGACTTCACAATGGGTCTGGAGAAACTTTTAAAGTAAAAACTTTGTGTTTTCAGAAAAATTTCGAGAAACAGACACTTTTTTTTTCAAAAAATGGGTTTTATCGATTTTTTAGGTGGAAGACCATCTTTTCTCGATGTACGATAAAAATGAAGGTAGTTATGGTCATTTAAAGATTTGGATCGATAAAATCGATAATTGATCAAACCAAGTTGATGTACCTCCTCATGACCCCCAAGAGTACCTACCAACCAACTTTTATCGAAATGGGAGACACAAAATTTTTTTCTAGTGGACGGCATTCCTACACTCTTACAGGAAACACTTTATGTGATAATAAGAAAACGGGCAAGTGATATTCACAAAGTGAGCAATTAATAAAAAAAAATATTTGTAATCATCACTTCTTATGAACGAGTTAAATATTTTAGGCAAAGAGAATGGAATCAATGGGAGAAAATGAATTGCATCTTCTCGATCGAGTTTATCTAGGAGGACAGAGTGATCTAAGAGGATTCATGCTCAATTCTATCGGGGTATATCTTATAGTTATATATATTTATGTAGAAAAGAGATGAATGTGATGATTATGATAATGATCAGACTCGAGTGGATAATTCGTGTTTGGGAGGAGGATGTGCAGTGGCAGGAGCAGTTCATTTATATCGTCCCCTCTTCCCTGCAGATTCCCTCTTCGCCCATGCATTTATCGCCTCCGGTTAGTTCATTCACACGAGTCCATCTATTCACTTGATTCTTTTTCATTATGTACTACAAACTATGGTTAATACTATAATGTGTGAGGATGGGAATACATATGATTCGTGTTGAGGATCGGTAGCATCAGTTCGCGCTCGAAATATCGTAAGAGATCTTGTGGAATCTCAACGAATCTCCGTGGGGGCAGGAGTTACTTTCGTATTCAAGAATATACTGCGGTGAGTCTCTCATCTATTTTAGTATTCTTATCCCATTGAATTGAAGATTGGAGTTGAACTATGTACAAGCACTAAAGAAGACGGCAAATGATTCTTTCAATCGTGGATTTCATTTCGGAGCAGGAATCAATTTCATGTAGACGAGGAAGAATAAGATTGTATAGGCCAATGATTCAGTTGTTATAGTAACCTCTCGTTGCTTTAAACGAGAGCCATTAGATTTTGTTACGAGGTTGTCTAGATTAGTTTCCTCCGTCGGTGATTATCTAATCGATAAATGCATGTATTCCTAATGAGTGATGTGACTCGGTTGTAGACGTGGTTACTTTATCCGCGTTAATATGTATCTCAAGGGAAATATTTTACTCATGTAATGTGAGGGATGATTCGAGATGTCAACTCGTGCTCTCACTTTCGTGTCTGGAAACAAAGGAAAGATAGCAGAAGTTGCTGCAGTACTAGGAGGATTATACGAGGTAAGTCAGACTCGGTAGTGCATATGAAAAGGAGATATATCAATATCGAATGGAAGATTGCAACGAGTGTATCTAATAGCATGTTCATTAATTGGGATGTAATCAATCTTCTTCTCTTGAAGGTTCGTAACGTGGATATTGATCTGGACGAATTCCAAGGGGAAATCGACGATATTGCAAGAAGGAAATGTGAAGCTGCTTCGGAGAAAGTTGATGGATTTGTGATGGTGAGAAGGCTTCCAAATTACTCTTCATTTCGCGTACTCATTCACTATTCAGAGAGAGAGAGAGAGAGAGAGGTTAGAGAGTGCGCGGATTGAATAGACGATGACTCGCATTTCGAAGTTTAATGGACTTGCAGGTGGAAGATACTTCTCTCTGTTTCGATGCACTCGGAGGATTGCCTGGACCATATATCAAATGGTTTCTCAAGGTAGGGCAAAGGAGGGAGGGCAGATGGTAGATAATGTATCATTGTAGAAACTAGGTCCGAGTGGTCTCCATCACATGTTGAGTTCATACGAAGATAAGGGAGCAGAGGCTGTATGTGCAATGGCATTCACTCATGGAAAAGGACTTCCTATCACTGTCATTAAGGGTTACGTATTCACTTTGCCCATTCACAACAACTATCGGTAGAGTAGGATCTGATAGATAAATAAGTAATTGTAGGAGTGTGTAAGGGTCGTATCGTATCCCCTCGTGGTCCGAATACATTCGGATGGGATCCCTGCTTTGAGGTATCGTCCCTTTTTTCCCATTGCTACGCCTTTATTAGAATGAGGCGGATTATGTTGATTTCAGCCTCTGCACACTGGAAAGACGTTTGCAGAGATGACTATAGGAGAGAAGAATATTATCTCCCATAGGAGTAAAGCACTTGCTGCCCTTAGAGAAGCTCTCGAGAAGAATTGATGTATACGGTAGATGAACATATTACGGTAATCCTCCGTTTCCATGACCTTCTTGTGTTACGTTGTTAAAGTTTGTGATAAATTGTTATGAATATGGCATATATGAAATTGGAGATGGTTGATTAGCCAATACTATTTATGCCTGTACTCGCACAGTTTACTTATATGGGAGGTGCAAAAATTCTCGATCTCCCGTTTATCAATGGCCTTTCTGACCAAGGCTGTTCAAAAATTTAACGCACTCCTCATTTCAAATGTTCTCTCGCCGGTCAGAGAGAGAGCGAGAGAGCATTGCGAAATGAGGAGTGCGTTAAATTTTTGAACAGCCTTGGTCAGAAAGGCCATTGATAAACGGGAGATCGAGAATTTTTGCACCTCCCATATAAGTAAACTGTGCGAGTACAGGCATAAATAGTATTGGCTAATCAACCATCTCCAATTTCATATATGCCATATTCATAACAATTTATCACAAACTTTAACAACGTAACACAAGAAGGTCATGGAAACGGAGGATTACCGTAATATGTTCATCTACCGTATACATCAATTCTTCTCGAGAGCTTCTCTAAGGGCAGCAAGTGCTTTACTCCTATGGGAGATAATATTCTTCTCTCCTATAGTCATCTCTGCAAACGTCTTTCCAGTGTGCAGAGGCTGAAATCAACATAATCCGCCTCATTCTAATAAAGGCGTAGCAATGGGAAAAAAGGGACGATACCTCAAAGCAGGGATCCCATCCGAATGTATTCGGACCACGAGGGGATACGATACGACCCTTACACACTCCTACAATTACTTATTTATCTATCAGATCCTACTCTACCGATAGTTGTTGTGAATGGGCAAAGTGAATACGTAACCCTTAATGACAGTGATAGGAAGTCCTTTTCCATGAGTGAATGCCATTGCACATACAGCCTCTGCTCCCTTATCTTCGTATGAACTCAACATGTGATGGAGACCACTCGGACCTAGTTTCTACAATGATACATTATCTACCATCTGCCCTCCCTCCTTTGCCCTACCTTGAGAAACCATTTGATATATGGTCCAGGCAATCCTCCGAGTGCATCGAAACAGAGAGAAGTATCTTCCACCTGCAAGTCCATTAAACTTCGAAATGCGAGTCATCGTCTCTTCAATCCGCGCACTCTCTAACCTCTCTCTCTCTCTCTCTCTGAATAGTGAATGAGTACGCGAAATGAAGAGTAATTTGGAAGCCTTCTCACCATCACAAATCCATCAACTTTCTCCGAAGCAGCTTCACATTTCCTTCTTGCAATATCGTCGATTTCCCCTTGGAATTCGTCCACAGCGATATCCACGTTACGAACCTTCAAGAGAAGAAGATTGATTACATCCCAATTAATGAACATGCTATTAGATACACTCGTTGCAATCTTCCATTCGATATTGATATATCTCCTTTTCATATGCACTACCGAGTCTGACTTACCTCGTATAATCCTCCTAATCGACGATATTCATGGAAGAGGAGCACTTCCTATTGTGGTCGGAGGAACGTCGTACTATATCGAATCACTTCTCTATAAAGGAAATTTGATTGATTCGGGAACGAATGGATTGGATGAGATTCAACGTGAGTCATATATTTTATCGACATACATGAAAAAGTTATGTGACAAAATCCTTGGAAGTACGTTTATAGAAAAGACCTTAGAAACCGACTAATTTTACGAAAGCGGTGTGTGTGTGCGAATCGTAGGTTACATGCCTTGTTAACGGAAACCTCAAAAGCGGGGTATGTTTTCAAATTCCAGGTAGTTTTCGACTAGCTTTTCCATGTATGTTTATCGATATTGTACGAGTATCTATCAACTCTATCACAGCATTCTCATCTTTATCAAACGAAGAGTTGCACTCCGAATTAATGAAAGTCGACTCTGAATCTGCATCAAAAGTTCATCCGAATAACAGAATGAGAGTATGGAGAGCACTGCAGATTTATCTGAAGACTGGTTAGTGAGTGAGACGAAAGAAAGAGAAGATGAATGGTATACAGGAAGGAAGAAGAGTGAATACATTGCTCAAGTCAAGGAGACATTGGGAACTAATATGGGATCACTCAGATGGAAAAATTCACTCCTTCTCTATTTAGATGCTCCTCTTACGGTTTGATACATTCAAAATTTATGCATTATTGTTCTCCTCACAGATTCTGAATGAAAGATTGGACAAACGAGTGATCAAAATGAGAACCGGTGGATTGAGAAATGAAATTGAACAATTTTGGGACAAGGTTCTTATTATTCATATATCAATAAAACTAGACCGCTTACAGTATTCGACGGTTTTAAATGGGGAACAATACGGTATTCTCCAATCAATTGGACTCAAGGAATTTCTACCTTATTTGGAAAAAAGAAGAGAAGGGGAAATTGATGAAAATCTATTCACGAGAGGAATTGAAGAGGTGACTGAAGAGGAAAGTAAATTAATTATGACTCGATCAGGTTCAATTACACACTCGTCAATATTCGAATAGACAGAGAAGATGGGTGAATAATCGATTTGTGAAGGAAGTAGACGGAAGAGAAGTAAGTTATTCAGATAGGAGTATTCAATGAAGTAGGAATACAACATATATGTGTAGAATCCTTCGTTCGTTTCACTCGATTCGTCTATTCCATCAGAGATGTTCAATGAAGGAATTGAAGTTATTGGAAGATTTATGAAAGGAGAGAAGATTGATAACGGTAGATCTAATTTATCATTGGTAAGGATAAGAATGGAATATAATCAATGAATATATCATTTGAGAAAGAATCGAAGGAAGATGCGAATCATCTCTTTCATTGTGATATCTGTAATCGATCGATTACGGGAAGAATGAGCTACGACATTCATCTTAAGTTAGTTCGGTCTTATCATCTTATCATCTAGATTCATTCTCTCATCATTCCCTCTTCCGGATACTATAAATAAGAGTCAAGTTTGGTCAACGATCTCTTCTCCTTTCTTCCATTGTCTCCCCCTGGAGAGAGAATAGAAGGGATCTTCTCTAGTGACTATCCCCCTCTCCTCCCTCTCCCTCTCCTTCCCCGTCGTCTCTCTGATTCCAATCCATAGCGAGATCTTTGTTTATTCGTTGTCTTTTTGCCTCGGCCATCTCTCTCTCTCTTTCATCCATCACTGATAGGGAGAAGATGAAGGGGCTGAATCTCAGACCCCCCTTCTCTCTTTTCAACATTTCTTTTGGTCTTCAACATCTCTATTGGTTAACCTTTTCAACCCGAACTTGGGAATGCGTGCTGTTTTTGCATAAGAGAAGGAATTGTTCTTATTTTTGTTTGGATGATGTTTCGGAGGATTTTTTTATTGCCATATGAGGGTCCCTAAACACGGTCACATCTCTCTTCAATTTCACTCCTTCTTCAGATTAATATTGAACTTACCTTTTTTACGCTCTTCATCACATTCTTATTTAGTTGAAGTAACAAAAGAGTATTTGCAGATTATTAGTAGTGGAATGAGTGAACTGAGTATGAACTGGTCTGTCCTCTCCTCCCCCTCCCTCTCCCCCTCCTTCCTTCTCTCTCTCTTCATCTTCATCATCCCTCTCATGTACTTCTCCATCATTCTTCCACTTCTTTCTCGTCTTCTTCAACTCTCTTTATCATTCGGATTAAGAAGTTGAGGTGTCTCACCCCTCCCTTCCCTCTTCCCTTCCCCCTCCCTTTTCTTCCATCTTCCATTCATACATTTTCATTGCTAACCGGGGACGAAAAATATATAGAGGTCTCACACAAACACCAAAGGTCTACTGGCTTAAAAACCGATTTTATTGTGAATATGTTGTGGTCTGATGGCAGATTCCATCAAATATATAGTGGTCTGATTACCGGCCCGGTAGGAACGAAAATGTATGCTCCCACTTCTCTTTCTCGAAAAGTCCAAATTCTCTGTAAGACTCATTCAGTAAAAAAAAATTGACGACTCCTACGCGTTTTGCTTCCATTTTTTCTCCTCATTTGATTATTGCTTCGTTGTCATTAAGTCATTAATTTAGGCTCTTTATCGTAGATCTAACTTTTTGTTTAAGTTCTCTTTTAATTCCCTTTTTGATGAGAGGACCTTCAAAAATATTAAGGAGCAGACCTCACCGTAAGACGAAGGAATCGAAAGGGAGAAAGAAAGAAGATAGTGAATTGTAAGGAATGAGAAGAGAGGAAGAGAGAGGAGCTGAGAGAATGAGAATGGAGGAGAGTATACAGGTACCTAATATTGTATATGCCATTCCATTATCCTATTTTGAATACATTGAATGTATATCCTTATGAGTTTTGTCTTGTGATCATTATCTTTAATTGTATCTCATTCACAGATTTCTCGTGATGGTCAACGTGTTTATGATGGGAGAAATGAATATGAAAAAAAAATTGACGACTCCTACGCGTTTTGCTTCCATTTTTTCTCCTCATTTGATTATTGCTTCGTTGTCATTAAGTCATTAATTTAGGCTCTTTATCGTAGATCTAACTTTTTGTTTAAGTTCTCTTTTAATTCCCTTTTTGATGAGAGGACCTTCAAAAATATTAAGGAGCAGACCTCACCGTAAGACGAAGGAATCGAAAGGGAGAAAGAAAGAAGATAGTGAATTGTAAGGAATGAGAAGAGAGGAAGAGAGAGGAGCTGAGAGAATGAGAATGGAGGAGAGTATACAGGTACCTAATATTGTATATGCCATTCCATTATCCTATTTTGAATACATTGAATGTATATCCATATGAGTTTTGTCTTGTGATCATTATCTTTAATTGTATCTCATTCACAGATTTCTCGTGATGGTCAACGTGTTTATGATGGGAGAAATGAATATGAATTAGGAAGAGGAAGAAGAGATGGAGGAATGAATGATTATCCATTGAGAGAAGGAAGAATTCCACCTCAAGATTATGGTAGAAGGGCATCTCATTCAAGTGAAACTGCTACTATCAACTTCTTCCATGATGATCGAGTGAGTCACACGTAGAATTATAGAACTCATCTATTTATATCCTACTATTTTCCATATATCGAAACTATAATTAATACTCAACTATTGAACTCGTCACCATTTTGTTCCATTCAGTGAATCTCCTCTATTCAATAGAAATCCTTCTGGGGAGTTCTAGGAAAAAAATATGTCAGTAGTAGTATTACTCTTCAACTTACTTTCTTTAACCTTTTTTTTCTTGTTAGTTAGTTTTAACAAATTTTGTGAAAAATTGATTTAGGATTCTTATAGTTTTGAGCGTGTATCTACCATTATAACTCGTTGTTCCATCCCCATAGTATATTTCTGTCCCTTTCTCTCTTCTTCTCATCTCTTCTGTATGCCATGAGTGAGTGTATTCCCTTCTTGTGAGAGTCAACGGAACTTCTCACCTCCCCCTCCTTTTCTCTTCTCTTCTCCATCCCATCCCTCCATTTTCCTTCCATCCCCTTTATCACAATACTTTTACGTTTACTTGAGATGTCTAGCAATCACATACTAGTTCGCGTTCTTAAAATGTCAGTTTACTTAATCATCAATAATAAATTTTATCGAAAATTTAAGATTCAAGTTGGTCCAATTAGTTAATACTGTTGAAGATTGGTTCATTTAGATCATTCTCTCATGTCTTTCTATTTCCTAGCAAGACTCGTTAGTGTATAAGGGTGGTGTAGTAGGTGCGGAGAGTGCATTGAGTCTCCCTTCTTCTTTCTTCCTTTCCTTCTTCCCTCATATTACCATTGATTCTTTCTTTATTCTATATCTGAAGAGTTCGGGTAATCTGTCAATCATGAAGTATTCACATTGATTTCATTTCTCTCTTTTATTCTCATTGTTTGTTTAAAATAATACATAGATAAATTACAGATCGACTTAGCTACTTTCTCATATGTGTTATCTACTACGTTATCTTGGTTGAGTCTTCAATATGACTTTCAAATTATTTCATCTCTCTATCTCTACGTTTTCCCTTCGTTTTTCATTCTTCTTCATATCACTAATCAGAGTAGTTGCTTGTTTGCTTAACTCAGTCTACTAGTTTCCTCTATCCCTCTGACATTGAATCACTCTTATCTCTTCTTTTCCTTGGAATGATGAGAGAGAAGGTTAACACTACTCTTAACCCTCTTCGTTATTCTTCTTTTTCCCTGTCTTGAGTACTCTTCATCTACTCAATATATATCCCATCATGTATTCCAATATCGAGATCAGCTCCATCTTCTTTTCTTCTTTTCATTCGTCTTCGATTCTTCTGTTATTGTTTTTTTGTGTGCGTGCCAGGGAAATTCAATAAGTAAACCCAATAAAAATAGATGAGAAAGGCACTGGGAACCTTGTCCATTCCTTCTCTTTCTTTGTCTCTCTCAAGATATCCTTCTTCTCCTCTTCTTCATTCCATTCAATAATTTCAAATGAATTAAGGAAGACGAGTGGGAAGAAGAAGTTATTGAAGAGAAAAGGAGCAAATCATTCAATTTCACTCATACGATCGATCCAATCGATAGAAGGGACGATAGAATAGGAGGAATTGAGAGAAGATTACGGTATGTCCATCTTTAGAACCTTGATTGTATTAGGGATTATTAATGTGTTAGTTATAGAACACTGGACGAGGAGAGAATTGAGGAAGAACGGAGAGTTGACGAGAGAAGAGAATACGAAAGAGATAATAGAAGAAATCGTCATCCACTTCCAATACAAAGAAATACTTCCAATCGTAAGCATCGCCTTTCCTACTCTATCATTTAATTATATCATCTTACATCTTCTAAGTGTAAATACTGTCTTTAATACATTTATCTTGATTCTTAACAGTTTCGAGATGGACATGTGATATAATAATTTTCCATTTAAGAATCAATGGCAGTCGATTATTCATCCCGTGATTTCCATCAATCTCTCGCTGCAATTGATGCTGCATCTCGAGAAAGAGGAGATAGGGATGGAGTGAGAGTTACTCATCAGGTATCCCTCCTTCTCCCTCCCCCCCCCCCCTCCCTCTCCCTTCACTTATCCTCCTTCTAAGGGCGACACTACTATCGTCACTGAACATCGTGATCCATATTCATTCTATTGGCAACTCGATCAAGTAATCAATCTCTTTCTTCTTCTTTCTATCCCCTCTTCTTCTCTCTCTCTCTCTCTCTCTCAGTCTGCTTAGCATGGCATTGTTTGCACTAGAGATCTCACGAGAAGAAGAGAAAAGTTGACACGACTGTAAGAACAACTCAGAGAAAAGAGTAGACAATTTACACTTTGATAGAGAAAAAATTCAGATTCTTGTAGAATGATATAATGATATACAGATATAATTAAGACTCGTCGACCAGATTCCCCCCCTCGACCTCGTCCTCCTGCTACTGATTATATTATTGATGAAGAAGAGGTACTCTCCCCTCCCCCCTCCCTTCCCCAATGAGAGATGAGAATTATAGGTAGTGGAAACAGTTCTATCTCCTCATTCTCATGACTCGGGAGTAATGACAGAGTCTCAATATTCTCGTCCCATTCCTCTTCCTCCTCGATCTCTTCCTACTCCTGTGATAGAAAGAGATGATTCCCCTCATAGACCACTTCCTAATGGATGGGAGAAACATCAAGGTATACAATGAGTGAGAAAGAGATTATTAATGCATTCAGTTATAGATCCATCTGGATTCTCGTATTATTGGCATGTGGATAGTGGAAAGATTCAAAGAGATCCACCAGTGAGTTAAATGATAGAATGATAGTATCTGTTAAATACTAATGAGTGTCAATTGAAGAGAGTGATATCACCTCCTCCTCCTTCTTCTCCCCCTCAACCATCTACCCCCGTATATGCTCCTCCCTCACGTCCTACTCCTGTTAGTTATCCCTTCTTACCCTTCTCTCCCTACTCTGCTATTATTTTCCCAGTGGGATCCCAGGGAATTTCCCAGTGGGCAGTGAGGTAGGAGACCAGTGGGAATTTCTCTGGGAAACCAGTGGGAAGAGGAGAGACCCTGGGATCCCACTGGGAGAATAGCCAGGGAAACCAGTGGGAAGAGGAGAGACCCTGGGATCCCACTGGGAGAATAGCCTGGGAAACCACTGGGAAA
>LS486246.1:99124-137855 GCA_900490705.1 Pristionchus arcanus
CTCCCTATCTCTTTCTTCATCATCCTTCCTCTTTCTTTCCTTCTCTTTTTCTTCATCACCTCGTTTTCTTCTTTTATCATCTTCGTCTTTTCTTCTCTTTCTTTCTTCGTCATCTCTCCTTCTTCTTCTATCTTCTTCATCATCCTTCTTTCTCTTTCTTTCCTCGTCTTCATCTCTCTTTTTCTTTCTTTCTTCTTCATCATTCTTTTCTTTTCGTCGTCTTTCTGAATCTTCTCTTTCTCTTTTCCTTTTTCGTTCTCGATCTTCTTTCTCTCTTTCATCATCATCATCTTTCTTCTTTATTATATTAGTATCGTACGGCGGGATAAGAGGATCCACCTGGATAAAACAATTTGATTTGATAGGATCTGGAGGTATAGCTTCACGCATAGGTCGCCGGAAGGGACAGACTGAACGCTGAATTGGCTTGAGGTGGCAGAGCCCGCCCTAGCGAGGAAAATGCACACACACCACCTTTACTTTACTTTTACTTTATTAACAGTGTCCACTCTTTCTTAACTGATTCAGATCATCCGAAAGTGTGTAACCCAATGACAAGATACATGTAGGAATTTATATTTCCATTTAGAGTTAAAATACCTAGTGATAATATTGCCTAATTCGTAGAAAACAAAGTACTAACCCGCTTAAATAGAATGTCACGTAGTGTCAGAAGAGAGAGGCGATCCTAGGGTGTTTACATCGTTTCTATCCCTCGTCGACCCCACGAGATCCCTAGGATCGACAACTGTCTCACTCTAGTCCCTTCCCCCTCTGGAGGAATCTCCGATAAAGTTATGCAGAGCAACATCTAGTAGTCCGCATATGAAGCCTAACGGAGAGCAATATCGTTTCCCTTGACAAGAATATTTTAAAATCAGATGTTTTCTCGTGATCGGAGTTGAAATTCAAATGAGCCTACTCCAATTTTTTTTTGGTAGCCTATCTATCCGACACAAGAAATAGCAAAACAAATAAAGAGCTTACTTGCATGCCTAAAACCATCATTCTTATTTCAGGAGGCGGAGTACTGAAATGATAATGAATAACAATGAATGCATTAATTGTAAGAACTATCAGAATGGGTAAACTTACTTATTGCAGCCACTGCCTTTCCAATCTCCTTTTTCATCATCAATATCATCATCAAATAGATCTCGCATCATCCTGTAAAAAATAACTACTTGCAGTAACTACAATTTGCTCAACAATATCGATAATAGCGATTAAGGATGATATTGTAAATGATCAGTGTTTAAAAGAGAAACACTAAAAGACGCTAATTAATGTTGTACGCTGATTTAATATACCATCTTTCAATGAAGATTGTTAATAATTGATGGAATTACTTACTTATTATCTTCTTTTTTCTCTCTTCTCTTTAATGGTCCATCACTATCTTCTTCACTTCGGTCTCTCTTCCTTTTCTTTCGACCATTATAATTCTCGACATCATTCATATGAGAATTTGATGAAGATGCCTCTGAAGCACATCCAGCATTCTGCAACATATTCCGCTCCAATTACTATTTAAAACCCTTCCTATATACTAATATATAACGAGGAAAATAGGAAAAATAAAGCAAAAAAATAATCAGTGACAGCAAATATATCTTAGAATATTTTATCGTTAGGAGGAAGGCAGATTTTGGCCCATTTTCACAATTTTTTCACATATCTCTTTTCCATAGCCCCGCTTTAGCATCTTCTAAGAGATAATAGGCAAAAGTGACCTGATTCTCGTTTCTGTTCACATGAAGTGGAGGGATTAAGGGAGGTACATTCTTCATCTCCTGATATGATTGGAATAAAGAGGAGAGTTGTTAGATGATGCTCACTTGAAGACAAAGGGATGCAGATGGAATGGATGCATTGGAGGGAAGACGATTGGTAGAATAGGGTGTGAGACCCCTCATTACTCCAGGAGTCGGAATAACTCCGAACAATTGTCTTGGTACGAGATCGGCAAAGCGATCGAACTCGCCGAAGACATCTTAAAGTGTTCGTTCTAATCCATGTCATTAATCGTCCTTGGACAAAGGAAAGGCCATCCACACACAACACAGTTTCATTTCTCTTCCACTCTCTCCCGAAAAAAATGCGCTGATCACGTGTAATTTCTCCAACTCAGTGACACTAACTTATGTATTCTAGACAATCACAATTATACTAACAATGAGCATTTCAACAACAACAAAACAAAACCAGCTTATTATCGATTATTTGCTAAACGATCGAAAGATAACAAGAGCTATAAACGCAAAAAAATGGAAACAGAAGATCGGCAGTTACTGTTCAAACAAAACAGATTATTAGGATATTGCTGACCGTTTAGTTGCAGTCGTAGATCAACTTCCATATCTTGTTGGTTGGGAGAAGATCTTTGTGCCATACACGGCCGTCTCTCCTTCCACACACTAAATCCTGTAGAGAGACAGTGTAGAGTGTAGAGAAATGAGAGTGAGTCGAGGTGAGTCCGCCCGCTCAAGCTATTCTTCTCGTACCTCTCTTAGTGGCGCGTCGATATCTTAACAGCAAGTTGCAAATTTCACTTTCGTGTAACCAGGAAAAAATGAGCAGCATAATAGCAGGAAGGATTTAGCGAATTGTTGAACACAACTATTACAGCGTATCGACAAAGGTAGGCACAATGATGCATAGAAAGAAGGGAAATAATTTATTTTAGAATCACTTGGCAAGATTATTACAGAAAAGATTAGATTGATTAAAGATAGGCATCTAATTAATCGTTGCATAGCATAGCGCGCGCGCAGCAGGGTCTTTTTGGATTTTTTCGAGTGCGCATCGCTTTGCATGCTCTTCAATGGTGAATGCTCAGAAAATGAGACAAGTTGTATTTCAAACACAAAAACAAATAATTAACTTTAACTACATCTAAAAAATACATTTTGCTCTCTCCACAAAACTAGTGCGCAAAATGTACGGTATGGTGTAGAAGTGGTGTAGCGCTAAATAGTAGAAGTTTTGCATTATTTTTTTCTTGGTGGTTCTTTACAATATTCATTTTATGTATTTGCATTCTATTTTTACACCAATAATTTGCTTTTACCGATTGTTAGCCCCATGGTCTTCATTTTGATGTCTGCATTCTAATATCATCCTTTCGACATCATCACGAAAATACTCATATGATCATTGATCGATCGAGATTTTTCTCGATTATATTCTGCTTACTGTTCAATGCATCTATCTAAGTTTGGCGATCGATCGATTAATCTTTTCTTGTCATCGACAAAGGAAATAAGACGCTCAAGCTCTTGTTGTTATCTGCATCTTCACGGCTCCAAATCATCTCTGTTTTAGTACGTGTGTTATGGACTGTATCTCATCGAGTGGCTGAATCGATCAGAAAAATGAAGTTCCTTCTACTCATCATCTTTCCAGTTTTGATATTGAGTGATGAGCGTGGGAAGAAGACTAGAAGTGAGTCACTCTTCATCTATTTGATCGCCAATTCCACTTCTTAATCCATGGATTAAAAATGTGCGGGACACAATTGATGATTCTGCTGACTTGGTCAATCAATTTTTTTTATGTCAGATGTGGAAGTGACAGCGGAAGAGGAGAAAATTCGAGATAGGAGGGGATTCGAGGCAATTGCTGAAATACATAAAGAAATGGATGATGATCACTCTGGTAGTATCGATAGAACTGAAAGTAGTGGGGTACGCTTCTTCTTCGTCATTCCTTTACGTATATTCATAAATAAGCACTTTTTTCTTTAAAAAAATTATATAAATATATATTTTTCAGTTCATGGCGGAGGATATGAACATGCGATCAACTGAAAGAGCACGACGAGAAAAGGCATTCCATGGGGAAGATGATGCAATCACTGTCGATGATCTATGGGAGGCATGGTTCGAAAGCTCTGAGAGATCTTGGACCACTCAAGAGGTTTGTTATCAACTAATATCTCCTAATCGAATATAATGTTTCTCTGCTATAAGTGATATGTATATGTTCAGTTTGTGTATTGGCTGGTTAATGTGGTTAATCTTCCCCAATACGCTCCACTCGCTGAAGCAATGCAACTAGACGGAAAAGTTCTTCCTAGGTATCTTCATTTGCCAGTTCATAGTTCTTAACATAATTTCAGATTGGCAGTTCTCAACTCCACATTCATGAATGATAAGTTTAAAGTAAAATCGTCGGTTCATCGCCAGAAGGTTAGCTATTATCCATCGTAACGAATGAGATCGTCCGTAGTGGATGTGACTGAAGAGAGTTGGAGAGGCAAATGATTAATTCAGCTTCGTCTCACTGCTCTCGACGTCGTTCTATTCGGTTATAGAGATAATTCATCCCGTGCAAAAGACATTGCTCTCGCTGCACTCGTAAGATCTATTTATCATATTATATTATATTAAATATATATACTGTTTATCCCGTGCATTGTTTTAGTTCGTAACTGATATTAGTACATCTTTTCAGTTGGGTCTTCTCTCAGTAGTGATTGCCCTGATGATGAGGCAAAGAAGAAGAGCGAGAGTCGAAATGAATTCATTAGCTAATCAATTGGAAGAGCTCAATAGTATGAAAAGTCATCTGGAGGATACTACGGAGAAGTATGTTACTTGTGATTTTTTCTATTATCTTGGTCAAATTATACGGCGTGTTGAATCTACTCGTGATCTCTACGTATGTCTCAACTCATTGGGTGAACTACTTGATAAGAATCTACCATTCTCTGAATTCACAAATAAGAAATAGAGAGGCAGGGGGATTTTATGATTTTAAAGTACAAAAAGACAAATTTGACCGGTATTGATAACGTTTCCTGAATTCATATTTTCTGCGGTAGTGCAGCGTGATGAGGAATGTAATGGTAATATAAAAATACGAGAAGGTGATTCGAGAATGGTTAAATTGTGGGGAATAAATGGAATGAAAGAGAATGCAAGAGGAAGTAGGAGATATAATAATTGAATTAAAGAATGAAAGAAGAAAGAAGTCGACGACAAACAAATGATGGACATGAAGTACAACAATTGAAGAATCAATTGGATGAAGCTAATAAGAAGTTAGTCGATCGTCTATTCAGCAGCCATTACCATTCATTTGATTACAGATTGGAAATCTCTCATTCCGGTGGAACAGCTCCTCTTATTCTTCAACCTCTCCTTAGGAAAACTTGTGAGGTCGAATTAAACTATCTGAATAAGCAGAGAGCAGAGTAAGGAATAGAAGGATGTGAATGGATAATAAAGAGTATTGTTCAGATGTGTGGTTGAGATGAAAGGAGCCATCGACGAAGTAGATAAATTGAGGAAGAAACAAGCAACACTCGTTGCATCACTCAAATTGGCAACTGGTGCAAGTACTGGAAGTGATCAGATTGATGCCAAGATATTTGGATTGAAGTGAGCATCACACCCTTGCATAACCCATTGGAAGGGATATTTAATGGGAATGAATAATCAGATCTCGAATGGAATCAATCCAAGCGACAACTCGAGAAGCTCAAGAGAGATGGATGGAAATAGAAGCGCTCTGCGGATTTCCAATTCTTTATATTAATGGTAAGAATGGAATTTCCACTTATTTGGAGCGAACACAGTCAAGTTTCTCTCTCAATTATGTTGTTATTTATTTACCGTTATTTATTCCAAATCGATTGATCGATCTTGATGTTATATTAAACTGAACTAATAAGGTGTTTTTATATCTGTTGACTAATATTTGAGTGTCTTTATCTATCTTCAGAGAATACGACAACCTCTAGTTCTTCATCCGTCGCTCGTCTCAAATCTTCCGTTGTTTCTTCATCTTCAACTCATCCTTCGTCTTCTTCCTCTGTTCCCACATTCTACAAAGGAGGAGGAGAATCAGGTATTCATTCTTTCATTTTTTCCAATTCACCCATCAAATGGATGCTCGTGCTTCTCTGCTCTTCTAACCATGGAATTAATTAACCTTCGCGTGAATGAAAGATTCACTCAACCTTATTGTCCCCATTTAAATTGTGAGACTATCGATGAATAATAACCCTTTCTCCTCTTTGATTCCATCTCAGGTTCAGGTTCATCCTCATCAATTTCATCAATGGATCGATCTTCAACTCTTCGTCATTCATCGTCTCTTCCCATGTCTCCAACGAGTGTTAATGGATCAATAGCATCATCTCATCCATCTGAAAGGTATCCCTCCCTCTCCCTCCCTCTCCCTCTCCCTTCCTTTTCTCCTTAGTATTCTATCGCTTCTCTAATCTCCTATGTCGCTAAGCATGTCCCTCCTTTCCCTCACTCCGTTATTAGATGTCTCTCTCACAACTTAACAAAAGCATTTGGGATGTATGTTCACGGGTGCCTATTATTCATATTACTATGATTCCCTTCCTATTTACATAGATAAGTCCTTTATTATGGAAATATATCACGTTTAATGATTTCAAATCAATACATCACAATTAGCACTAAATGTTTCCAATATATATAGATATTTAATATTTAGTAAGTTGTTGAGGAAGAAGATTGAATGTTCAGATTCATCGTCCGGGATGAGTATGTGAATGGAACGAATACTTCTCCCTCTACTTCACCCATCTCCACTGTTCCTCCTGAAGGGAAGAAGAGAAAGAGAGATGTACTCAAGAGTATATTTAGCAAGAATAAGGTTAACAAAGTAGTATCTTGAGAAATGCTGGAACATCTCCAAACGTATCCAATGTTAACATCGCTTATCACTTTACTAATTGTATATCATATATTCAAATATTTTGAGAGAGTATAATTATTGTAGATGAAAGTGTAGCCATACCCTTGTCTCAATGTGATTCCCTCGCCTTGTGTATTTTCAAATTATTCCATATAGACGGCGTCCATTAATGCTCATACTTAGATTGCCTTTCCCCCCATTGACATTTATTGATGCCTTAATTCATTATTCGAACATCATCACATTTACATTGCAATAATTGACTCGATTTTTTCATTTCATAATCGATGAGACTTTATCATTCCAAGCTTCAAGCGTTGCTACTGCTTTACTCCAGTGCTACCATTCTTCCTTTTCAATTATTCTCTGTACTATTCGTTATTATTAACGTATAAAGGGTTGTGTCTTATATATTTATGGTCGTATTCGACGAGTTCAATCACTCTCCATCATATCTGAAAGTGTATCCGAATGGATATTTCGAATGGATTTTTGAATGGAATGGGGGGACCACTCTTGTCTGACAGAATCAATTCATTTGCAATTAGCAATGATCGTGAGGTTATATAAGAGGGAGTTACACGGGTCTCTGATAGAGTAGTATGACTGATGTGACCTCTAGATAGACTCATTGCACTCTTATTAGAAAGAAGAGCCGCTAAACGGATGATGAGGAAAGTATTCCCTCTGGCATAGAAGAGAGTGTTCATCCCTAGAGATATTACAACTGTCATGAGGTGCTCAAATGGGGAAGATTGTATGGAGAAGAGAGTTTGTCTATCGGGATGAAGAATGATTGATGACTCTTGCGTAGATCATGATGATATTCCCTCTATTGCCCCCTTAGTGTCCATGTCCTATCTGAATTACGAGGTCATACCAGATGATATACACCGATTAATTAATAGCCATATACCGATATATCTCATCTCGATGCAAAAAACGAATAACGATGTACGGCGATTGCATATTGTAGCACTAGAATATAGAAAATATTATATTCTTTATTTTTCAGTGTGAAATCTGCAGAAATGGCCTCTTCAAAACCTTCAGCAGCCATTAAAATTGATCATCTTCCATTCGGATTCTTCGAACGAGAGATCGCTGCTTTCTTCCATCAATTTGGATCCGTCGTCAGAGTTCGCATTCCCAGATGCAAAAAGGTAATCTAGTTGAATGAAGAATATTGATTGTAAATGAATGAATTGTAGTCGGGAAGAGATCGTGGATACGCATTCGTTCTCTTCGAAGACTCCACTGTTGCACAAGTCGCAATGGAAGCTATGGACGGATATCTCATGTTCGAGAAGAGACTCCAGGTTACGGTAAGTGATATAAATATGATACGAATTGATGGGTATGATATTGAATTGTAGCTGTTGGATGAGGACAAAGTGCCTGAGATATTGAAGAAAGGAGCGAAGATTATTGGACAACCGAGTAAGGGAGCAAGTGGAAGAGCTCATTCAAAGAAAATGAATAAGAAGAAAAGTGATGATGAAGATAATAAGGCAAAGGTAGAAGGAGGAATTAGAGGAAGGATTAGAAAGAGAAGACATTGATTAAAGGTACGAAGAAATAAGATTCAATCGAAGAGAATGAAGAAGCTGGCAGCAATAGGAATCGATTATGATATGGATGGAGAAAAGAAAATTGATACTACTGAAATTACTGTTGTTGAAAATGAGATGTAGGAAGAAATAGAGTAAATTGAATAATATTGATGATTTAATTTTAGTGAACAGATTGATGAACCAGTGGCAAAGAAATCGAAAACTGTGGGAAAGAAATCGAATGAGAGGTATTATATTCTTACCCACTACATTTAAACATAATAATGAACAATTTTAGTGATGATATTGTGGTTGAATCGACTCCATCTAAGACAATTTCTACTCCCGCTAAGAGAAAGACTCCCGCTGTCACTAAGAATACTCCTAAGACTCCTCTCTCTGCCAAGACTCCTCCTCTCAAATCGAGACTCAGATCTGCCAGAAGATAAATGGTCTATTTCATTGTTCTCTTCTATCTTGTTCTTGTTATGTTTCACACTTATCCATTGTTGATTTGTTTTCCATCTGAATAAATGGTTGATTACTCATGGACTAGTGTGACATCTCGATTACTCTCATCTCTTCCTCTCTATCTTTCTAATTGAAGTCGTGAATATTGCATCTCCTTCTTTCCTCTACCGCCCTGTCAATCTCTCTTCTTCAATTAGTGAGAGGCGGAGTCTATCCCCTCCCCCCCCCTCCCACCAGTCTTCTTATCCATACAGTATGACTCCCACTCCCTCCATATCTTCCTCTCCTCTAAAGTTCTCTATTCAACGAATTCTGCAAGACGACTTTGTTTCTCAATGCAAGACAAGTCATGATAAGGAAGAGACAGCCGATGGATCTAACTATCCAGCTTGGGTATATTGTACTCGATATTCTGATAGACCCAATTCCGGTTAGATAATCTATTCATTATTGTAATCTAACGAATGTATGCAGGAATTCGAAATCATAGAAGAAGAAAAGAAAGGAGAGAACCGAGGGAACAAGAAGAGAAGAGATCAAGAACTGCTTTCACTCCACAACAATTGGCTGTGCTCAGGAATCATTTCATAGACAACAGGTACGGTACTTCTGCCTTTACCGATTTCTATATTTTTTAACCTAATAGTCCTTGTTGAGATATTTAACGGAGAAGCGTCGTCGTGAGTTGGCAAACGAATTGGGATTGAACGAATCGCAAATAAAAATATGGTTTCAGGTAAGTCGAAAACTCGATTGAACCCACTTCATATAATTTTCAGAACAAAAGGGCGAAAGTGAAGAAGATCAAAATGGATCGTCCTGCTCTCGCTTCTCTTATCTCACACAATCTATACGTTCCGTGTAATCAATGACATCCCACTTGAAGCACCATCTCATTTGTCGGTATTTTATTATCTCGTCAGTAATGAATTTACACGTTGTAGCTATTGCATGTACAGTATATCACATTTTTTAACTAGACTTTTTGAAAAAATTGAGTATCGTCTTTTGTTTCGTACTTTGTTCATATCTCTTCGCTGGAGTAAAAGTATCATCTCTTTTCTCGTAGTCTGATATTAAAAGATCTTTGATTGATTCCTTATTCAGACATTCGTCAACGTGCATATTCATCTACAATACTTTCATTATTCCATCGTCATCTTTCCACTTACTTCTCTATCATCCAATCTTTGCATCATCTTTCCACAAATGGGACATTTAGGAATATTTTCATCTACATCTTCCTCCTCCTCCTCCACTTCAATATTTTCCACAATTTCTTCGTCACTCTTTTCATCTTCATCATCTTCTCTTTCTATTTTTCTTCGTTTCAACATATCAATTACAGTAAGCCGTCCTTCCTCGATCTCTTCTCGCTTCTCAATCAACTTGTACAATCTCACTCCGAGTAGTCTCAATTCCTTTCCTTCAGCTAACTAAACCATCACTACTATTCAGTCCTTCTCTTTCACTTACTAAATTGTTGAGAACAACCTTCGCAAGAGGGAACATTTTTGAAGGGTTGAGTAGATCACATCCTGCATTTATGTAGTCTCTCGTCACACTTCTCACGTAAACAAACCGATGGGAACTGTGGCTGTTCTTGTGAGCGTTTCAAAGTTTGATAGTTTAACTTTGAGAGATAAGCCTGAAGCCGATTTAATCTTAGACGAAGCCTCAAATGAATTCGGTCAATACTATGTGGGGCAGAGTGATTGAGGAAGGGAAAATTCATACTTGTTCGATTAGTTGTTCACAAAATTCTTGTAACATTTGAGAGAGGAATCGGGAATCGCTCGTAGGTGAGAAAGTACGTTCTAGTGAAATGGATTTGCGAGAAGAATCATGTGAATCACGAGAATGCATATTCGATCCCAATCCCAATCCAACCTCAACATAATATATGTAATAGTTGAAACTAAGGAATAATCAACTCTGAGCATCGATTCGACTCCAAGAGATGAAAAGGCACAAGGAAGAAGATGAGCGAGAGTAATAATCTCCCCACATTTAGTGATCCCCAATGCAGAAAGATGAGCTTCAGCTACTCTCCCGATACCAGAAACCTTGAATATATTAGTTTATTCATAATGAGGAGAAAAATGACTAACCTTTCTTGTTGGCAATTCCTTTATAAAGTCATTCACTGCCTGTGGATCATTCTTCAATTCGAATTGGTCATTCGGTTTCTTCTGATCAGAACAAACTTTGGCAAGCATAAAATTAGGTGCGATTCCTAAATGTGCGGATAGATGACAGATGACTGGACAGATCTATTCAACCCGCACTGCATGTGAGACCAGTTGCTTGTTCAACTCGAAATCGCATCTCTCTCACTATCTCAATTTCAGAATGATTACTATCTCCGGTTAATCACTTCTACAATACCTCAGCCCTTCCTATTCCAAATTCAACTTCATCTTCAATGATTTTCCTCGAATGGTTGCATTTCGTACAGACTTTTTCTCTTTCGATAGATTGAATGACTCCGGGAGGATCATTTTCCTTCACGAGAGGAAGTCGACATACACAATCACCATTATATCGAATTCGCTTGTGGCGAACTGAATGCAACAAACACAGTAGGAGAAAATACAATTTCCGGAAAAACCTGACGATGATCTGATTTGGACATATTGAGTCAAATCGATATACGCCTCGTCGAGAGAACCCATTGTGAGATTAGGATCGTATTCCGAGAGAATAGAAGCGAGTACTCTACTCTCTTTAGTGTATTTATCGAAGTTGGGAGGAACGATCTCTAATTGAGGACAAAGACGATATCCGATGAAGCCAGGCATTCCAGCACGAACACCAAATTGACGTGCTACGTAATTCGAAGTACTCTGAGATTAAAATACAGATTACGATGGTTCACAAATGGTATTTAAAATTTATGAGCCATCATAGACTGGTATATGATAGGCACAAAGACGGCTTACCAGCATTGAGGAACCCCCGACAGCCATAGGAATATTTCGAAGATGAGGGAGGTCTCTCATTTCCACTGCAGCATAGAAGGCGTCCATATCAACTTGAAAAATACATTTATTCTTCTTTAACTTCTTTAAAACTTCTTTACTTTAGAGCCCAAACGCCGCACTCTAACTTGTGGATAGCTAGAAATGAGAATGCGAGCGTTAGAAAGAGCGATGAAGAAAATAGCTATCTACCTTTGGGCACAAAAGTAAAGAAATCCCAAAGATACAAATACGTAACAGACGTGATATGCTCACATCACATGCCAGAATTCTGCAGAAAGCATTTAATGGAAGACCAACCATGCACACAATGACGGTCATAATTCCTTTCCTTCTCTAGAAGACCACACAGTTGAACCATCTAGAACATTCACGTTGTTCTTCCACATCGGTGGGGAATCACCTCTTTCTCGTACTTCTTCTTGGTTAGATCAGACATAGTCTGTACTTTCGAAAAAATTTCATTCTTTTGCTTTTCCAATCTCTCTTGCTTCTTCTTAGCAAATGCACTGAAGTTCTCCCCACTATTCTCGTCTATAATGCGCTGTATTTTATCCTGGAAAAAATAACAAAATCATACATAGAAGGAGAAATTATACCTTGTCAAGTCCAGCCATACCGGCTTTGTTATCACTAAATTTTAACATCGACATAATGGTAGTGATTTGACCAGATAGCTATCGACGAAGGACGTCCTAGGACGAAATAGAAGGACAAAAAAAAGCTGACCTTATTCATTAATTACAGTAACCTGCAAGGGTGGGGATAAAAGCGGGCCGCGGCCCCTCCCGAGGCCCGGAGGCCGGACGGTGTAAAAGCGGGCCCGGAGGCCCGGAGGCCCAAAATTTCTGTTTTTTTTTATAATTATACATTATAATATATTTAAATAAACAGTATAATGATAATACATTAAATAATTGACTAAAAAGACTGAATATACACATTTGGTGATAAAAAACACAATATCGAGTCAAATTACTGAATTATTGGAGAAGCGATCACCACTACAGTAACATTCCAATCCACATCACTTACTTATAGACATCACTTCTCACTTCAGGTCACCCTTTCGGTCGATTCCACTTGTTTGCCAAGGATCTATCATAGCAGAGAGCGAGCCTGCTCAATCCAATTAATCCTTGGCTCTTCTGCTCTCACAGCTCCATACTAATCTGTTACACCATGTTTCCTTCTATCCAATGTATCAATCATAAGTCCTGTTGTGTGCCGGATGTGATGTTCCGGGATGCTCATGACTGATAAAATACTTTCATATATTTTCCTATCTGTCTCTCACCACTCTATATTTCTGGAAAATTATCTGTCCTATTGTTACTCCCATGGCTGATCTACACATCAATTGACACCAGAGGGTGATATCCCCAGCGGGTCTATTCGTTGATCGTATACCTATTATCTCTTCCTAACTCAAGCTCTTCTTATTCTCTCGCTGGACCTGATAAGAACCCTACCGTAATCCTCGGCCTACTTGTTCTGAGTTTTATATCTAGTCGTGCAACGTCGCTTCTACTTTCTCCAACTATCTTATGGTGATTCTATTTACAGAAATGGACGGAATCAATATTCGCGGCGGAGGTTACATCAATCTCCACATCAAAGGCCGATCCAGAGCAAAGGAACCTGATTCGTGGTGAGATCCCAGCGGGCCAATTCATCGATTTTAAATCTGTTATCACTTCCTATATACTCAATCTGTCCTTTTCCTCGTGGGATATGATAAAGACCCTTCCGTAATCATCGTGCCCCCCCCCCTTCGTCCATCCCCCTGCACTTTCCGGACTCCAGCTTGAAGAAGTTCTAAGTCCTTGCTCCAGTCTTTCATTTTTTTTCTCAGTCGTATCAGGTGGTGTGAATTCTCCTCTCTCCGATTACTGTATTACTATCATATATTAATCAAGTACTGTGATACTCGGGAAGAGCTACTGCAGGTGTGTTTATTTGGGTAAATCAGGTGCATACTAAAATTCAGACATGGGATGCTCTGAAAGCGTCAAAATCGTATGATCCGAAGCTAGTGAAGTACATGGAACAAACTTCTCTCCCTAAGTTCATGAAATATTGTGCGATCTGGCATCTCCAGATCGCAGGGCTGCCTGATCCAAGGCACGGTAAGAACCAAAGCATTTTACTATCAGCTTGCATTAAATCTATTTCAGGGTTCACGACCAATACGGCAGAGTCTTTCAACGCTGTTGTCGCACGGTTGGAGAGTGATATGGTATGTTATACAACGGTTTAGAAACGGGTCTAACATTGCCATTCCAGCTCTCTCTCGATGTCTGCATCACTAGCCTGTTCTGGCTCGCCGTCTTCCAGGCCAACGAATGTGTGCGTTCGTGGTATGGAAAGGGTCACTGGAATCTGAACATGAGATATATTCATCTCAAGAAGGACGACTCGCTGGTAAGGGATTACTTGTTGACATTAGAGTGAACAAAACATCATCTAGAACAGTAACCTCTTCAGATGCCTCAGCTTATGATCTGCCCGAAACCCGAGGAAATCGTGAATTTCGTTCGCAACGAATCGAAGTTGGACGCCGACGAGAATGAGGATAGTGGAGCCAAGACATGCAACAATCCCATCATTTCCCTCGCTCATTCTCTCATCGCTTCCAAGAAGGTTTCCGTGATCGAGGGAGGAACCATTCTCGTCGGGCATAGCGGACAGACCTTCTCAGTGACTATGAGACACGAAAAGGGCCGTTCAGTCTTCGTCTGCGCATGCAAGGCTGCACACTGCCTTCACTCCATCACTGCCAAGGTCTTCATGAAGGCGCCCATTGAAGAGAAGAGTTTGCTATCACTCTCTGGAATCAAGAGAGCAATGAAGAAACCAGGGGAAGGAAGGAGTGGCACCAAGAGTGGGAGGGCAGCAGACAAGAAAGTAGAGAAAATGATTGCACGAGCAGAGAAGAATGCAAAGAGGAAGGCAAAAGAGGGAGAAAATGAAGCTGAAGAAGATGATGATGAGGAGGAATCGGAAGATGAAGACGAAGAGGAGGAGGAGGAGAATGTGCAGAAGGACAGTCATGAAGAGGAAAGAGAGATGAAGGAGGGAGGCGATATCTGGTTAGACTCCGCTATGGAAGTAAGCAGCTGGGATTCAAAGAGAGGACCGATTGAATATGAGCTTAATGGAGTAATGGGAAATATACCGAAGAGGATTAAAACGGAGGAGAATGGAGGTACGTCTGACACTCTCATTTTCCCATGCTCTCTCGTCAATCAGAGAAATGAGAGAGCATGCGAATTTGAGAGACTGAGACCATGTGGACGAGAAAATTGTTTTTCTTTTCAGGAGAACTGAAGTCGACTGCAGACCAAGATGAATATCGGCAAAGTAAGTGATGATTTGTAGAAACAACTAGACCCAATTTGTGTTTCAGTTGAGGAGTTGGTTTCGCAGTTTGGAGAAGAAGGTGGAGATAAATCACAACCTACCAACGTAAACTTCTTGTTCAACGGTGAGACATAAACTAGACTTCTTGATCAAAGGTGAATGTCCGTGATTTATTTGTTTACAGCGCTTCCACGAGTAAAGAATGAGACTCCGTGTGGTCCAATAGGGGAAAGTGAAGTAAGAATAAAATCGCGATGTAGTGATACCCGGATTTCTTTTTAGACCATTGAGGGCCCGGAATGGTTCAAATCTCTGATTGAAGAAGATCCTTCCCACTTCGATCTCGCATCATCGCTTATCTTCATTCCCACTTTCGAGCGACCTCTGCCTCTCAATAGAAAGTTCCTCATCTTTCAAGATAAGGAAGGAAACTATGGTGCTGCTGCCACAGGTGGCGGAGAGCAGGTAAACCTAAATAATCATTCAAAAAATTAACTGTCGTAGGTTAACCTCATCACACCTACGCCATCACCATCTGCAATCATTTACTTGTCTTCGTTCATGGCTGAAGACAGAATCGTCTCCAAGGTAAATTTTCGTTAAATCTTACAACTGCTGGGAAAAACATTACACCGGTTGGTTTGCAGGTTCGTGTGATTCCTAACCAGACTACAGTCGACCAGGAGAAGCAGCTTGCACTTCTCTTGCTGCTGCTTCATGGACAAGCAAAGAAGATCGATCTTCTGACTGCTTCATTCCCCACTCCTCTCTCGTTTTCCTCTGTCTTCTCTTTTCTGGAGCAATTCGAACTAAGAAAGACAGATCCAGAAATGATTGTGGAGAAGATTCGTCTGGAGAGATACGTAAGATACTGTGCCTGCAGAAGGCCTACACCTGGAAAGAAGTTCTCTGCATCACTTGCAAGGATGCTGGAGGTGCCAGAAGACATGAAGGAGTGCACGAACTGCTCATGGAGGTGATCATTTATATTTTTTTAATTCATTCATAAAACTGAGCTTCAGGTACTCCAAGTGCATCGTTGGTCTCGAGAAGTTAGAGAAACAACAGAAGAAAGGGAAGTTCCTCTGTGATTTGTGCCTGCCTTTTCCCTGTGTTCCCAAATGGGCAGTTGATGGCCCTACTCGGATCACTAACACGTGTCCGATCGACGGGTTTCTCACTATGTTAATATTCGCTCAAGAGAAGAATAAGAATCTCGCTAGGTTTCTAAAGTAGCTCGAAAAATATTTGTATGGATAATTACAGAAACCTTCCAACTGGTGATACGTTTTCGCGTGCATGCCGAGCATTCATCACTGGCAACGACAACGTGGACACCCTGAAAGTCGAATTCGTGAAGGCATTATTCGCCCCTGACGTGAGTATTCAGCAGAAGTCACAACTCTCAGCACATCAATTCCATTCAGAATAAGGGAGTCTACGACCTCTTCGGCGAAGAATCCTACCTGGTAGTGGAGAAAGCTTCTAGTGTGTGTTCGATCGTGGTGAGATCATCCTGTGTCAATTGCCCCCCTCCCCATGAAGCACAGAAGAGCAAATTCATTGTCAGGTGAGGAAACAACATAATTTTATTTAACGGGAATTCTTTATGATATCTCTATGCAGAATGAAGGAGGGAAGATCATGGGAAGAAGCGATAGCAGACACACTTCCATTCCTATCTCGCACCAAACGCTGCAAAAGGTGGGGTTCAAACTCTCCAATACTCACCCTAATACTCTCACTGCAGCTCTGACTGCCCGCCCAGAGTGATCACACTCGAATCTCCCGACACAACCTGGATGATCCCAATCGATGTCTCCCAGGTGTTCCCCTTCAGACCTAAGGACATCGAGGACCTGCCCAAGCAGATCGTTGTAAGTTTCAGTGATTACTATATCCTGACGGAGCAGAACCAACGCACCTATTCAGGTCGCGGGAAACTCGTTCGAGATGAACGGAGTTTCCCTCTACAAGGAGGCAGGAGTACACTACGCCATGATAGTACCGGATGGGTCAGAGTACATCATGTACGATGGCCTAAGGGAACCACTCCTGAAAAGGGTGGCCCTGAAGAACTTCATCGCGGGCAAAGATGGCTGGAAGCCGAAGATGGCTTACTACCTAAAAATATAACATATTCTGATCGCTTTTGTGGAATATTTTGTATTGTTTCTTTTCTTTGTTGAGACAATATTGTTGACCATTGCCTCTGATAAATTTAGTGTGACACGATTTATTAATAACAATAATAAATTATAAAAACACGATTTATTAATAACAATAATGAATAATAATAAAAAAATAGAAATTTTGGGCCTCCGGGCCTCCGGGCCCGCTTTTACACCGTCCGGCCTCCGGGCCTCGGGAGGGGCCGCGGCCCGCTTTTATCCCCACCCTTGCAGGTTACTGTAATTAATGAATAAGGTCAGCTTTTTTTTGTCCTTCTATTTCGTCCTAGGACGTCCTTCGTCGATAGCTATCTGGTCAAATCACTACCATTATGTCGATGTTAAAATTTAGTGATAACAAAGCCGGTATGGCTGGACTTGACAAGGTATAATTTCTCCTTCTATGTATGATTTTGTTATTTTTTCCAGGATAAAATACAGCGCATTATAGACGAGAATAGTGGGGAGAACTTCAGTGCATTTGCTAAGAAGAAGCAAGAGAGATTGGAAAAGCAAAAGAATGAAATTTTTTCGAAAGTACAGACTATGTCTGATCTAACCAAGAAGAAGTACGAGAAAGAGGTGATTCCCCACCGATGTGGAAGAACAACGTGAATGTTCTAGATGGTTCAACTGTGTGGTCTTCTAGAGAAGGAAAGGAATTATGACCGTCATTGTGTGCATGGTTGGTCTTCCATTAAATGCTTTCTGCAGAATTCTGGCATGTGATGTGAGCATATCACGTCTGTTACGTATTTGTATCTTTGGGATTTCTTTACTTTTGTGCCCAAAGGTAGATAGCTATTTTCTTCATCGCTCTTTCTAACGCTCGCATTCTCATTTCTAGCTATCCACAAGTTAGAGTGCGGCGTTTGGGCTCTAAAGTAAAGAAGTTTTAAAGAAGTTAAAGAAGAATAAATGTATTTTTCAAGTTGATATGGACGCCTTCTATGCTGCAGTGGAAATGAGAGACCTCCCTCATCTTCGAAATATTCCTATGGCTGTCGGGGGTTCCTCAATGCTGGTAAGCCGTCTTTGTGCCTATCATATACCAGTCTATGATGGCTCATAAATTTTAAATACCATTTGTGAACCATCGTAATCTGTATTTTAATCTCAGAGTACTTCGAATTACGTAGCACGTCAATTTGGTGTTCGTGCTGGAATGCCTGGCTTCATCGGATATCGTCTTTGTCCTCAATTAGAGATCGTTCCTCCCAACTTCGATAAATACACTAAAGAGAGTAGAGTACTCGCTTCTATTCTCTCGGAATACGATCCTAATCTCACAATGGGTTCTCTCGACGAGGCGTATATCGATTTGACTCAATATGTCCAAATCAGATCATCGTCAGGTTTTTCCGGAAATTGTATTTTCTCCTACTGTGTTTGTTGCATTCAGTTCGCCACAAGCGAATTCGATATAATGGTGATTGTGTATGTCGACTTCCTCTCGTGAAGGAAAATGATCCTCCCGGAGTCATTCAATCTATCGAAAGAGAAAAAGTCTGTACGAAATGCAACCATTCGAGGAAAATCATTGAAGATGAAGTTGCATTGTTCTCGATCGAGCTCGATTCTTCGCAAACTTAATCCTTTCCTTTTTAGACGACAGAAAGGACGCTATCGATTGGTTCAGATTTGTTATCTTCTCCCGCTCTCCATTCGTCAGTATTTTGTACTTGTTATGCGAAGAAAATACTCTTGCGTGAAAATTCCGAATTTGGTCTTTCTCAGGCAGTACAGCATGGACAATTTTGATATCGGTCGACCTCTTGGAAAAGGAAAGTTCGGAAATGTATATCTAGCGCGAGAGAAATCACAGAAGTTCGTTGTTGCGTTGAAAGTGAGTACTTCATTTTATGAGTATTTATATGTGAAACAAACGGACAACTATTGCAGGTGATGTTCAAAGTGCAAATCGGAAAGTATAATGTGAGTCACCAACTAAAGAGAGAGATCGAGATTCAATACCACCTCTGGTTAGTCGTCATTTTACTGGCGCATTCAGATGAGAATAAAAAAAAACTTCATTTATTTGTAGCCATCCAAATATTCTCCGTTGTTTCTGCTACTTCCACGACGAATCGCGCATTTACATGGTGCTCGAGTTCGCTGAGAAGGTATTTAATAAGCTGTTGAATTGAAAAAAAAGAATGGGCGAGAGTATAACTATATTTATGATGAGAGTGCTACATTTAACAAATTTGAGGGTGAACTCTTTTCGCATCTTCGCAAACACGGACGATTGTCTGAGGAGGAAACAGCCAAGTGAATATTCTTCTATTGAATTTATTACATTATTAGTTTGCAGATATATCGGTCAAGTTTCGGATGCTCTAGCGTATTGCCATGACAAAAATGTGTGGCATCGTGATATCAAACCTGAGAATATTCTCGTTGATGGACTAGGCAATCTGAAGGTAGATTCCCTCCCGCAGTTGATGATCCTCATTCTATTCACACTGCTTTAGCTTGCTGATTTCGGGTGGTCAGTTCACGATAAGACGAAAGAGAATCGAAATACCGTATGCGGTACTCTAGACTATCTTCCTCCTGAGATGATTACCTCCAACACATGCTCTACCACGGTATTTTATCCAGTGTTCACCATAGGATATTTCGCCATATATATGTTCAATTTTATATGTGTCCAATTGCTCATGCTAAATAATTGAGGTGGACAACTGGGCAGTGGGAGTGTTAATGTACGAATGTCTAATTGGAAAGGCTCCCTTCGAGGGTAATGGTCAAGTGAGTGGAATGAGAGAAATAAAATTGGAAATTAAGAATTTGATTTCAGAAGGAAACTTTGGATAGAATCAAGAGATGCCGAGTCACCTATCCCAATCCTATCTCTGAAGAAGCAAAAGCACTTATTTCAAAGTGAGTCCTCTTCCATCCTTCCTCCTTCTCAGTAATATATTCAGATTGGTAACTCTTGATTATCTCAATCGAGCTCCGATGGTGGAAGTTGCAATTGATCCCTGGGTCAGAACATTCGCCCCCTCCTTCAAACCTGTATTTGCCAAATCACCTTCCCACAACTAAACCAATCATTTGGTTATATTGGTTGAATAATTATGTTATGGATGATCTATGTACCTTTTTTATTTAGCTCGTCGTTGTTTGCATTGGAAGATCTAGTTTGTATTTTATTGCCAAAAAAGTATACAATTTATTATTCGAGTAAATATTGATGAATAAATACATGATGTACGTACACGAGATAGACTACAGGGATGTAGAAGGACCAGGAGGAGGAGAAGGTGAACTATCCTTGGAACGATTTGGACGATTGAATGGAATAGGAGGGGAAGAAGAAGAAGAAGGAACAAGAGGAGAAGGACGAAGATTACCATCTTTGTCTACTATATATTCAGGAAGGGAATAGAATGATGATGATCGAGAGAGAGGTGGTAACTTTGAATCATCTGCCATATTGAGTACTGCTCGTACCTTAAAAGGAAATCATCTCTTTCCTTTATATTTCTTTACTCACTTCTTCTTCATGTTTTCTCATTGTTTCTGCATCCGCATTCTCTTTCTGAAAGCTCTCGAACAACTTGTTGATATATCTGCAATTCATTTTTCTTCCTTCTTATCCGATTTATTGTTCTTACCTTTGCTTCAAATTGTACTGTCTCATCATCTTGAGTCTACTTTGTAGATTGAACATTCTAACTCTATTCATCTGTCTCTCATAACTCTCCCATAACATCTCTGCCCTTCGACTACCGTATTCTCGAGCCTGCAATTCATATCATTCATATATCTTCATCTTATCTCCCTTACTCTATGCAATTGTTGTTGATAGTTGTCTCTGAGTGTTTCTAGATGAGAATGGACATTCTCCATCTGAGCAGTTCGATAATCACGGAATCTCTCCACTTGAGATGAATATCCTACACGAAGTTGATCCACCTCAATCACATATATATTAATACTTGGGCAACATATCATAAATCTTTCTGATTAAATAAAGATTGATTGTACCTGTTGATGGTAAGTATCTCTCATAGTCTGCACTTTCTTATTATAGTTATCATGAATAGTATCCATTTGTCTCTGTCGATATTTCTCTATTGCCTCCACCATCTTTCTAACTCGAGATAGTCTCTCTGCCCGTTGAATCCACCATAGAATTGATTTCCTGATATAGCAAGGATGAAATATCAAGATGGGAGGAGAACGAAGAGAAGTACCAACCTTGATAGAATCCAAGTGATATTCAGAAGGAATGAGGCCGCACAAGCAAGAGTTGCACTCATAAGACAGCCCCAGAACACAGAATCAAGGATATCGATCGAATACCAAGCAGAGAAGTCCAACCGGATTACGGTAGTCTGATAAAAGAGTACGGTTTCCACAGTAATATCCATCACGCACAATAATGAGCGCACCCATATCATGCCCCCCCCCCCAAATCAGGAGGATCAGAAGCATGATTTATGAGGGGGTGACTAAAAGGCGGCCGGCGGCCGGCGGCCGGCGGCCCGGCCGCCAGCAGGTGACTAAAAGGCGGCCGCGGCCGGCGGCCCGAAAATTTTGCTTGTCGATCGATAAATCATATCGTACCCTATCACAATCAATCACATAGTAACCCAAGTTACCGTACCTGGCTACCGTAACCCGAAACATCACGAACTGATTTTTCTTCGGAAGAGCACGAAAATGATATTTGTTGTCTGTTTCATTGCAGAATAATCAATAAAAGTCGATTTGGTGCACTTCGGAAAAAAATCAGTTCGCGATGCATCGGGTTACGGTAGTCAGGTACGGTAACTTGAGTTACTGTATGATTTATTGGGATATGGAACGATGTGATTTATCCATCGACAAGCAAAATTGTCGGGCCGCCGGCCGCGGCCGCCTTTTAGTCACCTGCTGGCGGCCGGGCCGCCGGCCGCCGGCCGTGGCCGCCTTTTAGTCTCCCCCGATTTATGACATACCTCCTGAGCAGTTTCATTCGATCCTCTCAATCTCGCAATACAAATATATCGTTCGACAATGTCTCGAGATGCAACTTTTATGTGAAGAGAACCACCTTCAATCATCTGCACAAAAATAATTCATTCAAATTATTTTAAAATATAATTAAATGAAACGGGAATACCTGCACAATGTCGGATCCGTTTCCCTTTGTGAGTACTTTATTCCTTCCATCAAATCGACCAATAAATGATGCAGGACGATATAACCTACAGATAAGTGATTAGATGTCAATGAATGAGTATTACTCACCACCACTCAATTATTGAATCTTCATCTGATGAATGACATTGAACGAATGTCTCTCCTCCATTGATAACTGACACTCGAGAGGGAACAGCCACCTCAATATCAGATATTACTCTCTTTTCACTCTTTTCTTTATGACAGATAATGGACTAATCATACCTCCAAATTAGCGCAGTCTTTCTTTGTCTCTGGTAGAGTACAATTAGGAAGGAACGAAGGATGTTTCTCCTTGAGAGGAAGAGTCCATTGAAGGAAACAAGATGAACAACTCCAATCGTTATGAGAAATATTAAGAAAAGAAGGAGAAGATCTGTGAAATAGAGCATCGTTCATCTTGATCATAAATCATTGAGACTTTCTGGTCTTGCAGTTATACAAAAAAATACCTGAAGAATAGGGGATGGAGTGAAGTAAGAAAAGAGTGAGTGAGAGAAAATGATTGAATAGAGGATGGAAGATGACCATAGATTGATCTCATTTGAGTGGACTCTTCCAATGATATATTGGTGAGGGAAGATAGTGATGAAAGAGATGAGATATCACAGTGCTGCAATCAATAACATATCCATTAATATTTCGGTTATATTCGATAATAGAGCGTGAAAATAAAACTGACAAGTATCTGATTGGCATTCATAGTGAATGATTGAAGAAGAGGAGTATTCATATGAGGAATCGACTTCAGTTTTGTATGTGATAAATCGAGAGAACGAAGATGAGGAAGAGGAGGTAGATCAAGATATTGAAGAGGAGTTGATACTAATGACAGATGATGAAGAGATGATGGAATTGAATTCGATTCAAGGGAGATTATCGAAGTTCCATCGAGAGACAACGATTCAAGAGAAGACACGGATTTCCCCCAATTAATACTCCAGATCTACAATAGAATACTTATTCTCGAATTTAACAAGAAAAAAACCACCCTTTCCAAAATTTATCTTTTCTAATTGCATTCCAACTGCAAGTGAGTTGCTCAAATAATGTACTAACTTCGTTATAGTTGAGATGTATCTCCTTGATATTAAATCTCGTTCCACTTTCACATTCAGAAAGAGTAGTGAACAAGTTTTTATTCAGCCACACTTTCTCAAGAGATGGTAGTTGATGTGAAAGTTGACAAATCTAAAAAGAGACCGAGAATGTAAGAAAATATTGGAAAGGGTATACCTCAGTCCAATTACTCAGTCGATTATTATTGAATGAAAGCTGACGAAGAGGGAATTTGGCACTCAGGGCAGTTATACCAGTAATATGAGTAACCCATGAATCTGAATAGATATTGACTATTATAATTCTAAATACACTATATGAAATCGAATAGATAAGAATAAATGAAAACACTCACTAATTACATGCAATTCAGTGAGGGAGGAGAGATTGGACAAACGACTGAGATCAAATGACTTATCTGACCATTCTGAAATTGAAATGTTAATACTACTTCCCTTAGTCCGAATACTTCTGATCTTGAGACGAGCAACTCCAGGATATTGAAGTTGGATTTCATTGATTGTTGAGGATACTATTCCATCACATAACAAATGAGATGGGTCTTCATTAACACATTCACAACCGATTACAGTAGGACAGAGAGAAATTGGTAGATCGACTTCCTCCTGGACCAATAATAATTACATTTACACTCTTGTCATCCATCGAATCGACAACTCACATCAAGCAGCTTATACGAATGGCCAGCATTGATAATGGAGAGAAGAAGAAAAGAGAGTGGCAAGCAGATATAATACATATTTACCTCACTTCACACATTCCAAAGTACGTGATCTACATTGAAAAATGAAGAAACTGTAATGAAACAGAACATTGACAGATATATCAAAGGAGAAGTCAACTCCTGCACAAATATTACAGCTTGATATTTACGAACTTTGTTTATCCAACACAATAACGAGATCAGTAACAATTATCCTAAACATCTACTTTAGAAAAACAAAATTATTTCTTCTGAACTCGTGAATTTTTAGTCTGGTATCGCTTGATATAGAAGTATGTACCAGGTAGTTTCTTCTCTTGCAATCGATACATGTCCATCGAATCATTCCAGTACCGATTGAATCGTTTGTATCCCTAAAAGACGAGCCATCAAAGTGGCATATAGATAACGATTAGAAAACAGATTAGGTTCCAGTCTCATTCAGGAACATTGGATCAACATTGCCTTACAGATATTATTCAGCGACTACGGATCTCAATTAACTAAGGATAAACAAGTTTCACCATATAGCTGCCAACATTGTCGTAAACATATTTCGCGAGAGAAGTCTGGACCCCCCCCCCCCCTACAAAATGTATGTTGCAACTAATATTGCACGAAAACTACTCTGATGCTAGACAATGAGAGTACGCGGATTAAGGAAAGTAAGCCTTCATCTAACGATTGCCTCTCCTAGCCACGTCCAATCGTTATCGCCCAAATATTCAAGATTCTAATCCTTTAAATTCACTGTGCAGAGAGAGAGAAACGAACCGCACGATCGAACTCCGGGATCGTTCTGTCGGGAAAAAGACCGGCCCAGTGAGCTTGCATCACACATCTAAAATCAACGATTGAGATAACCAGTATAGCTAACTTCGTAAAATTTTATCTACGACCACACATTTTCGTACATACCGGGCAAGTTATCATTAGCAGACGTTAGTATGCCAATATGAATACTTTTTTCTATTTGAAAGAATTGACCATTATCATCAGCTCAGGGGTCAAATGCTCAGGTCATGAAACCGAAGATGGGGCATGCTTTTACAAATTTTGAAGACTATTTTCTTTTGCGGTGGTTAGGTTTCGTTAAATTTCCTTCAATTTTGTCGATCTGTGGTATGCTTTTGCCTATTTTTTGTCCAAATTGGCCTCAAAATATGGCATACATAGGTCCTTTCGGGAGTGGTATTTGACCTCTGCATCAGCTTCAAACTATTTTATATTTTTGGTCACCGATTGGTAATGGAAATTGTGTCGGTTGTGACATTAGTGTCGCGAAAACAACGAAATGGAATTCGAGCAAACCTTTCGATGTGCAATTGTTGTTTTCTGCAGAGTCCCGTAAGCTGAGCAGGTAGAACAGTTCCATCATCACGCATGAATTGCTCCAGAATAAGAACATCCTGTTGTTGTACCGAAATACATTAAATAGTTGTGAGGGGGCTCACTTTGTATGATACTTTAACATCAATATTGCAGGTGCAGAGAGAACACTGAGAGTCAGTTTTCTGTATTTTAGTGTCAGAATTAACGGCCTCCATGCTCACAACTGTAGTGTCTCCCTCGATGGTTTCCGAGACTCAAGAAAAATAATATTGGTAGAAAAAAAGATAGTAGGCGTACTTTTGTAGGCGTTTATGCGAGATGAAGAAGATAATCGAAGGAATGCCTCCTTCATAGGACTTAATGCACGCAAGAGTGATATTGATGGTAACATGCTGCAAAGGTGGAATTCCGATATTGATCGAAGAGAGAGAGAAAAACGATTTTAAAAGATAGTGAAAAGCAAATCGGCCTCGGGACACAGTTAAAATCGATTTAGAATGTTCAAGACATAAGAAATAGATTCAAACAAGCAAAAAACGCAATTGCGCAAATCAGTGCAGCAAATTACTCCTCTCGTCGACTGTCTGATTCAGAAATTCACCCAAGCACGCGCACGATATGCCCGGAGCGGCGATTATTTCACTACCGTACTATTTCACATTGAGGTCAGTTTTGTGTCAGTGATTATTTTTACTTAATTTTCTCGATTTTTTTCTATATTATTATGGTAATTACTTGTATTATATTAATGTAATTTTTTCATTCCCTCACGTTTTCTTAAACTAAAAGAAGAATACAGTTATTGAGTGAGCCCTATTCCATAAAATCCTGTATTTATTTTGTGCTTTGATCAAAGCGCTTTGACTAACTTTAATTTCGAGTTTACAAATGTACTATCTAATTATTTCATTATTTCGCATATCGAAAATTTGAAGCATTTTTTGTGGAAAATATATTTTGTGCGCCCGAGCGCTTTCTTTGAAGCAGTTAGGACCGGGCCGATATTTAGGACAACACTTGGGAAACAGTGAGTTGTACAGGAGCCTCCGACAGAGTAAGAAATCTGCTTCTCCGTCTTTTTGGCTGGGCTCATGAGCATCTCTCATAGATTTATCAACTCTGATGGACTCATACCTACTACAATCTTCGATGGAGGTATCTTTGAAAAAAAAAGTGTCATCCAATCATACGCATTCAACTTATATATTCCACAAAAACTGGAATGTGAGTAGCTACTCGAGTAGTTAGACACGGGTCTGCCTTCCTTCCTCAATTCACTTGATTCCGAGCACGAATAGGCTTGAATGAGGTTGACCTTGAAGTAGTGACTGAGTAGCTGAATGAGGAGGGAATGAATACTCTCGAGAGTATAACCTCAATATGAGTCTTTCTCAGGAGATGCTGACATGGACATCTCTGAGGAGATGGAAGAGATAAGGGAACTCCTATATGAAACTATCAAGAAAAAGTTTCCCCGTGGAGTCGCATCTGATCATTTGGCCAAAGTTTACAAGGAAGAGTGAGTTATTTTTACAATTGCCCCCCCCCCCCAAATGAGGCATCACTATTCAAGTAGGTACTCCCAATTGGTATTTATGCAACTGAGTGTGGAAAGTTAACGTTAACTATTTATTTATACTTTTTATATCGTAATCGCGTTGTTCCTTGTTCGAACATCAATTATAATTGGTTGTTCAGATACGTGGCTAGCGGTTTGGGACCAGAACTACCATCGAATTGGTTGTCTCAAGTAAGTATTTGAAAATATTTCCAATTCATCAGTTGTAAAAATTAAGGTGAAAGCGGCAGAAGAATTTGAAGCGCAGTCTCGAGGACCTCTCACCATACTTTTCGTTCGACTTCACAATGGACCGACGAAGAAAACTATTGCACCTTCAAGTAATACATATATTTACCTGCATTATATGTCGTGATGTTAATGTCGTGCTGTACAGGTGTTGTATCCCCTTCCCCCATAGTATCTATCGGGAAGGATCAGACGACTCCTAGTCATTCCCCTATCCAACTCGCTGCTATGGTACATACCATCCCTTGGCTTCATCTAATCTTGTGTATTCATTCAGTTATCTCAGTCGAAAGAATTAATCATTGCTGGCAGTCGAGTAATAGTCGTAGCTTTCACTCATTCAAATGACTTCTACATCAGGTTATTTAGCATTTTTCCTTTTCACATGCATAGTTATTCCGAGGTTCTCATTCCTATCGAAATTCAAACGCAAATGATTTTTTTAGATTGGAATCTTCGCACGATGAATTAGTGAAGTTGAAGAATCATTTGAAGAGCGAATACTCGACAAGCAAATCGCTTAGCACTCAAGTCAGTTTTTATTGAGATGTCATAGTCCTTTTTCATGTGGGATACACACTAGAGGGTTTCGAACTTGTAAATTAGCTTTGATCTCATTTTGTAAAAAAATTCGGAAAGTAGAGTACATGAAAATTTCGTTTTGGCATATCTTGCAGTCACCAGTACATATAAATATTATATATCGATATTATGAACAAATATATATCGTAAAATGGTTTAGGATATCGTCGTAAACGGTGCATATTCTCTCAAGGATTCACAGGGAGAACACTTCAGAATTATCGCACTTGTGAGTTGCATTCATTGAAAGACATACACGATTATGAAGTAATAACAACGCCGATCTGCCACTATGGTACTTGAGAGACCCGAAGTGATGCCATCAACAAAATAGTCAAACTTTTATTGAGCATTCAACTTGGGAATTGAAGATATACTTGATTCCAATTTGAAATCCAGGAAAATGACAAGTTGCCTTCTTGTCTAAAAAAAAGTAAAGTAAAGGTGTTAGGCATTTTCCTCGCTAGGGCGGGCTCTGCCACCCCAAGCCAATTCAGCGTTCAGTCTGTCCCTTTCGGCGACCTATGCGTGAGGCTATACCGCCCGTGTTGTGTGCACGTGGTTGGGGATTTCATTACTGTCGTTTTCACCACTTCCAACATTTCTTAACCCCCTTGGTGTGGGTGGATCTGACGGCGGGCGGGGTCTAACTCGTGACTCTCGAATCGCATTCCTGGCACACAACCACTGCGCCACCACGCCGTCTGGGGATGAAAATTGGATATTTCTAGCTCGTATGATTATCTTGTAGATTCTCTTTGTTTGTATCTCATTTAATGTTCTTTGGATGATTTTTTTTTCATTTCAGTCTCCTCCAACTCTTTCTTCTTCTGTTCAATGCTTCTTCGTTGATATAGGAGTGAGGGGATCATTTCCTCTCTCAAACCTCCGTCATCTCAATTGTGAGTCTGTCGAAGTAAGTACCAATATATATTCATCTCTCCTTTATTATACTTGTATAGCTGTACAGACAGCATACATTTGTATTTGTAGATGTGTTCTACTCTAGCGACTCGAGTGAGTCTCTCTATTGAGAAGGAAGATGTTCAATCTGCACTTAGACACATTTTATTCACTCATGATCAAAATGGGGATCCAACTCCCACTTCATTCGAGGTACTTCTTACACTTACAAACGATGGAGTTAATATAAAATGAAATGCTCTGCTGGAATGCTCTTTTTTTCTCTTCCCTTTCTATACATGAAAAAGCTGGTCGAAAACTACCTGGAATTCGAAAACATAACCCGCTTTCGAGGTTTCCGTGTACAAGGCATGTAACCTACGAATTGCAAACACCACCCGCTTTCATGGATTTAGTCGTCCTCCAAGGTCTTTTTCATAAACATACCCGGCTTTCGAAGGATTTTGTTACCTAACTTTTTCATGTATGTCCCTTTCACTCATGTCTAGTGTGCAATTTGAGATGTATCTCTTTCCTGGGTGAATACTACTCTCTCATCTCACTACTTCCTTCCCATAACACTGTTCCTCTCCATAATATTCGTTCTCTTGAGGTAGTATCCATTGAGAATGAAGACCGGAATGGATGCAGAATGATCGAGATCAAAGATATAAATGGAAAGAGTATTCATCAACTTCTCACGGAATCTGTGCAAGGAGGAAAAGAGAACGAGATGTAATCTTTTTTATTTTCTCTCTCTTTTTCTATTCTCTCCTTTCTATCATATTTGTTTTCACATCTGCGAGATTATGCAAATGTCATTACTGTATATCTTCAATTTCGATACAGAATTTAAATTAAATGTGCAATTTATGAAAGAGTAACTTTGACTATTAAAGGCTATTATGTCGATTATCTCTAGACAGATCATGTAAAACAAATTTAAAATTAACTTCTATTTCAGTAAAGAGGAATGTGGCCTACCATCCCATCTCAATCTTCCTGCAATTGGTGAGTATGAAAATCCCTCTCCCTTACTCTATTTTTTTACTGCTTTTTTACTGCTAATATCTCATTCATATTATCTTATGACGGTGACAAGGTATATTATTTATCCTGGTTGATTTTATATATATATCAACTGATGGGATCCACATTGGATCATATCAAAAGTAGATTAGGTCCCCATACTGCGTTAGTGATCTTGTGGTTGTATTGATGTATTTATACAGGTGGTGTATCTGATTTTGATTCGTGGATGGAGGTGGGAGCAATGGGAGTGGATGGAATGCCTCGTCGGCCATTTCTTGCCCATGCTATATATGCAAGTGGTCCAGGAGAGATCAGTCTAAGACAAGCATCACTTGTGCGTTATTTTACTCATTCTATCAATCTAATGATTAGAGAATGAATAGAATGATGCAGGATCCGATGCCTGATTATTTGTACGATCGATTGAACGAGGACTGTAATGATCCTTCTTCAGCACTCAAAGGTGATGACCATTCGTAATGCACATGGGTAGGATTAGACCCTCTCTTTATTTTCATTCTCATTCTTCATTAATTTGTTATTATTTCACAGCGTGTCAGAGAGGGAAGATAATCCAATTATCGTGGCAATGGCCAATTCATGTGACTCTTTTCCCTCTCCTATTCATTCTCGCCCCTCTCGAGTGAATTGCGCGGTCGCTCGTAGAATGAGAGAGTAGAATGAGAAGGAGAATTGTGTGAAATGACGAGAATGGAATAAGTTTCATTTTATTTATTAGTACATCAGGCATCTCTTTGAGTTAAACCGATTTACAATGATGGAGAGGCGTTTTTGAAGAGGGGTAACAATGAGATATCGAGGGAAGAGCAAATTGAGGGAATTGAGCTTTTAAAATTGTCATTGATTCACATGGTTTTCTCATGCAAAATGAATGCTAGTCTATATTGAAAATTGGTCTCTATCTGTAGCGAATACGCTTTTAGATACAATAAATCGAAAAATCGCCTGATCTTTGGCCTACTGTGTCGAATGAAATATCGATTTGCATACCTTGACATACGGGCCATGTTTTTAGTGGCCTAAAGCTGTCCCAAAAATGGCATTTATCTAGAAACACATTTTTCACCCTGTCCGAACTATAGCCATATTTGTCCGACTCTAACGCAATCGGGCTCTTATAGAAACGATCGTTATGAACCCTTATTACATTCTGAGAAACTCATTCAGAAAACCGCGCACCTTTCCCTCTCACTCGGAATGATTCATTCCTTGCCAAGGAAATTTGAGCGGTGAAGGCCCAAAAACTGAAATGCGCGCCGTGACTCTCCTCCGAGGCCGTCAAAGCAAACCCCCACACCATCATTATTTTTGAAATCCTCATTACGTCGGCTAAAACGGCTTTAAAAATTTTTATTAGAAAATAATCTCATATTCGAGAAAATTGAATTTAAAGGGTGTTATTCTCGTCTTTCTCGAAAATGAGTTTATTTTCAAAGAAAATTTTTTAACGCCGTTTTAACCGACGTAATGGGCATGTCAAAAATAATGATGGTGTGGGGGTTTCCTTTGACGGCCTCAGAGGAGAGTCACGGCGCAGATGACCAATCGAAAAATACATTTCAAATTTTATTAAAACATTCAAATATCGCTAGAGCATACCAAAACACTTTTCTTTAAATAAATCTTAATTCAGGTTTGCAAATTTTAGCCTTATCAGTCAGATATGGGTTATGTTTCACCAGTTTTATTTAAACACTGTCTCCAATCCATCATGGAAAGTAATTTGCCGCGGAGAACAAAGGAGTTCTCCCTCTCTGGCACGCTGTGTATTTAGGTCTTCCTCAGCCTGGTCGGTTCTATGCGGCTAATGTGAATGGAGTATGGCAGAGGGTTCAGTGTGTGAGAAGTAGCAAGATTGATCCAAATACCTTCCTTCTCTATCTAGTAAGTAGTACAGTATTCATCGATTCTTCAATAATGCCACGTAAGGTTGACGTTGGAGCTTTCCATTATTCGAGACCTTCAACCATTCGGAGACTCAATGCACTTTCTCCATTCAAAAAAATGCTTATTTTCAAATGCAAGGTCAGTAATGGTCTTATCAAAATTACGTTGTTTATTCAATATATGTTAAAGTTATTCGGTGTCTCTCCAATGGGAGCAGCCGATGTGTGGAGTAGAGAAGCTCAGTTGGCTGTTAACGACTTCCTCGATAAATGCGACGTTAGTCAATCATGTATTATTTGGTAGTAATTAAAAGAGTATACAGAGTTGGCCAGTGGAAGTTGTTCCTCGTAGTGAATGGAGTGGATGGAATCAATTGAATGCTCCTTCTCTTCCTCTTGTCGAAGCATCTATTAGATCAAGAGAAGGAAGAGATCTTGCTGATTGGTTGGTTTATAATAGACTCGCCCAACCAAGCATATAATCACTCGCGCATTCATTTATTCATTACCAAAATGTCGCTCATATTTTCTCTTCCCGGAACTAATTTATTATTATGCCATTCCGTACAATACGTTTGGAAGTTCAGAGTATCTTGATTCGTAGTATAGCGTTTTTAGAGTTAGATATGTTGTCATATGTCTACAAATACCATAGAGGATTAAAAATATGGAAATCGCCGAAATTAGCTTTTGAAGATATTTCCCAGATTTTTGTTAGGTAGAGCTTTCGCTTCGTGTGTTCACTAATTGCATAATTTGTCCTAGGTTGTGCTATTCAGATTCATTTTGAATGCTTATTGGAGCCTCCAGTTTACATCACTTGAGTCTCTCTTTCTATCTTATCTCATTGTCCCAGTACTAACCCATTGATGTTATCGTATCCCGCTGTATCTGTGCCGTCTAAACTTTCCATTGCTCACTAACCTCTTCATAAACTTACGATTATTGTATTATACGGTCTGGATCCTTCTTCTCCAATTATTTGATAATAATTTTTTTATAAATTGCGAATTGTTGACTGTGTTGTTTGAGTGGTTAGAATCCACCTCATATCTGTTCAGTATAATATTCTCTTATCATTAATGATATAATATGATCTCTTGAGTATCATCCCTCCCCTCATCTTGGAGGGGTAATGAGAGTGCCAAGAGGGGCCATATGTCGAGCAGTCGTTGCTACTTCTGTAGTATGGCTATTGATTGATGTCATCATACTCTTCCGATACCTTGACTCTCCTTCTTCACAATCTTCTCTTTCTCCTCCTTCACAAGGCGCATTGAGGGGAGAAAGACACATAAATGAAGGGAAATTACTTCATGATGGATTGGAGAATCTAGATGAGGAGACGAGGAAAGAATTAGAGAAACTCACCCTTGGTCGGTTATTCATTTATTTATATTTCTTTTTCGATTACAATATTGATTAATATACACATATTTAGGTCGATCATTCAGTGGATTGAATTCTCTCGGAGAAATGGGAACTGCTGCAGAAGTTCCCTCTCATCTGAATGATGAAAAGGATAAACGATTCTTAGAGAATCAGTTTAATGTCGTCGCTAGTGAACTGATCTCAGTCAATCGATCGCTGCCTGACTACCGTAATCCACAGTTTGTTTAGTTTTTAAATAAACATATTGTAACGCAGTAGTGATTGAGGTGTAAGGCGAAGAAGTTCACTGGCCTACCCAAGGTGTCAATCATTATTGTATTCCACAATGAAGCATGGACTACCTTATTGAGAACTCTCCATTCTGTAGTGAATCGATCTCCAAATGATCTACTTGAAGAGATTATAATGATCGATGATCTCTCCGATAGGTAAGTATTCTCTATTAATTTCCTGTCTATGACATATAATTAAATTATCTAAATTCAGATCGTACTTGACGAAACCTCTCGATGCGTACATCAAACGATTCCCAGTCAGTTTCCCTCTTTTTGGAAAGCTTAAGGACTTTGTTATTTTTTCTACTAAGAATGAATTATTTTATTAAAACTATAGTTAACTATGAAATATGTGTCATGATCACTATTGATGATTAATCTCTTAAGAGACCGGACCGGTAATTTTCGACCACCCCCCGGACGCATGCCCCCCGAAATGAGAACCGGGCCCCATACTGTGTACATGTATACCCCATGGCTGCATGTGAAACATGACACTAACAGAATCCTCATTTGGCTTTGCGATCGTATAATAATACGTAATAAAGTTGAAAAATCGAAAAATCATATCTTTTGAACGCGATAAGCTAGACTCAAAAACTCTTTTGCAATGTACTAGGTATGACCAAAAACCAAAAATGAGCCACTACGACCAAATTACACCACACTGGAAATATGATTTTTGGATAGAAAATTTCATATTTTCAGGAATATCCTCCCAATGACGAAAAACCCAGAGCTCATTTTTTGCTCAAAAGTTACTTTAATAGGGAATGGTAAACAGCGACGGAAACGAATCCCAAAACGGTCTTTTGTAGTGAGTAGGGACTGGTGTGGGATGGCAGAATCCGTTTTCAAAAGTTGCCATAATGACCAACCAATCACCGAAAATCGATAATAAAGAAATGAGAGCTCACCATGGGCGCCCACGCCGGCCTGTTTCTCAAAGTACCCTACGAGAATCAAGATCCCCCGTACAACAGCTTCGTAGCTCAGCTGGTAGTGAGCTAAACTAGTGATCATTCTTTTGTGGGTTCGACTCCCCGCACTTGCAAACTTTTTTGCCACTTTTTTATCTATAGAACTCTTCAACTATTGGTGCTAATGGAAAACGTTGCAGAGACACTATGGCTTATTTTTGGTTAGGAATCGTTTTGTGATGTTAAAAAATTTCAAAATTAAATAGCTACTGAAATGGCTACTGTATTTTCGCCGAAAGTGAAAAGCATCGTTATTCTATATTTTTCTGACGCGGAGGGCATGCATACAAAACTTCCTGCGTCGCTATCTCGCACAAATCGGTCTTCAAGCCAAGTTATGAAGGAAAAACGGGCGCGAAATCGAGTCTAAAATCATCATTTCTCTCATTCCTCGTTCTCATTCCTTTGTACTCCACACCGCGCACCTGCGATCGTCAATGGAAAATGAGAATGAGGGTCGAGAAAGAGAGGGAGAGGAGGAGGAGAACAAAGGAATGAGAACGAGGAAAGAGAGAAATTATGGTTTTAGAATCAATTTCGCAACCGTTTTTCCTTCATAACTTGACTTGAAGACCGATTTGTGCGAGATAGCGACGAAGAAAGTTTTGTATGCATGCCCTCCGCGTCATAAAAATATAGAATAACGATGCTTTTCACTTTCGGCGAAAATACAGTAGCCATTTCAGTAGCTATTTTATTTTGAAATTTTTTAGCTTCTCAGAGCGCTGCCTAACCAAAAATAAGTCCAAGTGTATCTGCAACGTTTTCCATTAGCACCAATGGTTAAAGAGTTATAGCAGGAAAATCATAGATTGGCATGATCTTTGACCTACTGTAACACACCGCATATCGATTCGCATGCCAAACAAAATTACCAATGTGATCAGCACCCCAAACTGTCTCAAAAAATGTACTTTGCAGAAATCATCACTTTTACCCTGTCCGAACTTTGTTCGACCCTTACGGAAACGGGCTCCTATCCATAAAAATCATCTAATTTACTGTCACGTTCTCGCTGCATCCAAATAGCCTTGTAGATACTATTCTGCAGATTTATTTCTGAAAAATTTCATTTTTATTCATGTTTTCATGTTCTTCTCTTCTTCGTTGATATCTTTATAGTTTATTCGCCCGTTGGACGGTAGATCAGTGACCCCGATTAGTGATCATCCATTCCCCTCTCTCTGTATCGATCGACTGTCTCAACATCCACTGGTGCAAGTAGCAGTTCCTTCATAGTCTTCCCCTAGTCTTCCTAGTCTGCCCCATGGATTCTCTTCCTATATCCGGGAAGAAAGTCGCTGAAGGCATCGCTGCCAGATTTGATGCAGCCGTCCACTCTACATACTCGAAGGATTCGCTGAACAGCTCGGAAAGAAGACTCGTGGATAGGATTGTCATCATGATCCAGTCAGCCCAGTCAGGAGAACTCCGCGTCAAGGACCACTACGAGTTGGGACGAGAAGATTCTGACGAAGATGACTCGGACAGTGAATGGGATTGTGAAGAGGAACAAGAGGAGGAGGAGAAACCAGTGAAGAACCAGCCAACAATGGAAATGGTGAGTACTTTGACTCTATTTTTCGTTTTGATCTTTGACCTTTGTTACTTGATTCGCTTTTTTATCCGAAAGAATTAGACTTTTTGTAGTACGACCGTGCGCTGGCTTTCTACCGGTCCGGAAAAGCTCGAACGAATAAGGACGGTGAAGGAGTGCAGTCACTAGCTACAATGTCGAAGAACTTCCGTTGGATTAAATCGCAAGCAATAATCGATCGTCTAGTCAGATATGGGAGAACCGGTCAGTTCAATTATATTCATGGCTTTCTGTTGCACTATTTTCATTATTTTTCGTTATTTTTCGTTACACGCGTAGGTGACCTTTGACGCACTCCGGATGGAGAATAGTAATTTGCGTGACCTCCTCCCCTCTTCTTCTGTCTGATAGCTTGCTAATCAGCACATTTCGCTAGCTGAGCATTTCAAACGTACGATAACTATAGCTATCTTGTTTATAGGACGCGTGCCCAAAGACAGGAATGAAGAGCTTCACAAGCTTGCTGAGGAATTGAACAAACAAGTTGTGGAATTGATGGCAGAAGGGCACGAACTACACGATCACGACCTGAAGTTTCTAGCGCTCGCAATCAACGACTCAATGCAGATTTCGCACTTCCAGGTATTATGACCATCACATTTCAATTTTGGTTACTGAAATGTTCACAGGCTTCGGCTAGTTGGATATCAAAATGGAAGAGAGAATATCGTATTGTCTCTCGACATATTACAGTACTTGTATCCCAGAAAACACGTAAGGATGCGGAGAAAACGAGAAAAACAGGTCAGTTATTTTTTATGAAATCACCATTCTTTCTGATTTTTGTCTTGTAGGTCGATGACCTTCGGATTGAAGTAGCACAGATTCTCAAGGATAATCCCGGTATCGTATTGAGAAATGCAGACCAAACAGGACTGTTGAAGGTTAGTTCTGATTAATCTTGTTAGCAATACAGTAGTTTCATGATGTTAGTTAGAGTATAGTGATGTGAGAATATGTTAGTTATAGTCTAAAGAGATAAGAGAGTCCTTTTTGAACATTCGTTAACTGTCTCTTTACAGGAACAACATGGTCGACGGACTCTGGCACACAAAGGAGCCAAACGAGTTGAAGCACTTGTTCAATCGAAATCGGCAACTTCCCATTCGATCACTTTGCTCCCGGTTATCGGATCAGACGGCTTCCAAGAGAAGAAGCTGTTCTTGCAGTTGGGAGAGAGGGGAGTCAGATTGCCAAACAAGGGTTGCTTCACCAGTCCCACCCTTGAGATTGCCGTATCGAGTAGTCATATAATGACGAGGTCAACTGCTGCTCAATTTTACAAAAATGTACTTTTTTCCCCACCTGTTCCCAGCTTTTACTTCTTCTCGACAGTTGGCCGGTCTTTAAAGACCATGACACCATTCGTCAATGCTGTCCCCCTGGTGTCAAATTAATCATCAAGAATCTCCCTGCTGGATCGACCTCATACTGTCAGCCTGCCGACCTCTCGTACAATCATGCCATCAAGGGAATTCAACGAAGATTAACATCGATGGTTCTCATTCGTAAGATTGATTACCAGATGTCGGAGAGAGACAATATCATCAAATTCGCCTCACAAGTTCATTGGCTAATCGGAGCTGATAGATTCAGAAATTTCATTGCATACGGATTTTATAAAGGAGGCTTCACGGACATTCACCCTCCTCATTTCGACAGTCCCAAAGATTTCATCTTCGGTATCGGTTCCGATGCGTTCTGTCCCTGCTCGCAGCGTGGATGCACCCTCTGCCCCCATTGTGCTAAAGCTTTCTGCTTTAATTGTTTTTGGATCCAATTGCATCGCTGTTAAGTTGTACATTTTCTGTTTGAAATTGTTCCATCTAATTATCATATCTAAACAAATAATTTCGAAATAATGAGCGAAATAAGCACACAACACCTACAACGACACTTTGGATGCAGTGGAAGCATCGCTGAATGAAAGAAGATGATTTTTATGGATAGATAAAAAAGTGGCAAAAAAAGTTTGCAAGTGCGGGGAGTCGAACCCACAAAAGCATGATCACTAGTTTAGCTCACTACCAGCTGAGCTACGAAGCTGTTGGACGGGGGATCTTGATTCTCGTAGGGTACTTTGAGAAACAGGCCGGCGTGGGCGCCCATGGTGAGCGCTCATTTCTTGATTATCGATTTTCGGTGATTGGTTGGTCATTATGGCAACTTTTGAAAACGGATTCTGCCATCCCACACCAGTCCCTACTCACTACAAAAGACCGTTTTGGGATTCGTTTCCGTCGCTGTTTACCATTCCCTATTTAGTGTATCCTTATTAAAATCCACATCGTGAGGGAGTCTGATTTTTCTGCGTTTTTGCTCTGCATTTCAGTTTAGAGTGCCGAACGTGGGGTCTCTGGTGATATTTCCGTCCTTTCCGCTCACTTTGTATGGCAGTCATCCTTATAATGGCACAAATAATAAAGTTAGTACATTTTAGGAATAATCATCACCATAGAAGTCTATTTCAAAAATAAAAATTTTCCGGATTTTTTTGGACCATGACCCGGGGTTCATGCCTCCGAAATGGTCCACCACCATGAACCCCGGGTCATGGTCCAAAATTGATCCAAAATTTTATGATCGAGAATCGTCAAGTACTATACGCCAGTATATACTACAGTACCCCAACAATATACCGGAATCCGAAAGACCGTAATCGGCTTTACCTGAGATCGTGAACTAACATTCTCATACACTTCTCCAAAAATAGTTACTTTGCGATAACCTGTATATGCAATTTCGGGTT
>LS486246.1:138490-192222 GCA_900490705.1 Pristionchus arcanus
ATCATTCAGTGGCGAAGAATCGAAAAGTTGGTTTGAATGTGGCATAATTGCTCAAAATTCATGATTCTGCCTGTAAGGATTCTAGTCGGTAACGTTAACAGGCAGTTGTTTAAACCTCAAATGATGTGTTTTCGTCATTTTCAACTATTTGAAGATTTTTCGTCAACATTTTGACCATATCTGCGGACTTGACTCACCTCGACTTTTTTCACATAAGGGTCCCCCCTTATGTGAAAAATCGGTTTGGGCACATGTCAAAATGAGACCTCGAACACGATAAAAAGTTCTTCAGAGTGACCAAAAATTGAATTTATGTTAGTTTAAGTGCAATCCTACAGGTTATTGCGGTCGATTCTGACATGTGCCCAAACCGATTTTTTCACATAAGGGGGACCCTTATGTGAAAAAAGTCGAGGTGAGTCAAGTCCGCAGATATGGTCAAAATGTTGACGAAAAATCTTCAAATGGTTGAAAATGACGAAAAAACATTATTTAAGGTTAAAACAACTGCCTACTAAAGTTACCAACTAGAATCCTGACAGGCAGAATCATGAATTTTGAGCAATTATGCCACATTCAAACCAACTTTTCGATTCTTCGGCACTGAATGATCTTCATCTCGACCACAAAAAGTTGCTATACATACAGAAACACAAAATATATGTTGAATCCAGAGGGTACAAATGACTTTGAATAGGGCTGCTACCCCAAAGTTTACCGAAAAACCCTGAAAATTCGTCATTTCATTGTGTTTTTCGAATATGGATAATCGAAAATGCACGAAATTTTGGCAAATAACATAACTTTTTATGCTCTTTCGAATGAGCTATCACATGAAAGGGTTACGTGAAATTTTTTTCAAAGATCAAAGATCAATATTTTGGGACCAAAGTTCAAAAATCGTCTATATCAGTCCTAAGGGTCACGCTGGTGAAGTTTGAGCGCTGAGCGATCATTATGGCGGAGTTGTACCACTATCACCCCCTTTCCCTGCGTTCTTACGAAGACTGCGTTTTAATAAGGATACACTAAAGTAACTTTTGAGCAAAAAATGAGTTCCGGGTTTTTCGTCATTGGGAGGATATTCCTGAAAATATGAAATTTTCTATCCAAAAATCATATTTCCAGTGTGGTGTAATTTGATCGTAGTGGCTCATTTTTGGTTTTTGGTCATACCTAGTATATTGCAAAAGAGTTTTTGAGTCTAGCTTATCGCGTTCAAAAGATATGATTTTTCGATTTTTCAACTTTATTACGTATTATTATACGATCGCAAAGCCAAATGAGGGTTCTGTTAGTGCCATGTTTCACATGCAGCCATGGGGTATACATGTGTATGGGGCCCCGGTTCTCATTTCGGGGGGCATGCGTCCGGGGGGTGTGTCAAAATGATCGAAAATTACCGATCCGCTCTCTTAAGATTCCCGTTCATCTTGTTCATCTTCCTGAGAGATCTGGACTAATTCGAGCTCGTCTCACTGGATCAGGAATGGCTAAAGCACCCGTACTTCTATTCCTTGATGCTCATGTTGAAGTAAGTGTATCCATTATCCTTCTCTTCTCTAGTTCCTCCTTCTCAGGTTACTGAGGGATGGTTGGAACCCCTCCTTGATCGAGTGAAGGAAGACAGAAAGATCGTTGTCGCCCCCATTATTGATGTTATCTCAGATGATAACTTTGAATATGTGACTGCAAGTGATACTACTTGGGGAGGATTCAATTGGCATCTCAATTTCAGATGGTAAGTTTGAGATGACATATAATACAGTGAATTATGATGATTTTACCTTAAAAGGTATACGGTACCAGAGAGAGAATTGAGAAGAAGAGGAGGAGATAAGAGTTCACCCATTCAGTAAGTTTATGGAGGGAAGGGAAGGGAAGAAGAATTAATTGAAGGACTCCCACTATTGCTGGAGGTCTATTCGCAATGGACAAACAATTCTTCTATGATCTTGGATCGTATGATGAGGGAATGCAAGTGTGGGGAGGAGAGAATCTAGAGATATCATTCAGAGCTTGGATGTCTGTTATTTCTCCTTCTCTAGATTTACTCTATTGATATGAGTATATGAATTTATGTGTTTAGGTGTGGAGGTTCATTGGAGATTCATCCTTGCTCTAGAGTGGGACATGTATTCAGAAAGCAAACACCATACACTTTCCCCGGAGGAACGGCAAAGGTTATTATTCTTTTTTTCTCATTATTATTGATAAGTTGAAGATAGAATTTGGTGGAAGGAATATATTGTTGAATGTAATAAATTCATGATTTATTTCCTTTTCTCTATAGGTAATTCATCACAATGCAGCTCGAACTGCAGAAGTGTGGATGGATAATTACAAAGAATTCTTCTATAAGATGGTTCCCTGTGAGTCCTTCCCCCCCCTTCCCATTCTATCCATCTCTCTTCAGCTGCTCGTAGAGTGGATGCGGGAGATATGACTGCCCGTCATCAACTTCGAACTCAATTGGAATGCAAATCATTCAAGTGGTATCTTGAGACTGTCTATCCAGAGGTTCCTTTTCTCCCTCTTTTCTCTCATTATATCATTCGTTACAGGCACCTCTTCCCGCTCACTATAAATCACTCGGATTCGTCATGATCGAAAGTGAGAAAAAGTGTATGGACACACATGGAAGGTATGTCGCACCCTCTCTCTCTCGAGAGATATTCAATTGATTATGTTTAGAAAGAAAGGGGAATTAGCTGGAATGGCAGGATGTCATGGTCAAGGTGGAAATCAAGCATGGAGTTATACTTCAAAGGGAGAAGTGAAGAGTGACGATCTTTGTCTCTCAGTGGGATCTACTCTTGGATTATCAGGTTATTCATTCTTTCGCTCTTTCTTATCTTACACAATATGTGTATCACAGGAGCCGTTAGATTGGATAAGTGTGGAGTGGCAGGACCAAGTCAGAAGCATGTATTCACTTATGATAAAGAGACTGGTCAACTAATCCATACCAAGGGAGGAAGGTGAGTAATATGAATTGAAGTAGTAAGATGATCATATTTGCAGATGTATTTCGGGTATTGGTGATCGATTAGAGATGAGAACATGTGATAATGGAGATGATAGTCAGAGATGGAGTCTCGAAGGATTCAGGGAAGAAGGATATCCATAGATGAAGAGACATTACAATGTGTACACAAATAGAGCTTAGGAGAAATATACTCATAATATCCAGAATATGCAATCTTATTTATTGGCTTGTGCATTGTAATTATTCTGCTCTAAACAGATCATAATACTATATATATGGATTACTAACATATCGATTCTTAATTTTTGGTTGTTCTCTATTCATTTAATCTGTGATATGAAATGGTCTGGTTGTGATTCAGCTGACACATTCTCCTTACTGCATCTTTTATTGTGTTGTAACAGGTTCTCTTCTTCATTATTTATCTATTATTTCTGTACAACGTTTCTTCTATGGACAAGTATATGTTCAGAAACATAACATGTTATGCATAGCACATAAAAACGGAAAGACAACTTCTTTGGGGGTTAATTGAGAGGAGAGGACAGGATGTAAATGTACTTTAAGTTATAACAGTGTACTTCGTAAATAGCTATCCCGTAAATTATTGCGGAGATTAGCAAAAAAAAACATTTTGAAACGAGATTAAATCTCGATCACGTGCGATTATGATCAATTGGGAAAGAGACTATTCATAGATCCTCGCCCTTTGTCTGTAGTTGAAGAATAATTATAAATTAGCTCGATAAAATGTGACTGGATTACCTCATGAGCTGAGTTGTTCCTCCTGGCCGGAATTATTTCATCGCACTTTCCCTTTGTCTTCTAAATAGCGATGCAGAATACAGATAAGTGTGATTAAAGGGTAACCTTGATTATTTTGCAAGTATCGCGTATCATGAAGGACGTAGGTCCTCCTTCCATAAGTATACTCTCACACTCCAGAATACTCCCTTTGATTGTCATGTCATCTCCCAAATAATCCATCAGTCTTTTGACAGAAATGCTCGCCTCAATGCCGTACCTAAATAATACAATATAATTGTTTTTTTCTTAGATGTATGCAAGAATTTGTACATATACGTGATAATAAAAAGCATACTTGCACTTGAGAATAAAGAATATTTCCTCCTTTCCTCCTTCTCTTTCCATAATCTCACGTCTACATCGTCCTTTCTCAGAGAGATCACACTCTAATTTCACCTAAACTCTCTTAGATTTTAGAATCTTCGATTGTTTCACAAAACCTGAACAATATTGGAGGTGGCTCGAACGGGAAAAAGAGGACCATTCCATATTTTCTCAACTCTTGACACAAAATGAGATATGTTCGATTCGAATCTTTCTCCGACGCATAATTTCTGCAGTCTCGCTTCGATTATCGAACCGATTTCCATAGATTCACGCAATCCCGGAAACCTGAAAGTAGTATTCCATAATTCATATTAGTGAAATTATCTTACTGTTCATCCACAGCTTTCAAGGCTGCTTCTGTGAGAAGTGCTCTTCGCACACCACATCTATAATGATTACAAAAGTCATTATTGGAACGTGCTAATTTTTCCACGCTAGCGTGCACACAATACGCCGGTTAGTCTCGCAACAGATCACTGTTCTCACGGGTTAGGCCTCAGTTGCAGCGCAGACGTGGGGAAGTGCGTTACGCGTAGTTATGCGTTAGTAACGCGTAACTCGACTCAGTACTTTACTTTGATTTACTTACGATCGATGGGCTTCCAGTGGAGCGAGAAGAAATCTCGTAGTAGATATCACTCTGCACACTACAAGTGCAATTGGTTCATGTACAAATCGGTTAGATAAGGTGGAAGGTTCAATCAAAGACTGGAGAGATTCTTCCACAGTCGGATAGTTATGCTGAGAAATGAACTTTTTTTTAAAGAAGAAGGGAAATTAATACCTGGAATGAAAGTATGTACGTTTTATCAGAATTAGGGTGCATTCCGAGAGCAGTCATCTTGAGGATATTAAAAGTCCATAACACGATACTTTAGGACCCTTCTGCAAAATTCTCAACTCGGTACAATCTATAATGAATGGAACAATAGTGCGGCCGAACACGTTCTCGAATAATTAATTAACGTTAGCATTTGTTTCTAAACTTCACCAATTCTACGCGCAGTTCAAGTGATTACTAAAATTGTGTGAATTGGTAGCCAGTGTTGGTAGCATAAACCAGGAGCCTTGACCATGGTTTGTAAGCTCGAAATAGCGAAAATAACGTTGATCAACACCCGAGCAGATTTTCAGCGCAAGTAATGATCAGTAGGGAGTAACGTGAAGTACTCTAATTGTACGGGACGCGAGCATATTCATTTACCCTGAATTGGCGCACAATGATGCATGAATGGGCACTTCAAAAATTCCCATAATATACACAAAATGCAAAACAACTGACCACGACAATTCGAAATATTCGCTGCGAAGAGCAATTAAATCTTTTGAATTTGGAGCTTAACGAAAACACAGAAATCCGGAAAATCCGGAAAATCCGGTTTTATTCCCGGAATTTATAAAAAAAATAACAAAATAACTGTTAAATTTTTTTTAATTTTTGGGATTTTTTGTTATTTCATTTTTTTGTTGTTTTGATATATGCTATATAGACCGTGCAACCATGTTTCCTCTTGATCCTCGTTGTCCGCCAATTTTTGATAATTGCCATTGTTCGCATGCGATCACTATCTTTCCTCAGCAGTTGAATTCAATTAAGATAAAAAAAAACAATATTTCAGCAGTTAGTAAATCTCTGTATGGTATAAATAACATTACTACATACGATGGCAGGCCGGTTGGCTCGTTCAGACAGTAAGTTATACTCTTAATGCTTATTCTTTCTCTCTTTCAACTCTTTCTTCATATTAGTTTTTTTTTAATTTCAGGTAGAGAATCGGTGTTCTCTAACGCTTCTTGTGTTAGTGGCGTGGGTGAATGGCAGATTGGTGATAGAGTTAAATTGGACAACAAGGTTTGCATTTTTTCTTGGTTCTGTCACACGCACACTATCCAATTTTATAAGTAAACTAAGCAAAAATTTCAGATTGGAACTCTTGCATACGTTGGTCACACCAAATTTGCTCCAGGTGAATGGATTGGCCTCGTGTTGGATACTCCAGATGGAAAGAACAACGGAAGTGTTCAAGGCGTCGCCTATTTCACCGTCTGTTATTTCTTAAATTATTATAAATATGATATCAAAATAGTGCGAAGATAACCATGGAATCTTCTGTAAATCGAGCAAATTGGAGCGGATTTCCAATTCTCCTGCAGTTGGATCTCCTATGAGAGAACTAAACAACAAATACGCTTCTGAATTCGGGTAGGTTAACTGTAACACAGCCTATTATTGTACTATTTGTTAAGCTTGGACATTGGGGATCGAGTGATGGTGTCAGGAGGAAAGATTGGATATCTCCGCTATCTTGGTCCAACTGATTTTGCCGAAGGAATTTGGTGCGGAGTTGAATTGGATCAGCCGATGGGAAAGAATGATGGAACTGTCCAGGTATGAGATGTATTCCCGAGTGAATGTTATTTCTCCATCTCATTGGTTTGAGATCTCTTTGAGATATTACATATATACATATTTATCCTGGAATCAAGATAATGGGCCTGCAGGATCATTATTTCCTAAATATTTGTTTCATAGGGAAAACGATACTTCGCTTGTAAGCCGCTCTATGGGCTATTCGCTCCTGCGAAGAAAACGGAAAAAGTAAGTGAATATGGGAGAGTTGATTATTGATCAATGAATGGAAGGCGCCTAAACTGGATACTCCGTCGAAGATTCGAGTTCATCACAATAAGACATCGATGCTTCGTGCCCATAAGAGTGGAGGGAGTCATGAATCTCTAAACTCAATCGGAGCTTCATCTGTTTCATCTCGAATGACTACTGGGACGGGAATCGCTCCCGTCAAACGTTCAGTCGCTGTTAGTTCATTATCTATAATTTACTTTTTTTGTTTTGAATGCTCATTGAATTGGATTACTTTCTAGTAGAAGAAATGTCTTATGTTACACAATTTTTTTGAGAGGTCGATCAACGCTTCAACGAACGAAACTCTCGTGAAAGCACTTCAAGAAACTATTCAAGAGAAAGATCGACATCTGGAGCAGATGATACACGTATATATATATATATATATACATATTTATGCGTGTTCACAAGGAAAAACGCGATTACAAATTAGAAATTATGTTGAAATAAAACGACGAAGGATGGTACTAAATGACAATTAAGGGACCTTCTCCATAAAAATTCACCATTTCAACCCCTCTTCCGGACATCCTCCAGGATATTCGACCTCCATACTACGGTCAGAGGAGAGGGTAGACCTCTTGTTTACAAAACTACATTACTTAGCCCTAGCTTCCTACGCGTGCCGCCAGGTGCGCGCGAAAGTCGCAATTTGGCCAAAAATGTGATATTCATATCTCGGCAACCGAACCGAACAATTGCAGCTCATAATTAGCAGACAGATGATGGTAAAAAATGTGTTAGGTTAGATTCTGCCATGTCAGTCTGAGAATTGCGAGACAACCGATCTACACGACTTCCTTTTTTTGTGTACATTCGCAGAACACTGAATATCGGCGCAAAAACAATTAGTAAAATTCTGAAAACTGTACAAAAGTTGAAGATTGAATACTCTACGAATTTTAGAAGTGAAATTACAGCTGTAGATGGTATATTCAAAAAGTTTGTTAATTGGATTTTTGCACTCTGCACCATTCAACCTCACTTTTCAGTACTCCGCAAAATCTCAATATCCGATTATTGTGGTGGTTATTTACCAGGATCATAAGTGCTACAAAATTTGGTACTTGAGATCCTGCCCAAGCCTTCCAGAAGCAGCAAAGCCGAAAATTCGAAAAAATTCAGTAAGAAATCGGACTAAAATGAAAGATTAACTTTTCTTCATTGGTGCTTGTTTGCACATAAGAGGTCACTAATCATCCCTAACTAGCCAGCTACGCTCGCTTCGCTCGCTCGCCGGGATATCCCAGTCATCTGCAAGCGCTTCGCATCTCCGGGTTTTCCCGGTAATCTGCGAACGCTTCGCAAACGCTTACCCAGTCATTTGTAACATACATGAAAAAGCTAGTCGAAAACTACCTGGAATTTGAAAACATACCCGGCTTTCATAGAATTAGTCGGTTTCCAAGGTCTTTTTCATAAACATTCCCCGCTTTCGAAGGATTTTGTTACCTAACTTTTTCATGTATGATTTGCAAACGGACTTCGTGGCTACATCCTAATTTTTTTCCGGATCGCTCTCGGTCTCAAGAGCCTTTCGTAAGCGTGAATGTGTTCCACCGAACAAAATTTGACCGAGTGAAACACTTTGGTATACTGTAATAGCGAGTTACGCTCGCTAGATTTTGCCACCGGGTAATCCCAGTCATTTGCAAACGCTTGCGAAAGGCTCGTGAGGCATACATGAAAAAGTTAGTTGTTGTGTGTGTGAGTTGGCATCGTCCCTTGCACTTCGTGGCCCCATCCCATCTTTTTTCGGACCGCTCTCATCCCCACGAGCCTTCCGCTAGGGACTCGTAGGTTAGGCTTTCAAACGCCGGGTACTATATTTATGGTAAAATAGACGAAAAATGTGCGAAAATAGACGAAAAACGGTGATGATGAAATAGGTTATTGATTTTTTTCGAGAATTTCATGACGAGTCGTTTGGTTCATTACATGATCGATTTGGTTTAGTGGTTTAGTTTGAGACGAGTTCTACGCGAAAAACGGATTATTACATAATGATGACGAAATCAAATATTGATATTTTTTTGAAATTTTTTTCATGAGAAATTGTTTGGTAAAAGTTTTGAGGCTGTACGATCGTTTTGGGGCGAGTTCTTCAAGCAAAAAAAAATGGGCGTGACAGACAAACATACAAACAAACAGACAGACAGACATTAACTTTTTATATTACTTAGTAAACTTGTTCGGTTGCCGAGATATGAATATCACGTTTTTGGCCAAATTGCGACTTTCGTGCGCACCTGGCGGCACGCTTAGGAAGCTAGAGGGGCTAAGTAATGTAGTTTTGTAAACAAGGGGTCGACCCTCTCCTGTGACCGTAGTATACTCTGGTATGAGTTTACAAATTGTGTACAAACGTTTCCACTAATTGTGGACAAATTAGTGTCCGATTAGTGAAACCATTTGTACCCTATTAGTAGACAAGGGGAGGAGGAGGGAGAGGGAGGGAGGAGAGGGGTGCCCATTAGTAGACTATTAGTGAATTGGGTTACTGTAAGGAATATCATCTCGTATCGTCCTTCCACAATATGCGCTTTATAAGCGGTGTAAGCAATTTATTTAATATTTATAGTTATCCCATTTCAAAAGTTATGTGATCTGCTCTTCTCAAGCCTGCCTGCCTTTCTAGAACCGCTTTTAAATTGATTTAAATCATAAATACTCATATAATGAGCATCGTAAAGCAACTAAACAGCACAAGGATTACCCATGTGCAGAAAGTCACATTCAAAAATTGATAGCACAATCTCGATTGAGATGCGCATGTAGAGAGCCAAGACGCGAGTAGATAGTGCAGACAACCAAGTGGAGGATGCCTTGTAGGCGGCATGTGCTCTATCCTCGACGGGTAAGAAACACTCGCTCTCGCACTAGGGATGCTTTAGTACACAATTTGGGAATTTCGGGCATTTGTACACAATTAGTGATTACTGGACACGCCCCCTTTTGTTTGTGCACAATTAGTAAACTCAGACCAGAGTATGGAGGTCTGACTCGAATATCCTGGAGGATGTCCGGTCCATGCTGAATTTTTATGGAGAAGGTCTCTTAGATAAACGGAATCGGGATCACTCAGAGAAACTGGTAGTTAGTATTCCGCATTTAACTACTAGCCTCTGGGGGAAGAAACTGTGTTGTCGGTAATTTGAGGCTGAGACACTATTGGTGAAGTTTATACCATTTCTAGTGAAGTAGTACGAAAAGTGGTGGGGTTTCTGTTTTGAGATTTTGTATTTGCCTCTAAGAAGTATGTGATTATGATTAGGATTGTGAAAGTGTAATCCCCGTCTCCTCATTTCGCGTACTTTCTCACCGGACAGAGTGACGAGAGAGTACGCGTAATGAAGAGACGTGTTCTTCACTCTGACAGCCCTTTTTATGATAGATTGAAGATGAATTGGTTAAGTGATTGATTAATTGCAGGAATTGGATCTAGAAAGGAATGAAATTGCTGAAGTGACTGCGAGATGCGAAGTATTGGAAAGAAGATTAGCCAGTGGAGAAGGAGGAGAAAGTGGATCTATCGATGATGAAAAAGTGTGTTTCATTACTTATCTTACTGATTCGAAATTCCGAATTTAAACAATCTTATATCACCGATATTCACAGTCGATTGCTGATGAAAATACATTTTAGATTCGTCGAATGGAAAAATTGGAGAATGAGAGGAAGACATTGAAGAATACTTTGATTGAGAAGGAGAAGATTATCGAAGATCTCCAATTTCGACTTGAAGAAGAGGAGATTATGAGACAGGAAAAGGAAAGTGAAAGCAAGGAACTTGGAGTGAAATTGGCAAAAATAAGTACTGTAGAGGTGAGGAGTGACGATGGTGACGACTTACTGTATCTAATGAATTATTGAGGTCATTAATACTTTTGATAGTGTAAGTATGGAAGAAAAGAATACAGAACTAGCCATCATACGAGAAGATTTAGAAAAGGTGAGAAATTGAATGGAAGGGAGAAATTGAAGAGAATGATAGTGAATGAACAAGCAGATGAGTTTAATGGTAGACTAGTTATAAAGAATATTGATACTGTGGTGAGGGGGATTGAAGAGGTAAAATAAACATTTGAACATACAGAATATATGGGGCGAGTGAGATCAGAGAATATGTTCTCCGGTATATTAATGCTTTATTACAATGTGCTATATTCAGATGAAGGGATCTCGAGATAGACTTGAAGAAACGAATAATCGAAATGAGAAGATTATCCATGATATGAGAACCACTTTGGAAGGTTATATATTCAATTCCATCCTACCATCTTTTTCTCCCTATTTATAATTGTGAGATGTAACTCGAGGTTTCTGCAGTTTACGAATGCTGCTATTTTTTTTATTATTGATCTGCTACTTTTAAAACTAGTGGCTTACTTAATTTTCACACATTGAAATGTTAGCTGTTTTCGTGGCCACTGATGGGCTAAGTCCCGCTAGTTGGTCGGGGGCTCCGTAAATTACGAAAATTTTCTGTTAGGGGGCTCCGCGAAAACCGTTTCGGACAACGAGGGGGTTCCGCAAATTTTCGAAAATTTCTTCTTGGGGGCCCCGCACTCAGATGTTCAAGCGGGGATATAGCCCAGCAGTGTTCGTGGCTGAAATGTGAGCTGTGTAAGCATACATGAAAAATTAAGAAAAGAAAGCTGAGACTTTTCTAGTTCCGTACTATCATGTGCCACTGTACTCTTTTAAGATATTTATCTAATTCAGAAACTGAAGAAAGGATGAAGAAGTTAGAAGTGAATTTGGAGAAAGTAATGAATGAATTGGAGGAGGAATCCATTAAGGTGAGTGATAAAATGAAATTGAATTGAAAATTTGAGTTCATACAGAATTCATCTACAATGAAAGAACTGAATGAAGAGAAGAAAAAAAGTGAAGTACTTGATAATAAGAGAATCATGATGGAGAAAGAGAAAGAAGAATATCGAAAGGAAATTGAAGTTTTGAAAAATACGGTAAGAAAAAATAAAGTGAGAGGTGGATTGAATGTGTTGAGATGGAATCTATTAAAACTGCAACTTGCGCGTCCTGTGTAAAATTAGAAAGTGGAAGGGAAGAATTGATGAAGAAAGTGGAAAGGATTGAACAGGAGATGAATGATGAAAGAAAGAAATTAATCAAGGAGAAGGATGAATTGGATAATCTATTCACCATCGAAAAGGGTAAACTTGGAGAGAAAGAGAAAGAGGTGAATTGATGGATCAATAGAAGGATTATTTCAATTAAATTTCTACAGATAACAATTTTATCTCATTCTGTGAATGAGATTGAAACCAAGTGGAAAAATATAGAGAAGGAATTGATAATAGAGAAGAAGAGTAAAAATGAATTGAATGGTCGGTATATTATACGGTTCAAGTTATTATGAATATTTTGCAGTTGCTTTGGAGAAGATTAAATCGTCGTGTTGTTCACTTAGAAATGACCTGAATGAGAGTCAATCGATAAATGAGAAGACAAAGGATGAGTTGGAAAAGGTAAAATAATTAGATGGTATGAGATTAAGAAGAGTTTAGTTGTAGATGAGATGCGCGCTCTCGGAATCTGCTAATGCATTATCAAACGAGAAAACGAATGTAGACAAATTGAAGATGGAAATTGACAAGTTGCAGAAAGAAACGAATGAGAAATCGAACGAGATACAATCCCTTTCAGGTTGGTTCAAATTATTTAAAAAAAAAAAAATAAAGTGTAAGGTTTGCAAAATGGCTTTGAGATGGCATGACTAATTTGCGTACGAAGAATGAAGGAGAAGGAAAGGAGAATGAAGAGATGAAAAGAAGCATGGAAGAATTGAAGAGAACGATTGAGAAAGAGACAGAGGAGAAAAGGCGTTTAATGGAAACCCTTCAAGAAAAAGTGGCTTCATTGAGTGAGATGGTATGGTCGTATCTTCATTCTCAATTTATCACTAAAAGCACATTTATGATTATTTGAGGAAACAACCATAGACTCACTTAAATCCTTCCTTGAAAGGAAGAAGATGGAGATTGATCGGTATAACATGTCCTCACCCTTATTTTAGTTATTTTTTTTAACTTATAGATTATCTCTCGAATCTGTCGAAAGGAAAAATATGATTGATGAGTTGTTAATTGAGAAAACAAAGATGGCAGCAAATATGGATGGAATATCGGAGGAAAGAGATGAAGGGGTGAAGTTGTTGAAGGAAGTAAGTTAAATATTTAGTCAATTTATTTACATATTTTTATAGGCCGAGATTAAACTTGCTGGCACTGTAGAGAAAAATGATGAAGTGAGAAAGAGGCTAGAAAATGAATTGGAGAGGTAATACTATATTGATCTTTTGAATTTTAAAAGTCCCGAAGTATACACTAATTTAATTATTCGCTATTTTCAATTCCTTCCTTTGGAAGTCAAAACGTCGAAAACTGTTTAAGAATGTCCAATATTCGAGTTTTTCCCCGCGCGAAGATACTTGAATACGCCTTTTTGCATTTTTCGAATTAATTCTTGCCAGCCTTATTGTTACTGTTCTTCATGTTTTTACAGACAAAATTTAAATAGAAGGTTATAAATAAATAGAGATGTTATTGCAGTATTGTGGCTAAGATGACGACCACTGAAGAGATATTGCATGTGAAGGAGACTGAACTTAAGTGTGCACAGGAATCACTCCATGCCATTCAATCATCGGTGAGCTAATTGGATACATTGATCTCTTTGCTGTCGACGACTCCACTCATGATCATATATGGAGGAGATGATGGTGATGCTCTGTCGCACGTTCGTCTGTGTCTCGTCATGATCACTGCTATCATAGTCAACTAGTGGTCGTCGTATGATTAGATACTGTTGAGACTATGTAGTGAAAAACATTGATTATTGAGATGGAAGTGGCCAAGATGGGAGATGATGAGAGAAGTAAAGAATTGAATGGAGTGAAGGAGGAATTAGTGAAGGAAAGAACTGCTTCACATGAAATGAAGAGAACGAATGACAAGTAAGCAATGGTTTATCTCAGACTAGGGAAATTAGGGTATTTAGTAATTGTGTTAAATTGAGATTGAATTCGGAAATGAATGAAGTAAAGACTCGACTGGAAGAGATGAAAGTTGAAAAAAAGATGGAAGAGGAGAAAATAGAGAAGGAAAGGGACGAATTGAAGAATGAGATCAAGAGAATAGAAGGCGAATGGAAAATTAGTAAGAAAAGAGAAGAAATGGAAAAAGGAGAAAGAAAGAAAGTGGAGGAAGAAAAGAAGGTTATTGAAGAAGATTTGAAGTTAAAAATGACGAGGGTTGAAGAAGTCGAAAATGAGGTATCGCTTGTGTTTTGGAATTGAATGGAAGATATATTTTTGAGAAAGGACAAATAGAGAAGAGATTAAAGGAGATTGAAAATGATATGAATAAATTGAATTATGAATTAAACAAAGCTAAGGAAGAAGGAGGAAAGAATGAAATAGAATCATCTGAATGGAGCAGAAAATATGAGGAGTTGGTGGGTTTATTTATTGAAATATGATTTGTTTTCATAGTGCATCCGAGAAATTACAGGAAGCACATTCAATGAAATCAGATACCCTTATTGGTGAAATGGAAAAGAGAGAAAACGATTTGAAGGCTTCTATTGAAAGGTTGCAAGGGCCAAATCCCATAATATAATTTGGTTATATTAATTCAGATTGAGCGTTGATGTGAGTGAAAAGGAAAGTGAATCACAGAAGAATAGAAATAAGTCCGTCGAATTGAGTACTGTTATCGATGTAATGAATGTAAAGGTGATGATGGAAATAACGAGAAGAGAGAGGGAAATGAGGAATCTCTTACAGATGGAAGAATTGAATGACAATGCTAAGAAGATGGAAAGTGAAATAAAGAAAGAAAGAGAGGAGAAAGAAGAGATGAAAATGGAAAGGATTAAATGGAAGATTGATAAAGAGAATGAAGATCAGAAGATGGAGAGTATTTTAGAAGAAATGAGACAACTTAGAGTTACGGTGAGAATATGCCAGCTGAACCATCTCACAATTATGAATCATTTGTATACAGATTGCTGCTGGTAACGATGAAAGTATTCAATTGGGAGAGAAGATGACGATTTTGATGGAAGAAAAGAGGAAAGGCGAGGATAGAAGAGAAATGATGGAGAAGGAGAAAGAGATACTCATGGATAATATAAAGAAGATGGAGATTGAATTGGAACATCTCAGAGTGACGGTTAGTTGAAAAAAATGCGATGAATTGTGTGATTGGATTGATTCAGATATCAACTTCTAGTTCGAGCAGTGATGAATTGATTGAGAGATTGAAATGTACGGTAGAAGAAAAGATGAAAATGGATGAGGAGATTGAAATGATAAAAAGAGAAAGGAAAGAGTGAGATATACTCTGTTAGAATAGAAAGAAAGATTTATCATTTCAGTTTTGAGGAGAAGATTAATAGAGAATTGGAAATGCTGAAAGAAGAGAGAGATAAGGTGGGAGTGATTTGTGAAGAATAGTAAATGGGAAGGAAGTGACGAATTAATATTTACAGGCGAATCTGAAGAATTTGGAATTGGAAGAATCATTGACGAAGAATGAAGAAGATATGAAGACAATGAGAATTGATTTTGAGAAAGAAGGAGTGATATTGTGAGTTGTGGGGTATTAAAATTATTAGGCGAGACTGTCGTTGTTATGTTAATTTTCGGATTGGAAGTGGAAAAGTACCAAAATTGGAATTCCCAATTTTTTCTCTTATAACTCACCTTCATTAAATCACTATTCTTACCATTCACCATGATAGTTAATTAGGAATAGCTTTAAATCCATGTTTGTTTCAATAGGGCCATAACGAGCTAAGACAATGATAAAATGGGAATTCAAATTTAATTGTTTTTACGTAATGGAATGGTATCGACTTTGATTATTGTAGGAAAGAGAAAATAAATATACTGAAGGAAGATCTGGCTAAAAAGGAAGATACTGTAAGAGAGAGGTGAGAGTGTGATTTATAATCAGCAGACCTTTATATTTTCAGTGTGGAAAAACTGAATTTGATGGAATCTGAGATGTCTGCAGAAAAGAAAGAAAAAAGCAAATTACAAGCAGAAATGAGATTGAATGTGGGAGATCTACAAGAGAAAAGCGAGGAATCATTCAAGAAAGACACTCAGTATGCCACTTTATATTCCAATCACCCATTTTGCAAATCGAAACGAAAATGCAATTGAAGAATCGAGAACATGAAGTATGAGAAGACTCAAATTATGTATGAATTGGAGAAGGAAAAAAAAGAGAAGAGTGAAATGGAAGACAAAATTAATAAGATGGAAAAAGAGTGGAAAAGGAGTTCGGTCAGTATAAATACGTTTATGAAAAATAAGAATGAAATGCAGAGCAAGGATAATGTGGAAGGGCTGAGAGAAGAATTGAATACAGAAAGGAAGAAATATGATGAACTACTTGCTCAGAAGAAACAAACTCAGTGAGGAATTGAGGATGATGAGGATCTATATAATAATTATAGTGAATTATTCGATGAATTGGAGAAAAGTTGGAGGAAGAAAGAAGAAAATCTCGCGGAAAAGGTGGATGGATTAACAGCTGAATTAGAGTTGATGAAGAGAAAGACAGCAAATGAACAAATGAAAGAACTTCAAAATGAGGTATGCACGATGGATTAATATATTTTGTGATGGTAGGTATATTAATAATTTTCTTCTTATGTTTGGATATAATGAATTAATAATTTCAATATTACTCGTTACCATTTCTGAGTTTCAATCTCAGCCTCTTGTAGGTTGATCTTCTTCGTTCCATTGTGGCCGAAAGAGTTAAGAAGGAGGAAAAATATAAAAATGAAATCGAAATTCTGAAGAATATGCCTCTCGATGGGTATGTTATATTTTCGATATTCGATTATTAAATATATTTCAGCACTCCGGTGAGAAAAGAAAAGAAAGAAATTACTCCTCGTAAATTCTGTGACATCTGTGACGTGTTCGATACTCATGAAACGGAGGTATTCGGATGGAGAGGGATTACGGTAGATGAATATCATTGTAGGATTGTCCTACTCAATCAATGGAACCAATTGATCCTTCCCCGAAGAAGACGAAAGTAATTCCTGCTTCGAGAGAGTATTGTGACTCATGTGAAGGTATACTCTCGTATTCACCAATCATTATTATATTATATATTTTTTTAGTATTTGGCCATGATACTTCCGTTTGTCCAAATCTCTTCGCTAATGAGGAAACTCCAAAGAAGAAGAAAGACTACACATTCTGAGTGCCATCTCAATTAATGTTTTATTTTTTTAAACAATATTTTGTAGTTTAATCTCTGTATTTATTTACTCTCAGGAATGACGGCACTTGTCAATCAATATCGTACCATACCCGGTTAGGTTATTACTCGGGATCATTTTTAGCCTTAATTGTTCCATAATTATCATATCCCGTACCATGCAAATGACTGAGTTTATAGATAATATATTAAGGGTTTTCGTACTTAATTGTGAGATTCAGAAGCTAATTCAGATAAATAAATGGATTGTATGGTTTGTGTTTAACATATTTTTGGTCCACGACCAAATGACTACTGTTGGACACGAGAAGGAAGACTAATGACGTGTGACATAAGTTGTAGATGGATAACTACGTAATATCGGATACAGAGGATGATGAGGATCCTATTCTTCCTTTCCCTCCCTCTATCATCGAATCTGCTCGAATATTCAATGTGAACAAGAATACTAAGGTTCATTCGATGGTGGAGAGTGCAACTTCTCTACTTAAAGTGTGTCCATTCAATATCATTATATCTTAAAAGTATAGATAATCAGGAAGGATTCGTATGCTATTTGAGAGGGGAAGACGAAGCAGCAGCGAAAGCGATCACGATAGTCGAGATAATCAAAAGAAACTCAAAGGTATACTCTCTCATCTATACTACTGGGCATGATAAAGCATAAATATACAATCCTGAATCTATACATACACATTTCAAAAAAAATCATTTAGTTTTTTTAAAATAATTTTCTTTATTTCCAGCAGGTATGAATTGAGAATTGTTACATCTGCAGCTTCTTCCATCAATAAATCGTATTTTCAGTTGATTCTCTTTCAATGGAACGAGATGGGACTGATAAAGAAGATTCAATATTGGAATAGTACGATAGAAGGATTAAGTCGATTGAAAGTTGCTGTTCAAAAGCCATCAATCTTCATCCTGCTCAGTACTGTCCCCTTCGATATTGGAAATGATAAGTAAGACTTTGAGAGATTAGAAACACTCCATTCACATTGTTTTACAGCATCCAATGTACTCTCGAAGAGGATGGTGTATCTACGAAGAATGAAAGAAAAGAAGAGAGGAAACAACCTAAGAAAAGAACGGGAGATAATAATTGGACAAGAAAGAAGGGAGAAACTAGAGAGAATCATGCTAAGGAGCGACGGGAACTAGTGAAACAGTTGGAAACTGCTTCTGTCCAGTAGATAACAATTATTTTTATTCGTTCTTATCACGTCGTTTTCGTCTTACTATTATCATCTTTGTATTCTTGTTATCGCTTCATCCACATGTCTGTTCAATTGCGGACCATTGAAAGAATTCCGAATACATATATATTTATCGATAGATTGGATGGATATACAAGCGGTTGAAGTGAATAAATATGTGTAGGAAGTGGGTATATCAATAGAAAGGAATATGGGGAGTAAAGAGGGGGGGGGGGCAATTCGTTTAGACGGAATGTCCATGACGAGCGAGTTCCTCTTTGAGTTGCTTAGAGAAGGGACAATCGACAGTCTCCTCATCCCAATTGTCTTCCCATACAGATACTTCCTCGTCCTCTCCTTCGCCCTTCTCTGCCCATTCCTAAACCGACATACATATTTATGTTAATGCCAAGTTTCTGACATACTTGTTGCCAATAAATAAATTTAGTAAATAACTAGCCTGAACGGGGAATTCCTCGAACTCTTCGTCATCAACCATCGACTTCACTTTCTCCACCTTCTGAGTGAAATCCTCATCATATTACCATTCGCTCTTCTATTCAACAAGCAGTATAATAAAACCTAGTTAAACGAACCTTAGCTTCAACCTTTTTGTCGGCCATTTCGATTCACTCGAGCTGTAAGAAGTAATAAATGATATCAGGGGAGATAAAAACGGGATTAGGTAACATTTGAGTTACAGCGACTCTTCAATCGACATTCGACGGGGAAGACAATGAGAAAGAATTTATCAACAAAAAAGGAAAACAAAATCTATTCAGTCTACAGTCAACAATATGCAAGCTAATTATCATCATCGCCCTTCTTATTTTTCCTTTTTTTGATGAGTTCTTCAGCCCGTAGAGGAAGGGAAATTGGTGCGGATGGACGAGAATCATCTCCTTCTCAACAATTTACTTATTTGCTTTTAGCCATATAAAATTACTAGAGTATATCAAGAAATAGTAAAATATTATAGTGTGACATATACTTATTCTAACATGTAAGTCTGTAGTCTGTAGAAATGTTGCATTTTGTTTTAATATCCAACAACCTTTGCTCCAAACATAGTAAGATCTCGCTTATTCCGAACAACAATAAAATAGCATTCTAAGAAATAAACAAACTAACTAATTTCCATGGTGAAATGTGCGGGTTCCTTCCTGTTCACCCATCGTGGATACACCTACAATATATTCAATTATCAATATCATCATTGAATCCTCGAAAACAAGCTAATTTAATTAAGCTGTAAGCGAAAAAATGATGACAAAAAATGGTTCAAATCAGTACGATCCGAGCCCGCATTTATCATTCATTCTTCACCTATTTTTTGTGGAAAAATCACCAGCTAAAAAAAATTAATCTGAACTCTGAAAATGAACGATTGCCTATAACATTGGCAATAATAAAAAAGAAAACAACTATTTGAAGGCATTTTGGATGTGTCTCACACTAGATAGTACATGCATAGAGTACCTTATCGTGCAATCTCCATTTCCCATCCACAACTGCAATGTGATTCTCGAATACAACGTATTCCAGAGTCGTCCTCGGTTCAGTCTCAGATCCAATCATCAAATGGCCGAATCGGTCGAATACCGCTAGTATCTTTAAATGACTATCTTGATTAATTAAGTCTACAGTCATGACATCTCAAAAATTTTCTTTAGATTGATATAGTTGTGATAAGAAGATGAGGACTGTGAAGGATATCTCCGCTAGACTAGCTGGTACGCAGCCCCTCCCTCCAAAGTATCTTCGAGTATGACTATTTGTTTTAAAAAAACAAAGAAAAAAAAAAAACAAAAAAAATTCTGAGACCAAGTGTAGTAGTGGTTGATTGCCCACCAGTGAAGAAACGGTTGAAACATGAAATGACCTGTTTGAGATGCATTCGCACAGTAATCTGAGCAATATCATTGCCTGATTTGTATGGATTATCGGTAACTCGAACTGAAACTACCTGCAAATGAATCAGATAAAAGGCATGGAATATAATATTGATAACTTACTCTACTTGGTTCGATTCTTTCGACTAGTCTCCACATGATACTTCCCTCGGATACATCAGGCCACATCTTCTGCAATATAACCCCCTTCTCTCCCATATCTCTCTTCATCTCACCGCATATGCATGTTCCGTGATCAATCCATGCAGTTCTTTCACATTCCTCGTCATAAGTGCACGATGCGCCTCCTCATAAATCAAATCCGCACTAGGTCCAAAAGTCTGCAACACAATCACTTATGATCTTGTAGAAACAATCAACACTGTTTCAGAATATTTTTTATGTAAACTGCTCTTACTTGTTTGATATATGGCTGATCGTCAATAATACAATTTAAATAATTGTGGAAGGAACGTGAATAAGTGATATCAACTCACATTCGTGTCGAATTTTTCAAATCCCTCCTTTTTCTTAATTCTTGAAGTTCCACTTTTATAGTTGTGCCACTTATGCTGAACTGACTGCAGCATGTCTTGACCCTCAAATATAACACTTACAAACAATTAAAAAATCGAAGTTACGCGAAGTTTAAAAAAAATTATTCTCTTTATGATTACAATCGTGATGTTAGAAAAAAAACGTAGCTATCTGCGCTTACCTTTGCTTTCAAACCTTCCAAATTAGTGCCCCACGGAAGTGAATCTTCACTCTTTACGTAGGGGTCCACCACACCATCTACAATTTATCATTCTCATCGTTTTTGAAACACCGGAAACTGACACAATGACTGGAAAGTCACTTGAGATTCTTGCCAAATTCGAGGTTGCACTTCACGATATGGATTGATTCCCTGCATCAATTTCGTCGTTGAATAAATAATATTTGTGTCTTACCTTCTTGAGCATCTCTGTTCTCAGTTTATTAGGAGTGAGGGCATCTAATCTCCTCTGCTCAACATCATCAGGGAGTTCGAGTAGGACAGTCTTACGTCCTCGCATCTACAATCCACCATCCATTCCATTAATACAAAATAGTCTCTCACCTTCCTGAACATCCTTTCATTATGATGTGTATTTCTATTAGCTTTAGCCTTATTACTCCTTTCGATTCCAAGAAATCGACGAAGGTTCTTACTCTCCATATGGTGATGAACTCCAGCTGATTGGATAATAGTGGGAAGAGAAGTGTGAGGGAGGATGGAGGAAGTCAACCGACTTCCCATTCGGCATCCAACCCACATCTTAATATATACACATTACATTTTCAAATATATAAATCAGTGATCGAAAAGTATGTCAAAAACTACATGAGGTGCCCGACGAAGTCGGGCAAAACTTATTGTGATGTGCCCGAAAAGTAGACCTTTTTTGCATTTTTAAGATCTGGGTGCCCGAAAATGTACCAAAAAATAGGGCTAGGTGCCCGACGGCAAAAGCCATTTGACATGACTTTTCGACCACTGATATAAATGGGATAAATATATCGAAAGTCGCATTGAACGACATGATTCTTACATTGAAATTCATAACGGCAACGACATATTGTATTTCCAAACACAAAATATGTACAACCAGTGGGAGAAGGAATGGAAGTAATATATTCAATCAGAATCACTAGCGTCACTGCCATATGCTGCTAATCCAGCTAATCCAGACGATACAATGGGAATATTGGAGGGAGGACGGATAGAAGACGATTGATTGGAAGAAGAAGTCGATTCATCTTCCTCATCCTCATTCGGTTCCATCTTCACTTCCACCTATAATCATGCTTGCATGTAAAATATATTTGAGGAAAAATATATGAACTTATATTTTTTAAAAAAAACGGCCCTCCTATTTAAAACATTTATGTTTTGATTTAGAGTATGATATGTACCATATGTGCAGGGTGGAATACCACGAGAAAGAAGAAGACTATCGTGTTCACACTAGGGATGGCTTGGCAAGAACTGGTCTCTTCATTTCATGAACCTCTCACCGGTCAGGGAGGCGAGAAAGCACGCGAAATGAGGAGAGTCATTTCTTGCCAAGCCATCCCTAGTTCACACTGTACAGTTGTAGTATACAGCAATTCACACATTATCACTATCAGTTACTATCCATTTTTTTAAACCTCGATTGGTACTATTGGGGTGTCCCACATATTTCTGCATTTTGTTTGAAAGTAATTTTGCGAATAGATTTTCAATGAATATCTTCATAGTCAATTGTGTTGCAGTACATGCTACTCCTAAGGTATTTTATCATGCATTGTGAATAATGATGTAATAAGAGAAATGGACGATTTTTTTGCGATATTTTGAATATTTTGTAACTCTGCGGTGAATAACGTAGGTAACCCACGATTGTGGGAACAACAGAATATGAGTGTAAGGTAAATTTATAAGCACTAATACTAGATTTATCATGGTAAATAAAGGAAGGTGGTCCAATTTTACAAAAAAATGACATCACATGTAGAGTACTTTTTGGAATTTTTCAAAATTTCTCACTTGTTAGCTAGCCGCTCTTTTTCATTTTTTAAATGCAATATGCTACCAACACGTGAAACTTAATGGTACACTTTCTGTAATATTTTACGAAGTTGATTTATATAGAAAAAATAAAAAGTGCAAAAAATGATTTTTGTTACATATTGATGACGCAATGCGATTTCAAAATTCGGATTGATTCTCATTTTGATTATTGTCAACGGCACAGTCGATATTAGTGACACATTCGATTTTAGCTCTTATCATTCTTGAGATCAAGCAAAATATTGATTTTAAAACATGTGCACTCCCTATTACTTATTTTCCCTATAACTTATGCACATTCTTGATAGCGCAATGAATCCTACTGTAATCAATCGTAAAAAATCGGAACACCAGTCCTATACGCAGTGCACTTTGTTGCCTTTCAATTCGATTCATAAGAACGAAGATAATAAAAAAATGCAGAAATATATGGGACACCCTAATACCAATTTGGTATATCATAAAAAAAAGGATAGGAGGGAGAAGGAACGGTGTAGCGGAGTTAAGGAGGGAAAAAAAGTTGTAGTATACATCAATTCACACATTATCAGTTACTATAAATTTTAGTTACTATAAAGTTACTATAAATTGTTTAAACCTCGATTTCAAAAGATCATATAAAAAAGAGAATAAAAACCTATTGCGGAGTACTTATTCACAAATATCACATTTTCATAAATTATGCGATTCATACTAAAAATGTAGTGTTATTATAATAAATGTAGCAAGTTAGGAGTTCCACTGCAACTATTCAAAAGATCATAAAAAAATAAAAAAAAAAGAGAATAAAATAATGGTGAACCTTTGGTTTCTTGACAACAACAAGTTTGGAAAGTACATCCCTCTGAACAGTCCCTCGTTTCTTCGATGCTTCCGCCTGCCATCTGGTAAACATTTATTACACTAACGCTTTTAAAGTTTATGTAAAGTATCGTGTTTAATATAGACCGTGTGGTTTTCACCATGGTTATTGGCTAGATTTAAAAAGGTAATAAATCGAAGGCCTTTCGGTAAAAAAAAGCTTAGTGAAAGTTCAACATTGTCTTAGAATGAGGTGATCTAACTCTAGTCAGGTCATAGGAATCATTGTCGCAATTATATAATAGTCATAAGAATCACTGTTGTAATACCAAACATCAATAGTAGTTGGATGAGTCGAACCCGTCAGGTTCAGATAACATACTTATGAACAGTGATCGAAAAGCATGTCAACATCAGCATGAGGTGCCCGACGAAGTAGGGCAAAATTTTAATCTAGGTGCCCGAAATGGTGCTCGAAAAGTTGAATTTTCAATTGTTGGTGGTCTATGTCCCCGAAAACGTGTCCGAAAAAGGGGCTAGGTGCCCGACGGCAAAACCCAGTTGACATGATTTTTCGACCACTGCTTATGAAACAATAACAGATTTCTGCACTTATTTGCTCTCGATTATAACCAGTGATGAGCACCATCTTCGGACAATTGTACAATATCGGGAATTCGACAAGCAACCTGTTGAATATCGCGGGTTTTGCTACCGAAATCGGGGGTTATAGGCTTAAAACAGGAGGTCAAAACCGGGGGGGGGGGGGGGAGGTAGGGTCCGATATCCGACCTTGGTCTCATCACTGATTATATCCCGCCCATGATCAAATAATTCCTCGCAAACACGCCCTGTGTTAAGCGTACTATAACTATATCCTACGTGGGTTTACTGTTAACCACGCTATTACGGACTCCTGCGGCAGGAAGGTATACTTCGAGACAAATCGACGAAAGGCGACGGGAAATTGCTAACGAAAATCTAAGACGATCCAATCTCCCAATTCACTCCATAAATAATCTATCATAATGCTTTCATAATCTCCATAATTATCCTCCATAATCATAATTCCATAATCTTTCAGGTCATAGAAACCAATCTTTTTTTCAATCTAATATCTTTGTGACTACTAATTTGATTTTTTTTTTTGAAATACATGATAAAGTTTTAGGCTTACCACCCCCCCCCAAATTAAGCTTAAATTAAAAAAAATAACAGTGGGAATTTTTTTCCACAATTTCTTATAGAGATTTCGTATCAGATCGACCCCTAATTTGAAAGAGTATCCTAGGATCAGTGATCGGCTACTATCCGCTAGATGACAAAAATATCTTAGGGGGCTCTGCTGAATTCTGTTATCCGTCTAGTTAGAGGGATCTTACGGTGCCCATCAATCTCAGGACCTAGCGGAGATATCAGCAATGAATGGGATAATTATCTTTATAGATATATGAATTTGATTCTTACTTGGGAATGGACTTCAACTCGTTCTTCATATCTTCATCCAAATCGATAGCTTCATCATTATCATCCTCATCCTTTATTCGCTTAGCGTATTTCCCATCCTCGGTCTTCCCAAAGATTGATCGAACTTCATCTTCATCTATTTCTTCTTGTCTGCAATAATCTATTCTGTTTCTAGTTTCGGTTCGCCTCACTTTCCTATTATTTACATGTAAATAAGATACCTCTTTAGAGCTTGTGCCATAGTCAATCTAACATCAGTCTTCTCTAGATAACTATCAATAGTAGTTGCAGCTCCTTCGTGTCGCCTATTCAGTTCTTGCATCTCCTCCAGCTTTCCTCAATTTAAAAATTCGCTTATGTTAATGCATGTTTCAATCTCACCCATTGCCTCCATTTCGGCCCTACTAATCTTCGTACGCTTCTCAAGTTGCTTCATTGGATCTTTTGAATCTTCTTCCTCTTTCGCCTCTTTCAGTTTTTCCTAAGTAGCGCACATGGAATTCAGGTTTAAAAAACTGAAATAAACGAACTTGATCTTTCCACAACTTAAACGCCTCGAAAAGTCGAGTCGCACCATTCTCAGCTTGATAGTCGCAATTTTCAAGGTCGGTCTTGAATGAAATATCAGCCAGACAATTCGGACACCTGATCAGTTCTTAAAAAAGTTGAAAAGAAAATTGAAACGTACTTGAAATAGAAGCGCCAGATTCGCATTCCAAGATAGAATTCGTCAGCAGGTTCTCGCTTCATGTTAAACTTTTTTCCTTTGTAAATATATTCATTACATGTGTTGCATCTCATATTGAAAGGAGTCATGACGCGCTGCACCCATTGTCGATTCTTTGGCTGCTTCGCACGAGGAAGTTTCGTTGGATCGAAGTCAGGCGGGTAATATTTCTAGATCGATATTTTCATACTTATGAACAAACATCAAGCACATACCTGGAACACTTTACGTTCTGTGCCGGTCATAGTTCACGTTCGTATTCTATCAGTACTTATCTCTTCCTGCAAACAAATGCAGATATATATCTAGACAATTAATTTAGAGAGGAATTGGGTCAATTTGAAGATGAATTAATGCAATATACAGTATGGCGCAAAGCGATAGAGCGATATCAACAATAATGATCTTCCAAATGTACAATTGAAATACGAGAAACTCCCGTTTTCGAATACGAACGAAAAATATCTAGTCATCTTTTGGCGCGCCACATATGACACTAAAGTGGCCTGCCATGTTATATCCCGGATCTCTCCCGATATCCCGGATCTCGAATTTGTTTATTTGTTGTTTTTTTTAAAAAGTTTTTGGCTGTGCATATTGTCTTCTTTAATGCTATTTGACACACGTCAATAAACCTTTGTAAAATATTAATTCAAAATAAATACTACACAACGCGTTGTCGCGTCGACATACTTTTGAAACAAAACATGTAACGATAGGATTACTGTATCATAATCGAATGACTTCGATAATTTAAATTATTTGATTAAATTTATTTAACTAGAAATACGTAAAATCATTTTATTCTTAGCTAATAATATCTTTCTGTTCTTTTCTTTCTATTCATTTCATACTTTTCTGAACATCTGGAGTGGTTTCGTATCTATCGTTCTCTTTCTCAAAATATTTTTCAGCCTTTTGTGGTAAGTTTTCGTATCTCCGCTAACGTAGCGTTTGGAAGGGACGATGATTCTTCCCGCCTTTTTCTGTAGAGCGCGACTGTTTCGCTCGGGTAATTAACCTTCAAGGTTACCCAACCACTCTTGCTGATCATATTCATCTTTTTTTGTTGTCGTTAATCTCTGATGAATCAACGCCTCCATATTGTTGTTCAACTTAGAAAACACTCTTGGATGATTAGGTGGGTGCTGATTGTGATTCAGTCGATCACTGTTTATCTAACAAGCTTGTCCAAAAAGGATGAGGGCCATGTTTGTTTCGTAGTTCCGGAACTATTGCTTCGTTGTTCGAATGTTCTTGTTAAGTGACGGAGATATAGATGATGAAGCGTTAGTAAGTATTGCAGACGTGATCGGCTTATGAATAGTGAGAGCATTAGTGTACACACCTTTTACTTCTTTTCTTCATTGCATATTTCTCTCTCTTTCTACCTCGAAAGCTATAAAGGATAGTTTCGTTTTGATGACTCCTCTTAGAGAAAAATGCAGAAACTGAAGATGAATCAACCAGGGAATAAATATTGAAAGCTTTCTTCTGTTTTCTCTCTTTGCGGAAGATGGTGGTTTTCTTTGTATTGGGAAGGGGAGGGGGCTAATTGATTGATTCGGTATGGATAGGTGAGAGAGAGAGCACAGTAAATCGATGTAGAGTGTGGTAACTTTGACTCTGTTCTCGTTTCTTTCTCTTTCTCTCTTCTTTTCTCTATGCCTCAACATATCATCCCGCCCCTCTCGACCTCTCTCTCTACTCTCTCTTTTCTCTCCTTCTCTCCTCCCACTTCCAACCTAGACAGCTGTAATTGTGAAAACTAGTGATTGAGTCATTCTGCTCGTATCTTTATCTGTTGCAAGTAGAGTTCTTTTCATCTCTATCATATATAATTGTATATTTTACAGGGAGTTTGGGTATGAACTGCGAGACGAAACATGCTCTCCATTGTGCTGCTCTATTAATATGGATAGCTCTATTCGCATATCTCTGCGGTGCATTCACTCCTGAAACAGTTCCCATCCATCCTATTCAAACGTGAGTTCTTCTTCTCTCTCTCTCTCTCGTTCTCCTGTTTTGTATCGAGTTAGAGACGGGCGGGAATGACGAATACTTGGCTAACTTGCTCAATACCAGTCAATTGTATCGATAGTCGATAGAGAAGTGCATGTATGAGTGTTCCCTTCTCTTGTTTTTATTGTGTGCAAGATGGGAAGAGAAAAGGAATGTCATTGATTGAATTGATTTCAGATACGGATACATAGGTACGATAATCCTCTACTCACTTCGATTCTTATCCCTTCTCGTTCTTCCTCAATGTTTATGTAATCTACTCGGTCTTACTCTATTCAATGCCTTCAGAGAGAAGGTATTCATTTATCTCTTATTCATATTCATAATATAATCTCAATCAGGTTCATCTCAAAGCAGCTCCTCTTCTCGCTCCTTTCGTATGTTTCCGTGTGGTAACGAAAGGACTTTATCCCCGACTAGTGAAGGTGAGTGTCTTCCTTGCCTCATCCTTGTCTCTCCTTATCCATCCAATCCTCTCTCTCTCTCCCTCTCTCTCTCTCTCTCTTCATTCGGGGTTTCATCCACTTCTTCCTCGTCGATAAGGACGACAGAAGGGGTAGCACTAGCACACCACACCATGAATCCACCCCCCCCCTCTCCTTCTCTTCCCACATAACCATTGTGAGGCACTGTATCATGGCAACTCGATATCCAGAAACTCTTAAATGAAAAGAATGGTTTATTAGACGACAATGACAATAGGTGGCCACAATGGAGTATTGAGATGAATGAGGGTGGTCTATTCAATTCCTTATCTTCTCTTATCAATCGAGTATATAATCTTTCATGTTTCTGCACTGTTCTCCATGCCTCTTCTTCCCTTCCTTTGAATCCCTAAGGGGTATTATGTCTTGCTTCCTTTTCATTCATTGGTTGAGAGGGCAGCTGTTCTTTCCCTCCTCTCTCCTTCCCTCTTCCTCTCTCTTCTCCTTCTCCTTCTTCCCTACTCATTGCCTTTCCTTATATCGGGAGTGATGCATGCTTATCTCCCATTGTCCATTGGTTGTCTGATGGATTGAAAGGAGAAAAGGAGAAGGAAATGAAGGGAAAAAGAGAGGAATGGGGTATTGGAGGAAAGGAAGAAGGCAGGAGAAGGAGAAGATGAGAGAACACTCGCACTTTAATTAAGTCTCTCTATCGAAAGATAGATGGAAAGGGTGAATAGATGGGAGAATGGGACAAATGTTGAAGATGGATAGAATGGATGGAATTAATGGGATAATAAAGTAAATGAACTTTACAGGAGAATCTGGTACTCAATATGGAATCATGCAGAAAAGCAGGAATGGAGAATTTCATGTTCGAGGTATTCATTTAGAATGGAAGAATAGGATGAAATAATTATTTGATTGAGGTTGTGACTGATAATCGAATCGATCTGACGACGATGTCTCGAGTGAGAGAAATTGTAGTTCCTCCTTCATATGAGTTAGTTGATCTATCCTTCTCAATTCATGCCCTCATCTCTTCTTGACCACTCCCCCCCCCCTTGTCCTCTCTCTCTCTCTCTCTCTCTCTCTCTCTCTCTCTCTCTCTCTCTCTCTCTCTCTCTCTCTCTCTCTATCTCGTCATAAGCTGTCTATTTGCTCCTTCATTTCTTCTGTAGATGGAGAGGTTAAGACGAGGGGAACGAATGAGGGAAGAAAAGAAGGGGTGGGTGCAATGGTTTACCATTTTGGTCTCCCCTTGGTACCTTATCCCTCCCTCCCTTCTTCCCTCTCTTTCTCTTTGTATCTCCTTCCGTCTCTGACTCATTCAACACAGTAGAAAGTAAACAAATTGAGGAAGAGTAGTGAATTGAATGGTCAACGAGAGGGTTAGTGAGGGATCATTTCCATTCCAGGACTAAAAGTGGAGCGAGATTCAAAGCGAGAGCACTTCAATATTGTCTAGAAGAAGAAATCAATCGATTGCAGGTAGAGTGTCCATCTGTGAATGAATAGAATAATGAATAATTGTAATTACAGGATTGTGATTGGATCGTCCATCTCGATGAGGAGACTCTTCTCACTACTAACTCGGTAGGAATGACACCCTCTTTATCACCATTCAGTCTCTATTCTCTCTTTCCATTCATTTTTCCATTCTCCCATTCATTCGTTACTACCATGCAATACAGTAAACAAGAGTGTGGGGAGGGATTGTGAAAGGCTGTTATGATTATGGATAGAGGGACTTATTCAGATCTGTGGTATTCTCAACTTCTGTGAAGATGGAACTCATCAATTTGGACAAGGAGTTATAACTTATGCGAATGGAGAAATAGTGAATTGGCTGACTACTCTCTCCGATTCATTCAGGTATTATTGATTGAGAGAATGCAGCTAGGGAGGAGGAGGGGGGGGGGGCTGATGTTATCATTTCTCATATGAATCACATTTCTTTCTTTTCTCGTGTTTATATAAGAATGCAATCCAATTATTGATTGATTGGACGAAATCAAAATGATTGCAGAGTAGCTGATGATATGGGAAAATTGCGACTTCAATTGAAGATGTTCCACAAGCCTCTTTTCGGATGGAAAGGATCTTTCGTTGTCACTCAGGTACATTGACTGAAGGGAGGATGGGAGAGAGAGAGGGGGGGGGGTGGGGAGAAGTTCCGAAGTGGTATATAATGCGTGTATTTGAGGTGGGAGCAGAGAGGAATGTTTCATTCGATCATGGTCCAGAAGGAAGTATCGCTGAGGATTGCTACTTCTCTATGGTTGCTATGAAACAAGGATACTCTTTCGACTTCATTGAAGGTATTCTTATATAGATGAATATGACGATTACTGTATAGGGTGTACACTCTTCTTCATCGGTTGCTATGGGGGTCCAATCTTTCCATCTCCTTCTCTCTCCCGTGTTTCAATGATTTTGACGAAAAAGCGGAATAACTCTCGCCTTCTAAAATTGTGTTTATCTCTTTCTCTGAAAGCGGGAATTAGCGATAGAAAAATGGAATGACTCACTTGTGACTAATCTATTCCCTTCTCGATACAAAAGTAGAGATTGAACATGGGAATGTTATGGATGGATATAGAATGGCGAGAGAGCGATGGAATGAGGAGGGGTGGCTGAATCCACATTGAAAATACTCTATTCCATTGCATGTACCCATCAACTCCTTCTATCTCTTTCTTCACGTAATAGTCTCCCTTCACTCTCTCTCTTTATTCCCTCCTTTCTTTCCTTGGAACGATGCAATATAAAGAAGAGAGATAGAGACGATTAATATGGAAGAGCGATGACGGAATGAATGAAAAGTCTCAATTATCAGAGATGTCCTTTAAAGACTTTCCAGGAATGACGATATCAAATGATATTAGTTTATAATAAGTATTAATAATATACTTGAAGGTGAAATGCTTGAGAAGAGTCCGTTCACAATGTGGGATTTCCTTCAACAGCGAAAGAGATGGCTACAGGGACTTCTTCTCACTGTTCATTCCCCTAAAATCGATGCTGCTCACAAAGTACCGTATCCTCTCCCATCTACAGTATCTTCAATTATTAATTTGAGATGCTTCTCGCCCTCTCTGTATATGCATGGACTACAATGCCAGTGACCTCTCTTCAACTCTTTCTTTGTCCTCTCTTCCCTCTTCCCAAGTAAGTCATTTCATTATTCGAAGATAATGGAGACCGGAGGGGGGGGGGGGTTAAAGTAGAAACCACGAGCTTATATCTTTCTCGTGCTGTGATTTCGTTTCTATTTGAAAATGAACTTTTTTGACACATGTGTGTCCATGATCCATTTGGTAGAACTCCATTCATCAACTTTGAATCGAATTGTGTAGTCTCTTCATTTTTCCGATATTGAAAGACGCAATTAATTATTATGTTTGGAAGATGATGATTTATTGTTGCTTCTCTTATGAGGCCGTTTGCGAGAGAGTCGAGCAAGAGCTGGCACAGCACAAAAATGTCTATTCTCTGAAACTCCCGGATTGAGGGTTCTTGAGGGCGCTGATGACGATGAGCATGGTCATTTTTCATGTCGAGCCTCCGTTGGCTCCAGACGACGTCACGTCGAAAACAGTTTTTGCTGAATATTTCAACACTCATTATCTCTAAAATTAAGAAACCATGTTTCCCGGGGTAGATTTTGATGCTGATCACGCCTGTCTACTTCATTTCTTCTGAAATTTATTAATAATTTCTAAAAACACAACTTTTTAATTACCCCAAACTATGAGGTGCGACCTACATAGATCGGACCGGCATGGCGAGAATAGTCTAATTTTAAAATTTCATCCATTTTGGCGCCAGGAAAAAAAAGTTGGGAGTGAGATAGTAAACTGAGATTGTTGGTAAAATGAGCGCATCTCCTCTCCAATCCTCTTCCTGACTTCCGATCTAGAGAGAGAGTGTAGGGAATGGAGAGAGTGCAGACAGGGAAGAGGCTAGAGAGACGCGAGTTCGGACGTTGGGAAGAGGGGAGGGAGTAAACAAGACGAAGATTGACGATTTCGCTTATAATCTTTGCTCACTATCTCACTCCCAACTTTTTTTCCCGGCTTCAAAAAGGATGAAATTTTAAAATTAGACTATTCTCGCCATGCCGGTCCGATCTATCACGCCACTCACGTAAGAATCGACCTAAATCTGTCAGCGACTGAAAATTCGATGTCGATATTTTCACTGATTTGGATCCTATCAGGCCCCACTAGGACCCCTATAAACGGATTAGTGTCAGAGATCATTCCCGACCGAGCTGCAGCACCGTGCAGCTGCAGCCTGCCAACTTCAAAGCTCTTTTTCTATCCTTCAACGTGATCCCTGAAAAAACTTTTCTTCTTGAGCGAGGGCTAGTTTTTCATGCTCTATCAACCTACGCCGGTCAATTATTTTTAACTTTATTTTTTACAATGATATTCGTTTTCGGGCTGCATCAGGAAAACCGCTCGAAAACCCAATTATTTTATTGTTCCAAATAACAGAGCTCATTAAGACGAGTCGAATGATAGGTATGCGTTCTCATATCTCGGACCGCAAGATGGGTTTCATGCCGGAAAACTGACTTTTCGACGTTTTATTCTGATTTTCAACGTCTCGGGCCGCTTCATTTCGCTCTTTCACCGAGTCATTGCTTGCGAGATAGCAGAATGAAGCGGTCCGAGATGTTGAAAATCAGAATAATACGTTGAAAAGTCAGTTTTCCGGCATGAAACCGATCTTGCGGTCCGAGATATGAGAGCGCGGACCTATCATTCGAATCGTCTTGATGAGCTCTGTTATTTGGAACAATAAAATAATTGGGTTTTCGAGCGGTTTTCCTGATGCAGCCCGAAAACGAATATCATTGTAAAAATAAAGTTAAAAATAATTGACCGGCGTAGGTTGATAGAGCATGAAAAACTAGCCCTAGCTCAAGAAGAAAAGTTTTTTCAGGGATCACGTTGAAGGATAGAAAAAGAGCCTTGAAGTTGGCAGGCTGCAGCTGCACGGTGCTGCAGCTCGGTCGGGAATGATCTCTGACACTAATCCGTTTATGGGGCTTGATAGGATCCAAATCAGTGAAAATATCGACATCGAAATTTCAGTCGCTGACAAAATCTGGTCATTCTGAGTCGAATCTTACGTGAGTGGCGTGCTATGTAGGTCGCACCTCATAGTTTGGGGTAATTAAAAAGTTGTGTTTTTAGAAATTATTAATAAATTTCAGAAGAAATGAAGTAGACAGGCGTGATCAGCATCAAAATCTACCCCGGGAAACATGGTTTCTTAATTTTAGCGATAATGAGTGTTGAAATATTCAGCAAAAACTGATTTCGACGTGACGACGTCTGGAGCCAACGGAGGCTCGACATGAAAAATGTCTATGCTCATCTTCATCAGCACCCTCAAGAAACGTAAATCCGAGAGTTTCAGAGAATAGACATTTTTGAGCTGTGCCAGATTCTGTCTGATCTGCTTGACTCTCTCGCAAACGGCCTCTTATCCGTCCCCTTGGCCTTTCCTTCGTCTTCTCTTTCTCTCTTTCTCAATAGGAGAAGATTCACTGGTTGAAGAGTGCCAGATGTTGTTGAAAGCACTCAAAAGTAAAGGAGGAATTATGAGAAGCAGATGAAATGTGAGAGTGGTTATGAAAGAGAGGGATCGAAAGGGAAACTAATTTCGATGAACTATGGAATTATAGGATACGGTAGTTTATTGATGGGTTACAGTGATTATGACTTTTCAAGTAATTACTGCTGTTTAATTATTAAAACGACTTGTTATAGATTCGTAGTATTCGATGCGACAATTGCCTTCATTGGAGCTATCAATTTGTACATGTATCTATTCGGAGTTGTCAAGAGTTTCTCCCATCGATACAGGTTAGAATTAGTGAAGAGAAGTGAAGAGTAGAGGAATGATAAAATGAAATGGATAATAGGAGATAGTTGTTATGCAAAAGGAAATGAGTAGTGATGCAATGGTTAGTGGTTGCTATGGAGAGAGGGAAAGATGTCGTATATGGGAGATATTTAGAATAGAGAAGAAGGACGGAATTAACTCTATTCTGCGTATCCCTTGTATGTCTCTCGTGCAATTGGAGAGGGAAGAGAAGAGAGAGGATGGGAAAGGGGAATTGAGAGAGAAAGAGAAAGAAGATAATGAATTGTATTGAAGGAAGAATGTATGGAGACTACTCTTGTATACTGTGGGAGCTATGATCGCCATCCCATTTAATATCGTCATTGAGGTGAGAAAGAAATGAAGAAGATAAGGGAGGGAGAGGGAGAAGGGGATATATGATCACTGCTGGGCTGTATCCCCGCTCGATCATCTGAGTTCGTGGCTATGAAAATTGCGAAGGTTAACGGATCATAGCCCATCAGTGTTTATGATATAAAATGATGAGAAGGTATGTAGGGGTGGGGTGAATTTGGATAGATGTATCATAATCTAATATCTAATTTCAGAATGTAGCTGTATTGGTCGGATTATGGGGAGATAAGAAGACATTCTTCATTGTTCAGAAGGAACGAGAACCAATTATTGTGTAGTCCCTTCCTTCACTCTAGTTATTAGTCTACCCTTCCCAATCCAATCTCTCTTGAAGTGCAACCGTACTCTCCCCATCGTGCCTACTGTACCCTTACTCCCGATCCATTCCAAGGGAAACCATTCCACAGACTCCATTTACATTGTCACGGGTTTGAATTATCTTTCCATTCTAGGCATCGACCTTTCCCCTTCTTCTCTATCCTGCCTTTTCCATTCCCATTGCTCATTTCCTTCTATTGTGATCTATCAATAAGTCTTCCCAATCTCCGATTACCAATCATCGGAATAAGATGAATGAATATGTCTGTTTCGAGTACTTGTTATTCTAGTAGATTAGTAATATTGTTGCCACACATTTCGCTCAGGTTTCTTCACATCTACTCGTTTTTTTTTTGCTTATCATGACGATCTCTTTTGTGATACGGTTGTAATATTGCATCATCCATTGTTTCTTTTTCTGCTAACGGTGATTGTCTTCTCTCTTCCGCATTACCGAATTGTGATAAATAGTATCTCCGCTTCTGCAGTATTCCCAAGATATTAATTTCTCAAAAAAAATTCGTAAGATTTGTGCAAATTGAGAAAATTTAAGCGATCAAATAAGAGACCCCGGACCGGGCTTCATATCTAGAGCAGACAACGGTGTGGATGTTTAGGTGTATTCTGATAATTCTCAGAATTTGGAATGTTTCTTTACAAGATGAATCTATTCATAGGGAATGTGCAATTTATTACATCTTTAAGGTCACAGGACATAATATCACACAATGAATCACGTACACAATATGGTGGTGAAACAACTCATACACGTTTGATATGTAGGAGGAAAGTATATAACATTGTTGAAATATCTTAACACGTAATTCGCTCAATGTGATAAACGAACAAGTTTTTCAAGTGGGCAAGCAATATGGATATTTTTCCGTATCACAATGTAGGTCGACGTTTAAAATAGTAACCGGCTCCGACCCAATAGGATTTCTCGCTCTTTTCACAATTTTATATCTGTAAAGAAACTATGAAACCCTATGCAAGAGGTCAGGATATTAAAATAGGAATTCAAACCTTGTATTTGATAAGCCTCCTACAATGTCTCGTCTCCTCTTCTCTGCAATCTCTCGCTCTGTTCTCTCGTTTCTTCTCGTTTGATCTCTCTTCCTATTTGTCCCATGGATGTGACGGAAGGTCGTATTTCGATTTGTGGTCAATCCCTCTGGTCGAATCAACTTCAAATTCCCATCGCTATAAAGTACAAAAATCAGAAAAACGATAGGAAGAGCACATACCGTATCCGAAGGAAGAACTCATCATCCTCTAGTCCCCATCCCCAATATTTATTGGACATTCCATGAATTTTCTTGTAATCACGAGTGGTCAGCATCAAAATTCCACCGACAAATTTATCGTAGTTATATCTTAAAAGTAAATGGGTAGAGATGGTAGATGGTATTTGAAACTGACTTGGGATGGTACTGTGGGGCAGCAATGTGCCGTACAGTTCCTTCACCCGGAAAAGTGTATTCGAGATTCGAATTCAAGGGCAACAGATCGACATCATGCATCACAATATAATCACATCCAATTCTATCTGCTTCGAACCAACCAACCTGATGACAATTAGTTGTGAATTATTAGAAGCTAAAACTTACATTTATCAAAGAAGCTCGATTGAAGCGGAAAGAGTCCGTCTGATTCAATATTATAAACTCATTATCAACGTTCTGCGACCGGATAAACCTCTTAAGATGAGGGACGAACTGAGTCAACTCTACTTCCCTATCGCGAAATGGCACCAAGACACATAGACGATGGTTAAACGGAGTTGTCGAGTGTTCCCAACCCGCCCTGGAACAAATTTACTCCATCCATAATGAATCCTGCATAAATCACGCACCATTCAATTTCCCGATTCCAATCATATAGCTGATATATTAAGTAAAACCCGATCAGGAGACTCAGCGCAGGAAGGACAAGACACGTCCGAAAGCACTTGCGCGGCTTCAGCATTGCACATCTCAATACATCTGAAGGAGGAGTCTGTGAAGAAAGCGAGATATAATTAATATATGCGATATTAAAGGAGAAAGTAAGAAATATTATATAGCGCACACAAAATAGACATAGTAAGTATAGGTAGATACCGTAATTTCCTAACCGTAAAGTATACAGTAGTCAGAGGATTTGCGATTCAAACGAGCGGCAAAAAAAACGCAAGACCGGTGCCGCGAATTTCAAAATTCTGCGCGTTGCGGTCGTACAATCATTCAATAATGATGAGAGGTTTATTTAAATTTCGTTGTTTTTCCTCTCGCATTTAAGCTCTTTTTTTACGGTTCGCTCGGCCCGTTGCCCCTTATACAACAGTTAGGTCTTTTTACTGCGCTGCGACCACCTCACTCACCTCACCTGACTCGTCACGAGTGCGCGAATGGGCGATGTTTCACGCAATTTTACGAAATTCCGTTTATTTGAGCTAATATTTAAATTTTTTTCTACTAAAAGTTGTAACCCCGGACATCATAAATGGGTTGGGCCCAAGAATAAAGAATTTGTTTCAGTATTCGCTGAGATCTTTCAATTTTATTTCACAAGGTAGAATATGATATTCTTTTGGTATTTATCATAAATATTTATGGAACTAAAATACAATTAAAAAGAGGGAATTTGGTTACGAAAACCTGTAGGGGGACATTGCGCTAGACCAAATGAACTATGAAAACAATGAAACAGTTATCTGTGATATCTTTAAATTCTTTTGTGCCAGAATGCTGAATTTTTACCGACTGCCTGGTTAGGGACGTGCAAACCGGAAAATAAAAATTGAGAGCCGGGGAAAGGTCTGTGCCACTAGTGGTAAACTTCGTAATGCGGGAATTCAAATCTCTTCGTGAAATTAGTATTTTCCTGATTTTACAAGTAATAGGGGGTGCGCCTTTCTAATTTTGTGCTTAAAATATAATATCTGTCATAGAGATCTTGTAATAAAAAAATTAGAGAAAGTAAAATCACGGAAACTGAGAATTTGGCTTTTGAATTTTGCCCTTTTGGTATGTTCCACCTTTTAAATTAGCTATGCCGCGTTGCAGAAGGTGCGCCTTCCAAATTTCAGCTATTTTATGCGCTCTGTATCCCATTAAAGCGCAGTTACCCATTCGTAGATACCGTATACCTAGGTCTAATTCAAGATCACTGCTAGCGCTAAGCGAAGAAAATCACCTATCACACTATCAATTCTTAAGTTTCAAAAAATGCTCTACAAAATAGAATTGAAAATAAACAAGGAAAGACAATTTGAAAATCACAACTGTTGACATGCCGAAAATATGTGACCAAGCGTACCGTGCACTCGCTGGCACTACACCACGGTGGGCGGGGCTTAGAATGGGTGCTTGGTTCTCGCTTAAATTATAATATTTTAAAATTCTGGAAGTGCTATTAGGATTCTGCACGGCCGAGAGCCCAACAACCAAAAAATGAGAATTTTAGACAGCGTTTGAATTTTTACGTGAACGTCCCTACTGCCTGGTACCAGTTGGTCCCAGTCGTCGAACGATGTGTTGTCTTACATGTTTATCACTGGTTTATTGTGGTTTATGTTTGAGCCGCGACACGTTAGAGCGTTTATTAAAAGCGCAGTCTGAGCGTTAATTAAAAAGTGCAGTACTGAAATTTCAATAAATGTATTTCTTTCCGGTTTTTTTTTGCTTCATTTGAACTCGCAGTAGCGCTCGCAAAGATAACTCGGCCGACTCATGATATGGCGTACCAATGCTGTTGAAATGTCCGCGTGACAAACGTGTTGACATTAAAAAAAAATGCAAGTTGTACGAGTTCGCTTGACGGAGTACTGATAATGAGAGTGCGAGTTCTCCACTAACGAAGCAAAAAAAATAGAATGAAATGCATTTACTGAAACGGACTGTGCTCGCTGTTTTTTTGCTTGGGCCAAAAATAGAAGAAGTTCTGCAGACAATTAACGAATCGTAAAACATTGCTGTGTTCAAATCTTGAAATAAAAGTCAATTCCTAATCTTCAAAAACGCGGTTCCCGTTTTTCGTTTGAAGCACTGTAAGTAAAAAATTGTGAAAAGGTCCACTTGGCAAGAAGCCAAGAATACCAAAAATTTGAAGTTCCCGCCTGGTGCTCTGCGTCGCGTTTTCGTGTCCGTCCAAAGTGCGTGATTTTATTGTATTTATTATTTTATTGTTTTTTAATTGGAGAAGTCTAGGTAAGAATGAAAATTGGATAAGGCAAAGTAAAAGTCGGTATCACACCTGTCAAGTCAAGATTCAAAAAGTATCGTACTTTGCAATAGTCAGAAAGGTCCCGAGCAGAATCTCTGAAGAAGAGAGAGAGCAAGAGCAGAGACCATCAATCGAAGGGAGATTCATCGCGCCTAGAGCTCTTCCATGTGGCATAAAAGTAGTGCAGTCACAGTTCCATTACATTCCTTCATCCCATTCTTCCATATCTCGCGCTCAATATTGCGTATTGATTCCAGTCGTATTATATTATTTGTTTCTTCCTCTGGGTGTTGGTCTCGTATCGACTTTTCCCCTCTCTCTTCTCTCACCCCTCACTTCTCTTTGTGCGCTCACTTGACAACCACGCTTTCATTTTAGGGTTTGAATTCATATTTAGGTTACACTCACAGATTATTTCGCGAGAATCTCCGGCTGGTCGACATCTTCGTCGTTCAGGATGTCGACGGACGCGTTCGCTGATCAACTGCGCGATGCCGAGCAGGCTCTCTATGCCCCCTTCTTCGGAACTCTTGGAGTCACTGCAGCCATGGCTTTCACTGCTGCCGGATCGGCGTATGGAACTGCCAAGTCAGGAACAGGAATCGCCTCGATGGCTGTCGCTCGCCCTGACCTCGTGATGAAAGCTATAATTCCTGTCGTCATGGCCGGTATTGTTGCCATCTACGGATTGGTCGTAGCCGTAATCATCTCTGGCAAGATTCAACCTGGAGGTACATCGGCGTACACGATCAACAACGCCTTCTCTCAATTCGCTGGTGGACTCGTTTGTGGACTCTGTGGTCTTGGAGCTGGTTACGCCATCGGTATTGCAGGAGATGCGGGTGTTAGAGCATTGAGTCAGCAACCTAGAATGTTCGTCGGAATGATTCTCATTCTCATTTTCGCTGAAGTCCTTGGTCTTTACGGAATGATTGTTGCCTTGATTTTGGGTGCTGTATAGATTCCTCTCCTTATCTTATCTATATATCGATCATTCCTTGGCCCGTATTGATTTCTATCGATAATCTTGTACGTACCGCAAGAGAGCCCATAGATTATACATAGCTAGCAGCGTTCTGTTGTGCTGAATTAGGGTTTCGCATTGTTTCGCGGCCGTCCTGTATCAAACATTCCTTACTGTATTCTAATAAATGACTCATCGCGATATTTGTCTTGTGTCTTTTCTCTTTCCGTCTTTGTGCGGGCGCATTTATGCGTTATCTCCGTGTCAATTAATTGGCACTCTTTAATTGGTTCTTCATTCAGATGTCGTACGATTTGGATGCCGCCGAGAAGGCTGCCTATGCTCCCTTCTTCGGATACATGGGAGCTGCCTCCGCACAGATTTTCACTGTGCTCGGAGCCGCCTACGGAACGGCCAAGTCCGCCGTCGGTATTTGCTCCATGGGAGTGATGAGGCCTGAACTTATCATGAAATCCGTCATCCCTGTTATTATGGCCGGTATCATTGGTATCTACGGGCTTGTCGTGGCCATGGTCCTCAAGGGAAAGGTCAAGGCAACTAGCGAAGACTACAATCTCAACAAGGGATTCTCTCATCTTGCCGCCGGTCTAACGTGCGGTCTCTGCGGACTTGGTGCCGGATACGCCATCGGAATCGTCGGAGATGCCGGAGTCCGTGGAACCGCCCAGCAGCCTCGTCTATTCGTGGGAATGATCCTCATTCTTATCTTCTCTGAGGTACTTTATCCACTTTCTTAGAGTGATAGTTGCGAACCAGGAATAAATGTTTGGGGAAGGGAGCGGAAAATCAATCAAAATGAAATTGACATTTATCGATCTCTTTTAAGGTGCTTGGTCTCTACGGTATGATTGTCGCTCTCATCCTCGGAACTTCTTAAATCTCCGAAGTGCCCTACGCTCTTTTCTGGAAGAGAACATGGGTACGCGAATACGCGTAACAAGATCATTCCCATCTCCCCCGACACTTCGCTTCCATTTATATCCTGTGACTATTCCAAATTCCGAATCATTTGTATTAATCCGCTTCACACTCTTCTATCCCTTCCCACTGTCTGCGTTATTTTCGCATTGTTAGTGTCCCTTGTATGTTCTGTACACCCACAGAAGAGTTTTAGTTGTTTCTTACCATATATTAATATATTTTCACCTCTGAACATCAAGCTGTGTGTGGCTTCTATACTAGAAACATTTAGAAGTCGCCATCGTGCGCACAGAGTTTGCAAATATCCAGAGTCTACTTTCTTCACACATTATCTTTCGCTTCGAATAAATTCCTAGTGTACTTGTCTGATTTGATGTTCGCATGGCAAATATGTGTGAGGTCACTGGGATACCTGCAGCGATTAAGTAGAACGCGGGAAGGGCCTTTTTATGCAGCTCACAATCGATTGTAGAGGGGGATGGAGTGGGTGATGCAGACGGGGAATGTCCCCGTAGCCATTCCGGGAAAACCTGGTGAGCAATTATTGTTATATATATTTACGATATTTATGAATTTTTTGAACAAGGGTGCTTTGAGGATGTCTATCCGGAGGAGGTGGTGGTATCGTACCCCCCGCACTATTACAAGAATCTCGGATCCCTCCTTCCTATTTGGAGGCTATTGCTTTATGCGGTGCAAATACTCCATCTGCACTCCCTAATACTGCACTAGGTGGGATTACAAATTACTCACTGGCTTATTATCGAATGATCAATACTTCACCGATAAGTACATTATGTATAAGCCTGCTATATTTAGCTAAAGCATGATGTAGAGCGCTCTAGCTCGAGCTACTTGCAACTAATGTAGTATTTTTTTCACATTTAGTTTTTCTATAATATTTTTTACAGATTTTTTTACAGTGTACAAACTGATGGTAACCTCTTCCCTTCCTCGTTCTGTTCTCTCATATATCTGGAGTGCAGTGAATCGATCCTTACCCGGTCAACTCACTCGATCAGAGTTCTTCTCTGCTCTTGCACTCATTGCTTTAGCTCAAGTGAGTAATTCATTTTGTTGTGTCTATCTTCAATTACTAGTAATGATGGGTGATTTACATAGCTTCAGAATGAGCTCAAGTTCAGAAGCTCGAGTGAATTCTGATATGTTTCTTATGGTAATTTTTTTACCAGTTAGTTAGAATTGTTTTACCATTTTACGAACATATATATATGAGGTCGGTTGCGTAAGAATCAATCAAACCTTTGTGTTGATTGGTACATCGATTTTTCGAAAATTTGTGAAAAGAGGTTGTCGAAGGTGCTGAACACCATGGTAAACTTCATTTTGCATCAACTCGACCGGTGCAGCATTGATGCAAGCATGCTGCAAAACTTGATTTTCGCATAACTTTGTTTCTAGTCATCCGAATGGTCTAAAAATTTAACGGCGGCTTCTTGTACTCATGAATGTTCAGATCCTGAAATAATATGCACAAAAATTAATCTAACACGACTTTGAAAGAGATTATTTTAAACACCAGGCCCGAGTGGAGGCTGATTTTATAACCAGGAGATGCGCCTCGTTAACACGATCATTTGGAAAAAATAAGTGTGGGTAAAAAAAATCATTGTTTTTGAGAAAAATGTGGTTTTGTTCATTTCATTTTGCACCTTTGTCGGATTTATAGATGAATTCAGATGTGTTTCATTTGTTACTATATCAATTTACCGCGACCATTTCATTCCTCGGGGTCGGTATCGAATGAAGCATAACATAAATCGTATTTAAATCATTCAAAGGAGCAAAACAAAGCGAACAAAACCATATTTTTCTATGATTTTTTTTTGATTTAAAAAAAAACAATGATTTTTTTACCCGCACATATTTTTTTCCAAATGATCGTGTTAACGAGGCGCATCTCCTGGTTATAAAATCAGCTTCCACTCGGGCCTGGTATTTAAAATAATCTTTTTCAAAGTCGTGTTAGATTAATTATTGTGCATATTATTTCAGGATCTGATCATTCATGATTACAAGAAGCCGCAGTTAAATTTTTAGACCATTCGGATGACTAGAAACAACGTTATGCGAAAATCGTGTTTTGCAGCATGCTTGCAGCAATGCTGCACCGGTCGAGTTGGTGCAAAATTAAGTTTACCATGGTGTTCAGCACTCTCGAGAACCTCTTTTCACAAATTTTCGAAAAATCGATGTGCCAACTCATTGTTGATTCTTACGCAACCGGCCTCATATATAGTGAAATGGTTATTTTTCTTTGAATATTGTATGGCTTCTCGTCAAGCCTAAAATATTCTCCCACAATGCGAGTCTACAAAAGGATGTATGATTGCAGAGAGGGGAATCACTAGTAGCACTAAGTTCAATGGGATCTCTTCCTCTTCCGTCTCTTCATTCCATCTCTTCTATTTCTTCACCATCGATGGGAAGAGTTGAAGGAGGCGGAGAAGGAGGAAGAATGGCTATGACTCCTCTTACTCCATCTACATCATCTACTCCATTCACTCCGTCTATTCCCACTCCTTCATTAACTACTATCAATCAAAGTAAACATCACAATTTATACACTTAATCTAAGGAATCGCACTTGAGACAGCCTATAAATTTGGGCGTACTCGAGCTCTTTCTTTCGCTAGTTACGGTATAAGCCCTAAACATATTATTCATGCCATGTATACCTAAATCGAATATGATTATAGATAGTTTCATACCTACTGCTCTTCTTGCGAGTGGAGAAAGTGGATGTACCAAGAAGGATTTACTGGATTTATCGAAGAATGATCGGAGAGAAATGTGGGAGAGAATGATAAATGCAGCTGAGGAGATTGTAGATGGAATATTGAAGATGTTCGATCAGAGGACTAATGATGTAGTCAGAGAGGTCAGAATATTCTTTTGAGAGCGGTAGAATATTAATTCATTACATGATTCCGTATTCCCAGTTAACTGTTATACACTAGTTATACATGGGGGAGAAATATATGACTGTTGTTGAGTAAAGATGAAATGGGTGTGTTATAGGTATGTCGGACAGAGAAGGGAAGTGGAGTTATCTCTATGGTTGGATTATTGATTAATATTATGAGAAGAGTTAGTGAAGCTGATGGAAGAGAAGACATGAAGAAGAGAGTGGAGAAATGGCACAAGAAATGGAAAGGAATTGAGCAATATTCAATTGGTAATGAAATAGAAGAACAATGTGACAATTCGCTCATTAATCAAAGGTACGGGTTTTTAATAATTGCCATTTTAATATATGAGCCCGGTTGCGTACGGTTCGAACAACGTCCGTACAGGGGAAAATGAGTATTCCGACGAAAGCACTTTTTTCGGTGTTTTTGGGTACAAAGGGATTAATATGGGACAGAGCTGTCCTACAAATTCAATATTGGCATGTAATTAAAGATCAAAGATCAAGCTCTTTTTGACATCTTTCGAGATAGCTCGAATACGACTGTTCGAAACAAAATATTCTGAATAGGGACTATACCTTATTTTTCATGACAAATTTAGTGGTAAAAACAGAATGTTCGAAAACGGCTTCTGTTTAAAGATTTCTACTGTATTTTTGCGGAATATCGAGTGTAATCTGCGCTCTATTTCCTGCAGATGCATATCATGGTTATGTAAATTCCTGAATCGGTAGCTCGCACAACTCCGTCTGGAACTCGAGTTATGATTTAAAAACTATCGTCAAAAAGTGCTGATTTCGGGTTTTCTCTGATTTCAACACCGCGCGCGCGAGAGCGAAGGAGGGAAATGAGAATAAGATGGAGGGTAAATGAGGAGGAGGGAAGGAAAAAAGCGAATTAAGCTCGATCGTTTTTAAATCATAACTCGAGTTCCAGACGGATTTGTGCGAGCTACCGATTCAGGTATTTAGATAACTATGTTAAGCTTCTGCAGAAAATTGTGTGCAGATTACACTCGATATTCCGCAAAAATACAGTAGAAATCTTTAAACAGAAGCAGTTTTCGAAAATTATGTATTCACTACTGAATTCGTCATGAAAAATAAGGTATAGTCTCTATTCAGAATATTTCGTTTCGAACGGTCGTATTCGAGCTATCTCGAAAGATGTCAAAAAGAGCTTGATTTTTGATCTTTAAGTACATGCCAATAATGAATTTGTAGGACAAGCTATATAGTCCATGTTAATCCCCTTGTTGAACTGCACTGAAAAAAGTGTTTTTGTCGGAATACACTTTTCCCCTGTACGGAAGACTATGTATTATCCGATTCTTACGCAAACGGGCTCATATAGAAATTGTCGGTGAACTTGGTTAAAGTGGAATGATTCGTATGGATCGTAATGAGTTGATGTTCGATTAGATAGATACATGATATGAATTTATATTGTAGATGTGATCTATGCGATGGAATGTCATCATCAATCTCATACGGAGGTCGATTCTACCATGGAGAATGTGCCAATTTGTGGGTTAATCATATCGATTCCGTTCTTCCCATTCATATCCAACAATAGCCTCTGTTCTACATTTGTACCGTCCCACTACAAAACACGAGTAATAGTCGACACTTACTTTAAATAGAGATTTTCAAAATATTCAGATATAGATTTAAATGTCTCACAGATATTAGCTACTAATTGATACGAGTGAAATTGTAAATAGTGAGTTACCCTTCTAACTAGTCAAAGCGTGCAATCAAAAATTTCCATTCAATCTCGCGTTTTCCCTGTAAGCCATTAAATTGATAGTAACAACATATCAATCTAGTCAATCGATACACTCCTTTTAACATCATATATTACGTGTATTACTACTGGTTGTGCTTTGTATTTCACCGATGCTTGATACAATCTTTATCTTTCGAGATCGTTCATATTTGTTTCTAAACACAATGCGTTTAAGGTCGAAATAGTTCTTACAATTATTAATTATATTTCATAAGCTAGAATGGGGGGGGGCTCTATCTGATCTTTTACTACAGTATTTACTCTCGTTATTTCTATATCGTCTGCTTTTCTTTCTCTGATTTCCTCTCCCTCATTTGTTATCTCCTCATCTTCTATCATTTCCTTCACTTCAACTGAATCATTCTGAATTGGTACAACAGCTGATATTCCATTCCCCTGTAATAATATAAATTATCAATACGTACTACTCTACTCCATTACTTCAATCAATGGATGATCATTTTCTCTTGCTCGATGAATTTTGGTGTTTTCAATTGGCAATTCCTTAGTTTCTTCTTTGACCCCACTAACTCTTCTTTCTTCACTCCTTTTCATTCCTTGGATCGTATTTATCTGAGATAATAGAAGTGTTCCCATTTCATGCCTATCCTTTCATTTCTTTCTATCTCCACTCACTCTTTTGGGGAATAGTTCAAATCTATCAGTGACCAGATCTGGCTCACTCGATATATCATCCATTTCCATTGGATCCACCATTAACTTTCGGTTTTTGGGAGGCACTGGAATATTATTGACTGCTTTTTTATTATTGGACAAATTGGCGTTGGGAGAATGAAGCTTATTTCGTGTCTCTGGGAATTGAATAGAAGAGAGTAGTCCATAAAGTGACTATAAAGGGACTGACTAGTGATGGATCTTGTTACGGGACGAGAAGAGAGAAGAGAAACATCGTAGACTCGAAGTGATGATGGTATTGAACTAAGATGAAGAAATTGACGAGGAGTTCCACTTCCAAATGCAACCTTCCCAGATGAAGAAGAAGAATCAACTGGAATAGAAGAATGAATAGATAGATAGAGTGAGATGTGTGTTGAGAAAGAGAGAGAGAGAGAGATTCTATTGTGTGAAGAAGGAATTGATGGAGGGACCACGATTACATAGGAGAATGGAAGAAAGACATACTTAAACGAATATTATCGACTTCATAGTATTTATGAAATTGTTATCTATCTATTGAGTATCTAGAGGTGCGACATTTCTTATTTTTTTTTACAAATTATCCGAAGTATTAAAAATAACCTGAATGAGTAGTATGAGCCATTTTAACGAATTGAGAAAGTGGAGGATCATCTCGTTTCTCTTCCCTTTCTGCTTTTGCATTGTATACACGCATCTTACAGGGAACCTCAAATACACTAATTTCATAAAAGAGAGAAGAATTGATTCACCTTATTCATATAACTCAAATCTCTCGGAGTTGACGAACCTTTAATAGGATAGTCATTAGATACGAGAGGGGCAAACTAACCGAAAGCAAAGGATCCTTTCGTTCGAATTCTTTCACGACCATTCCACGACATTGAAAGATGAAGTTGTGAAGAAGGAATGAAGAGGAAGAGGGAGGAGTTTAGATGGAGGAAGGGAAGAATTGAAGAATGAGAAGAAGAAGAAGAGGGAGTCAATGGTAGAGAAGATGAAGATTATATTCATCTACCATCGGAATAAAAAGGGCTTTCCTTTTCTGACTAAAAATTATCAATCAAATATTTTATACTGTAGACTACGGAATACTAACAAATAATAAGGATTCATGATTGATTCTTCAGATTTGGAGTGCCTCAATCCAAGAATGTGCCCGATCTCATGAAGTAGAACCTTCAATTAAATTGAATAAGATAAATAGTAAGATCTTCTTTCATCTATAAATCTCACTTGTCTTAGATCTATTCCTTTTTCTCCGATAGACCAAATTTCATCAGCATCTAAGTGTAAGATTCCCTTAGGTGGATATCCCGAATGAGCAACAGTACCTCCTCTGAATAATTGATTAGTTGGATCAGATGAATATGTAGACCTTCCATCAAATGGATCTTTATCTCCATGATTACGAGTGGCAAAGAATATATCAATATCCACACCATCTGGTTTAAATGAAGAATCGGAGAAAGGAGGAAATACTTGAGTGAATATTATTCTCCCATTTAATGATTCTTCCCACATAGAGAATGATTCATCCACCATTTGACTTTAAATATCCAATCAATTATATTCCGTATGGAAAGGAATATACCGTATGATAGGTAAAGATGAAGATGGAATAAGAGTAAATGGATCACGAAGTGCCCATTGAAGATGTCTCTTTCTCCATATACGACGAGATTGACAGAAATGACATCTTAGAGACAAATAGAAAGAAAATAAGAATAAATAAATAACTAACTGGAATATAAGAATAAGAGATATTGTAAGGGAATAGTTCATCGTCTCACCCCGTTTCAATCTCATTCAATCCCTCCCCCCTTCTCTTTATTCCTCTGCTTATCTTAGCCTGTTCTCCCTTTCAAACAAAAGAAAAGAGAGAGGAGGGGAGGGGGGGGGGAAGATACAAGAGGAGACTACGCAACATCTCGTTACATCGATTAAGTAGTAGGGTGAAGGGTCAATTGAGAGAAGGAGAAATCATATCAAACTATTTATTATTATCATCGGAATATCACTCATTAGATATGAATATATACAGTGGACTGGAGACCAAAGATGAATAAAGCAATGTTTATGTAGACAAGTTGATTAGTAAATGGGAGATTACTTCTTGACCCATAGATCCCATTCATATGGATCAGTAACTTTGAGTCCATCCGTAGCTCCCTTAACATCCAATTAGAATACAGTAGGGGAAGAATATAAACATTGAGCATCTTCTGTAGTTTATGATAATCAACGGTATTCCATGGTATAAGATTGACAACAGCACGTGCAACATTCACCATATGAATTCCCATTGATTCGGCTACTTGAGAGAATCCTTGTTTAGCCTCAAAAGAAGAAGGAAATAATCTTCATTCTCACTCACTCACCACACTCTTCTTGTATTCTTTCATCTGTTCTGAATTCGTTACTTGTTTCCATGGAAGGAAACTATGCGATAGTTCGATGGCGGAATAGACGAGAGAAATCTAAAGATCAAAGATCAAAATGGAATACCGTAATCTTCACCAGATCATCAGCCGGACATTGTTCTTCTTTGTCGTGAACTCTCACTGAAACATATCTGAAAGTTCCTCTGAATCCAGCCTGCAATTAATCAATAATTATCTCCAATATCATCATTATTTACCTTCTCTCTCTTGGGTCGAAGAGTTCCATCTTCCTTCATGAATTTCCGAACTAATCCAAAATCGAGAAGATACAATATGTGACGAGTCTGAATTATCTCATTTCATTTATATCTCAATTTCGATATGGGAAACCTCAGGTCGAATTCCGAAGCACATATTGGGAGGTTTAACATCTCGATGAACATATCCAACATTGTGAAGATCATAGAGAGCACCAATTGCCTTGAGAGATGTAGATGAATCATTTTGAGAGAGAGGGAAAGTCAATCAATATGTTACTTGCTGGACTATTCTGGCTACTGTAGGATGACCAAGTCTCTTGCATGGAGCCATCTTACGAAGATCAGAGAGATTGATTGAAAGAACCTTCAAATAGAATGGTGAGGGGGAGGGGAGGAGAGGGGGGATACTTCGAGAGCGATAAAGTTGAGATTTCCTTCAGCTCCAGATGCAGCCATTTTCGGACAATGAGGACGACCTTGCATTCGAAGAAGAATCTTAATCTCTTTCTCTCTTAAATCGATCAATTCATTCTCACTTTCTGTTCCAAAATAGTTCTTTTTGCCAATTTTCCTCTTCTCATTTTTCCTTCAATCTTGAGTGCAACATAATCCTGTTGTTTCGGATCAAATGCATAATAAATCTCTCCATATCCTCCTCTACCGATTATTCCCTACACAAGTACATATATAAAATACATTCAATGAAACGTACTTTGATGACATATCTTCTGAATGATCCTCCGATCGGAATTAATGATTTACCAGATTTGGCATTGAGAGAAATTCGAGGAAGAAGAAGATCTTCTCTGATAACATCTCTATCAATACGTGGGAATTGAAAAGATAGACAAACTTTATTTTCTCCTCAGCGCCCGATTCGACCATTCACTGTGAGAGAACGAGAAGAGAATGATATTTTAGATATTTTTATCCTCAATTTATTTACAAGAGTATGTACAATATAATTAATTTCAATCAAATTGTAGCCGTATTACAGATGGAATATGTTAAATGACACACGAATTGTACAAGAATAGCACGAATTATCTCAATTGAATTGGGCGAGGAGGGACAGTAGACGGAAGTTTATCCATTCTTTCCTTTAGACCATGAAATTTAGAGAATTCCACCTGATGGATCGAAATAGAGAAGGAAATGGATTAAATGATACCTCTGATAAAAGAGACGAGAGTATTCTTTGATCTTCATTGCTCAATTTTTCTGATTCCACGATGAGTGGAAGAGGAATATATCTAAGAAATATATACCATTTACGTATTTTATAATATTACTATTACCTTCCGAGGTAGACTAATTGACAGGACAGCGAAATAGTAGAAGATATAAATGATATGAGGGATGAATCAGAAGGAAATGAACGACGAATACGCAATCGAGAGAGAAGAGAACCTAGAAGAGAAAATGATAGAGATAGGAAGAAAGAGGATGATCTACCTGTGTATGAGACTCCATGCAATTGGCACGAATTAAGATCAAGGACCCTGTGACAGTTTGCTGGTAGAGAACGAGGGGAAACTTCCAGACCAAAGACCCCTTTGCAACTGAGAAACATGATATTATGCACAATGAGTTGTAGTAATCATTGTTGTTACTTCTCATTCTTCGTATTCCAAACAGAAAGTCTATTATTGAGATGAGCTTTAGGACGAATGAATTCCAACTGAAAGAGAGAAAGATGGAGAGATAATATCAAGATGCTTTCCTCACCTTTGTAACGAGATCAGTAACAGAATTCTTCCGTTGATGGGATCCTGTGACTGCGAGATCGTCTCCTACCACGATTGGATACAGTATCTGACAAGAGATGATATCATCTCTACGATTTTTGGCCCGGCCTTTTTTCTTAGAGTATCCCCTCCCTATCATTCTCATTCCCAACTCCAATGCACATTGTTGCCCGGTACAAAAATGGAATAATCAGTGGAATGAGTACGGTAATGGAGAGTAAAGGTAAAAGGTAAAGGTTCACCCCGTACTCAAGGCACTTTCGTCCTGCGGGAGCCCACTGCTAGGCCAGTGACTATTTTAAAGGCCAATTCAGTCCGTAGGGCCCAATCTATTCTTCGGACCTACTTTACCGCGTGATCTAGTCACTCCCAATTTCCCTTTCGGGCGCCTTGGTGGGGCGGAGAGCGGTGTCACGGCCGGGAATCGAACCCGAGTGGAATGGAATGGGAGGGCGCCATAGACCACTACACCACTTCGCTCACAATGGAGAGTAATGAATAATAAACCTGATCGAGATGGGAAGTGCATGTCTTCAGAGTTTCTTCTCCTTTACTCCATTCGTCTCGTCTCAATTTCTCCTTTACTGGAGTATTACACTTCGGAAGACGAAGAACAGGAGTATCTCAATATTCCCAATCAATACCATCATTCAATAATAACTAACTGGCTGAGTAGAGTACTCCTTGCTCGTATTCCTTCGTTCTCATAACTTGTAATAGATGGGCTAATCCCGAATGGAAAGTATCGTATTCCTACAATGATATTTTCTCACAATTATTCGTCACAATCATTTACACAAGGAGCAAGTGATTTGAATGCCATCGATTCATTGTCTCCTCCTTCAAAAATCCATTGAGGAAGAACGGAATTATCGTGTTCTGAATATCAAAATAGTGGAGAATGATAGTTCCCACAGTACTCACTAAAACAATCTCCTTCTAACTGTCGTGATATTGATTCTCGCATAATTTCTAGTCGAGATCTCAGCTTTCGTGCCTATAAATGAATAAATATGATCTCATAATTGTTTTAAATAACTTGATCTGCGAGAGTCTGGATTTTCTTCTTAGCCGGTTCCTCCAATTGATCAAATTTATAGAGAGCATAATATTCATGAACGAAATCTAAAATAAGAAGAATATATAAAAGAATAATTATGTATACAAACCTGAATTGAGATCATCACTGAGTGCAACCAATCTATCAAGAAGATGAAGGAATAGACGACGATTACAATTAAGAAGAGGTCGAACCAATCGACGAACTCGAGATGTCAATTGAGTTACTACTGATCGAGAAGGCTTATTACCATCAAGATAAGCAATACACAATGGGCGCTATAAACACAAAAATTTCGAATAAATGAATTAGAGAACTAACTTGGAAAGCTCTGGCTTGAACATCGTATACAATGCAGTAGAAAGCAACTGCATACAGTGCACTTTCTTGATTGTACAAAACTGATATACTACCACTTGAAGTCTCACTCAATAAATAAAATAATATTTAAAGAACGCACATTTTGGTTACCTGCTCATCAACCATAGAGAAATTGCATCCAGATCAAGAGAAGATTTCTTCTCCTGACTGATACCATGAATAATCAATGGACGAGGACCTTCCACCTACGAATATTCACCAAATTCAGAAAATATAAACGACTCACCTGACAGAACTCAATGACGATAAATACAGGCTCCGTTTTATTACCCAGTCTGTTCCATGGATCAGCTTGTCTCCTTCCCCAAATGAGCAAATCCTCACTTGTGATCATAATCAACCAACCTGGAATCATTTAAATATGTAAGAAATATTAATAAATATTTGGCATTGAACCAACGGGATTTAATTTTTAAAAAAACATGTTTAAGCAGACGGCTCTTAAAAGTTTTGAAGTTCGCATTTACAGTACCGGAGGTCGGTGGGTCATAGGCGATCTACAGTAATAAAATCATATTGAATAATTTATAAAATTCATTTTCAATGTTTCACACTGTTTGTGCCAAACAAAGTATTCTGATTGTTTAAAAAATTCCACTCCTTTGTATTAAAATTTCGAATGTTTTGATAGAGTCGACTTGTTTTGCGCATAAATGCTCCTTTACAATTGACGTACACAATCTTTATCAATAGGAGCGGTTTGTTACTCCGATCATTGAACACGTGATTTTATTCTCTTGGTAGTGTCTACATTTTCTCTCGATCACGTGAGAACATTTCGTTATTGATCTTGAACTATCTCATAATAGGGACGAGAATTGAAGGGGAGGAATCTCACTCTCTACTGGGTACTCTCTCCTCAATAGAGGGACTGTCCAACTGGAAAATAATAGGTAGAGCGGGTTGAGAGAAGGAATGGGAAGTGTGCTAGTATGCCATTCTATTTACAATACACTGTCGATAAGTGAATATGCCATGGAGGAAGATTAGACTTAATAGAGATACGAAGGGTTAAAGTAGATAGGAAGTAAGGAGATGGAAGGGGGGGGGGAGAGATGATTGAATGAGCAATGGAATGAATCTAAGCGAGATATTTAACTGCAACGAACGTAAGGAAGATAACAAGGGCGATTACTACAACATAACCAATGAAATTGAAATTCTGTTGATGGATTGCTGTGACGGGACGAGGAGGAGGATAAATATCGACTGAAATATATGAAAGATCAAAGATCAAAAGAGATGGGACTTACGATGAGTTTCCTTCTCAGAGACATGACCACATGCAGAACAAGTACGTCGATGAACGTATACTGACTTCTTATCTGGTGTGGATTCTATTATGAGAAGATATGTGATGATAACTTACGATGAACTTTCTTGGGGGGAGAATCGGATGGCCCCTTCTCGATATCTTCTGATTCAACCTTATTGTAATCACTCATCTGATATTAAAGAGATTATGATAGATATGAAGAAGAATCACGAGTATGGAAGTGAGATGGAATAATAGAAGTTAGTGAAAGGGAAAAAGAGTCGGATAATTCAAGAGAGGAAAGGAGACAGTGACACTTCTAGTGAGTAGTGAGTATAGTAGAGACAGGATAGGCAGGAGGAAAGAGGGAGGAGGGGAGAGAGGGGGGAGGGGAGAGGGGGAGGAGAG
>LS486246.1:229428-271386 GCA_900490705.1 Pristionchus arcanus
ATTCACTCTTGTGAATTGAGCTACGACCTCTTTACAGAAGAGAACGTCATTGTGAGTAATCCTCCAAAGAGATAAGGAATAAGAGGTGTTCGAATGAATAATATGACAAAGGAATCATAACCACTCCCTTCTTCATTCATTCCCATAACAGAAACTGAAGTATCACGAGATTGATCGAGAAAGATGAGAACTTGTCAAGAATGAAAAGGATACACGATTGCCCTTGGGTCGAAATGGCAAGAGTCTCTCAGTTCCCTTCCTTCCCTCATTTTCTCCTTCTTCCTCCTACCTCCACTTCTTCCCTCTCTCTCTCCTCCCCTCTCTCGCAGCAAATGAGCCTCGAGCCATTGCAGTAATGTGGATGCGGAAAGGGTAAGAGACCCTCCCTCCCCTCCCCTCTCCCCTCTCCCCCTTCTCCCTCTCCCCCTCTCGCCCTTCCTCTCACCTCCATCCTAAGATACCTCTATTCAAGTGGAATCCAGTCAAAGGGCACTCAATGGTTTTGATTCATCGAAGGACTCAAAAGAGGCTGAATCACCTTGAAAGGGGAAAGCAATGAAAACAGAAGAATATAACTCGAGGAAATACTCTAAAAAGGTTAAGAACTCGGTACAAGTAATCAAGTTCATTCTCTGACCGTCTGTTGGGTGAAGAGAGAAGGGATATTTAGTGTGGAACTTAAGGGGTGGAGTCAACTAACCAAGACCATCTCTACTCTTATATGAATGAACTTGAGTAAGACAACTAGTTACAAGGGGTGAAAGGTTACCCTCTTCCATACAACAAAACATCTCAAACACAACTTACTGAATAGAGAATCGAGCATGATGAAATGAATGGATAACTGTTGAAGAGAGACGATGCCAGTCTAGAAACTGAATGATAGAGAGAGAATCCATGAGACCAGTCTGTTCCTTGAATACAATCACCTCTTATACCTTCCCTTTCATCCAATCTTCTCTCGAATTACATTCAAAACGACATAACTCTTGAATAGAATGTTCACTTCTTGCACTGCCCTCCCTCCTCTCCCCCCCCCCCTCCGTTCCATCGCACAATCGACAGAATACACAACAAAGAAGGAAGATTACCATGGATTCTCAATTGATAAGATATGTTTATCAGTGTGAATGTGTACATGGAAGAGGGAAGTAATCTATCTATCTACTTGGAGAGAAGATGTCTAGATACGATACTTAACATCATTTCATCTGTTCCTGCTCCAATGGAGAATAGTCGAAGATCTCGATGCATTCGAGTAATGGGACAATCCCAAGTGAATCCATATCCACCATGATACTGTAAGACAAGGGATTACGGTAGATAAGAGGAATGATTAACCTGTAGACAACTATCAGTGATTTCTCGTGATAGTCTTCCACACTTCAATTTAGCCATTGAAGCAAGAAGAGTGACATCGGATCCCTGATCATCTTCCTTTCTCTTCATTTCTCTCTCTCTATATATTTACCTGTATTCTTTCAGCAACGGCTCGATACAATAATGCCCTTAGACTTTCCAATTCGATTTTCATTTCAGCAAGTCGGAATTGTACTACCTGGGAGAAAGAACCATCAATTGTTTGTCTCCTTCCACTTTCAACTATTTGACTTTCTACAAATAGTTCATTCTGTTATTCTCTTCTTCTTCTGCAAACTTTGCCCCTGAGGCTCTTTCACTTCTCTCACTTCTCATTCCATTTCACTCTATGCACGCAATTCTTCTAATCTCTCGTAAGGACAAAAGGCGTAACTCCACTCTCGACAATACTAATCACCATTAATAGTATCTAGTAGTCATATTGTTTGGACCCTTCCTATATTCATTCAGTTGCTATCACCTACCTGATTATCTGAGATGGATTTTCCGAAGCATTTTCTCTCTTTTGTATATTCCAAAGTGAGATCAAGACATCTTTGAAGAGGTTCGAGTGCTGAAGAAGAGGTTCATAATGAGAAGGAGAGAGGGGAACTGACCTACTGCAACTGTTACCAATCTTTCATCTTGGAATTGCATCATTTGATAGAAGAATCCTCTTCCCTCTTCACCGATAAGATTAGCTAGAAAGGGAAAATACTTGAGAGTGAAACACTTTGATTCATCCAAAGAATGACCATCTTTCGAGTGTCTGAGTATCTTATTCAATGGATCACTCATTACTTTCAATCGAAAGAACTTTCGAAAACACTTGAGAAGATGTTACATTTCTACTTGAAAACTGTTGACATTGTTCAAATGAAATGGTTAGAACTATCTATCTTACTAAGATCGGTCCTAGTATGTCCTCCTAAGACATAGATAGATACTTAGATCGGCCGATATACTTCAAATGCATTAACACAGTCTCACCCTTCACTTATCACTTATTTTGACAAAAATCGGCTTGACATACATGAGGCTTCCCATAATTCGCATTTTTTTCCGAGTTTTTTCATGATTGGGGAGATAACACGCCTCTCACCTAAGATTCGATCTGAATCTGTCAGCGAGTGAAATTTCGAAGTTGAGATTTCGACTGATTTGGACCCTACCAGACCCCTCATGGTTCCCCAAGAACGGAATAGTGCCAAATATCACTTCCGGCTGAGCTGCAGCACCGGTCGGCTGCAGCATCCCAACTTCAAGGCATTTTTTCAGCCCTTCAATGAAGTCCCAGAAAATACTTTTGTGAAGGAGGTAGGGCTATTTTTAGATGCTCTATCGACCTACGTCGGCCGTTTGTCGATAACTGATCAATGAACGCTGTTATACGCGTTGAGCTATATTGACTAAACCGCTCGAAAAACTATATTTTTTCCGACGTAGGATTCTAGCCCATGTCGTGAGGAATCGAATGATGGGTCTGTGCTCTCCCAGATCGAGCCCGTGTGGGACTTTGACCCGAAAAACCATCGCTCCAACTTTTGAACTTTATTTTCAACAGCCATTTTCCGCCTCATTTCACATTTTCGCGAAAAATGGAGCGGCGTCGTGTCATTTTATGATAAGTTTCATCGAGCGCCGGGTCATTTCACTCGAAATTGAAGAATGAAGCGGAAAATGACTGTTGAAAATAAAGTTCAAAAGTTGGAGCGATGGTTTTTCGGGTGAAAGTCCCACACGGGCTCGATCTGGGAGAGCACAGACCTATCATTCGATTCCTCACGACATGGGCTAGAATCCTACGTTCTCTTACCGGCAACATCCGATCCAGCTCCTGGTTCACTAACTGCTAGGGGGGAGTCTCTTACCGGCAACATCCGATCCAGCTCCTGGTTCACTAACTGCTAGGGGGGAGTCTCTTACCGGCAACATCCGATCCAGCTCCTGGTTCACTAACTGCTAGGGGGGAGTCTCTTACCGGCAACATCCGATCCAGCTCCTGGTTCACTAACTGCTAGGGGGGAGTCTCTTACCGGCAACATCCGATCCAGCTCCTGGTTCACTAACTGCTAGGGGGGAGTCTCTTACCGGCAACATCCGATCCAGCTCCTGGTTCACTAACTGCTAGGGGGGAGTCTCTTACCGGCAACATCCGATCCAGCTCCTGGTTCACTAACTGCTAGGGGGGAGTCTCTTACCGGCAACATCCGATCCAGCTCCTGGTTCACTAACTGCTAGGGGGGAGTCTCTTACCGGCAACATCCGATCCAGCTCCTGGTTCACTAACTGCTAGGGGGGAGTCTCTTACCGGCAACATCCGATCCAGCTCCTGGTTCACTAACTGCTAGGGGGGAGTCTCTTACCGGCAACATCCGATCCAGCTCCTGGTTCACTAACTGCTAGGGGGGAGTCTCTTACCGGCAACATCCGATCCAGCTCCTGGTTCACTAACTGCTAGGGGGGAGTCTCTTACCGGCAACATCCGATCCAGCTCCTGGTTCACTAACTGCTAGGGGGGAGTCTCTTACCGGCAACATCCGATCCAGCTCCTGGTTCACTAACTGCTAGGGGGGAGTCTCTTACCGGCAACATCCGATCCAGCTCCTGGTTCACTAACTGCTAGGGGGGAGTCTCTTACCGGCAACATCCGATCCAGCTCCTGGTTCACTAACTGCTAGGGGGGAGTCTCTTACCGGCAACATCCGATCCAGCTCCTGGTTCACTAACTGCTAGGGGGGAGTCTCTTACCGGCAACATCCGATCCAGCTCCTGGTTCACTAACTGCTAGGGGGGAGTCTCTTACCGGCAACATCCGATCCAGCTCCTGGTTCACTAACTGCTAGGGGGGAGTCTCTTACCGGCAACATCCGATCCAGCTCCTGGTTCACTAACTGCTAGGGGGGAGTCTCTTACCGGCAACATCCGATCCAGCTCCTGGTTCACTAACTGCTAGGGGGGAGTCTCTTACCGGCAACATCCGATCCAGCTCCTGGTTCACTAACTGCTAGGGGGGAGTCTCTTACCGGCAACATCCGATCCAGCTCCTGGTTCACTAACTGCTAGGGGGGAGTCTCTTACCGGCAACATCCGATCCAGCTCCTGGTTCACTAACTGCTAGGGGGGAGTCTCTTACCGGCAACATCCGATCCAGCTCCTGGTTCACTAACTGCTAGGGGGGAGTCTCTTACCGGCAACATCCGATCCAGCTCCTGGTTCACTAACTGCTAGGGGGGAGTCTCTTACCGGCAACATCCGATCCAGCTCCTGGTTCACTAACTGCTAGGGGGGAGTCTCTTACCGGCAACATCCGATCCAGCTCCTGGTTCACTGACTGCTATACACGAGACAAGTTCACCAGAGATGGATGGAGTCAGGAATTCATTCTTCAGATATTCACTTCCAAATAATGATAATGCAGGAGTTGCCATATCAGACTGAAATGAATGAATGAAATGAAAGTAAGAGTTATATGATACCTGGACTGAAACTGCCATTGGAATTGCACCACAATGAATCGATCCCATTGTCTCAGATATAGCACATGAATATGAGAAATCCAATCCCAATCCACCGTATTCTGAGATTTATTAGAGGGTAAGTCAAGAAAAGGATTCACCCACTCGTTGGTTTGTTTGCTCCGAATACTCCAAGTCTTCCCAACTTCCTGAATACAGTATGAGCAGGGAATATCGATTGACGCTCCCATTCATCAACATTCACATTGATCTCTTTCTCGATCAGCTGAGATGAAGAGTGATTGATGAAGGATGGAGGGGGGGAGGGGAGGGAGAGGGGAGGAGGGAGGAGGAAGTCCTTCGATAGACATACCTGAGAAAGACTCTTCTGAATCTGTCGATGACCATCAGAATAGATAAGATGTGGAATAGATCGTGATGATGGCACAGTGGAGACACGGGCTAAACTAGCGGCCATTGAAAGGGATGAATGGAATGGACAGGTTATGCTTGTCCCTTTCCCTCCCCCTCTCCCCCCTTCCTATGCAACTGAGCTCCCCCCTTGACCCACCAATGAAAGACATGGATATGATGATGAGAAAGAGATACTTGTGAATGAATTATCCTCTACTCCCCCCCCCTCCTCCCTTCGTCTTCTTCTTTCCCGATTCCTCCTTGTCAATCATATTGTGTCCTTTTGACTCATAGTGTCTAGATTCATCCCATTTATCTACAATGCACTTTCACAATACAATCGCTCTTAATGAGAGTCATACGAAGATTGAAACGAGATCAATACATTAGTGACAGAATAAAGAAGTGAGAATGTGAAGGATAGCAATTAGTATCTATTCAATTGTCCGATCGTCCACGAATTTGATATTAGTCAAAATGAGAACTTTAGAGGGTAATTCTTGTTGAGGAGAGAGAATAGTTAGAGTTTGAGCATCTTCATTCACCTGATAAAAGACGATTATGAAGAAAAGGACGAAGCATGGAGAATCTATGAGGAAGAAGAATGAGAATGATTCATTCACTAGAGAGAAACACTTTCAATCAACGAATCATCTCTTCCGCCCTTTCCTTTTCAATTAAATCCCATATTTAAAATCTCTGGTGTGCGTCCCCAACTTGGGTCCAAGCAAATTCCCAAGTTGCGTCCAGGCCTGGGCCCAAGTTGGGTTCCTGCTTGGACCCAAGTTGTGTTCCTGCTTGGACCCAAGTTGGGTTCCTGCTTGGTTCCAAGTTGGAAACCCTCTTTCAGCCTTTTTTATTGATTGATAGTTGAGATACAGTAATCTCATACAGTAACCAAAGGCCCGCACGGTTAGACTATGTCGGGCCGGTCACATCCAAAATACGGTCCTACTGGAGACCGTAGACAGTCAATCGCACTCGTGCCCGAAGGCAGTCAAAACAGAGCTTCGAAAAAGGACCTTATAGGCTAGGTGCGTGCTAGACGCGACGGGTAGAGAACTGCTTGAATCCAAGCTGTGTTCCTGCTTGGGCCCAAGTTGGGTTCCCGATTAGGGGGTACTGTACTTGGGCCCAAGTTGGGTACCCGGTTTTACTTGGGCCCAAGTTGGGGACGCACACCAGAGATGTCAAAACGGAATCAAATGTTTGTTTCACTTACTTGATTGACAACGACGAATCCGAGTATTGTCTCTTTAAGAACATTCTGAGAGATGGAAGTAGAAGGAGAAATAGCAAGAAGACAATGAACAAGAGATGAACTTGGTTTAACTCCAATTACCTACAATCATATCATTCATCTCACTTTCTCTTCCTATACCTCACCTTTGTATTATGATCATCTATTTTTGCACCGAAGGGAAGACAACTCTCTGGCAATTGTTCCGCTCCTATCTTAGCAAGAAGAACATCACTGAAGTTGACTTCGAATGTGTATGGATTCAATCGAGATGAAGCAGTTCCATAGAAGTACTATAATGATTGATTGACAATTGAAGAGATACGGTATTCTTACCCGATGGATTCGTTCACTTCTCATTGCAGTTCGCATCTCTTTACTACGAGTTTCTGTTCCTCCTGATTTAGGCTGATGAAGAATCTATACAACTTCATTAGTGGAATGGAAGGACTGCCATGTAATCATCAAACTTAAAAAAAGGATACCTTGACGAAAGAAGGAAGATCTCTCTTGAGATCATTGTATAATCTCTCATGATCGATAACAACGACAGATTCGACTTCAAATGCTTCAGCTGCACTCACAAGACATTGATATCTGAAAGAGAATAAGAAGGATAACAATATATTCCTTTCTTCTTACCCATCTCCGTGTACCCATCCACAAGTATTGATTATGATCCCTCCTATATTTGAATCACGATTAACAGCACATCTTTGATTGATCACCTAAGAGAGCAAATTGAGTACTACAATCATATGAGATATATCTCACTTCAGCGAGTTCTTTCACGAGTAGATCATATAGAGGAAGATTTTCTGAAGGAGTTGTCGCGCCAAACTGATACATTCAATATATTTAATGTTGATTATAAACAAGTCATTTCAATTCTACAAGTGTTTATCATCAAATAGCTCACATTGAAAACAAGGGGACGAGAACAGTCAAAACCTTCCATGATATCAGCCATTTTATTGATGAAGATTGCTCCCATCGTACCAGGAACTGATATTTCGCCCTGGAAATATGTATATTGAACAATTACGAATTGTAGAATATGAATACCTGGCCAACGTCTAGATCAACTAGGATAGGACTCCTACCCATACGAACTGAATAATTACAGAGAATCCTGCACACTGTACTCTTCCCCACATCAGTCGGACCTGACATGAATATTTGAATGTTGAAAGGATAGTTTGTTTCATACCGACGAGCATGATTCTAGGCCCTCGATGACTGGGATCACTCTCAGCCACCTTTCTGATCTGTTCCAGTGCTGCATGTGTGTTAAGGTAGATCACCTATTCAAAATATTGTATACGAGAGCAGATATGAGACCGTTTGCGATAGAGTCAGGCAAAATCGGAAGTGTTTGGCACAGCTCAAAAATGTCGATTCTCTGAAACTCTCGAATTTGGAGTTCTCGAGGGTGCTGATGACGATGAGCATAGTCATTTTTCATCTCGATCCTCCGTTGGCTCCAGACGACGTCACGTCGAAAACAGTTTTTGTGAAATTTCTCGCCCCTATAAATCGCTAAAATTAAGAAAGTCGGTTTCCCGGGGTAGAATTTTATGCTGATGACGCCTGTCGAGTTCATTTTTCTTGAATTATTTTAATTATTTTTGAAAATGAAAGTTTTGAACGAGGCAAAACTGAGCTTAGCAACCTACACAGATCGGACCGGCGTGACAGGATTCCAAATCTATAATTTGGTCCAGATTCGTCTCGCGGTTTCCAAGATTGAAAAATAAGAGTGATCGAGATTGTAAGTGAAATTGTTCATCTTCCATCTCAATCTGCCCCTACCCTCTCCCCCTTCTCACTCGTCTCGCCCCTCCGACGAGAGAGTGTGGTGGTGAGAGAGAGTGCAGACAGGCGAGGGAGCAGAGATCGGAAGTCAAGGGAGATCGGAAGAGGGTAGGGACAGATTGAGATGGAAGTTGACCAATTTCACTTACAATCTCGATCACTCTTATTTTTCAATCTAGGAAACCGCGGGACGAATCTGGACCAAATTATAGATTTGGAATCCTGTCACGCCGGTCCGATCTGTGTAGGTTGCTAAGCTCAGTTTTGCCTCGTTCAAAACTTTCATTTTTTAAAATAATTAAAATAATTCAAGAAAAATGAACTCGACAGGCGTCATCAGCATCAAATTCTACCCCGGGAAACCGACTTTCTTAATTTTAGCGATTTATAGGGGCGAGAAATTTCACAAAAACTGTTTTCGACGTGACGTCGTCTGGAGCCAACGGAGGATCAAGATGAAAAATGACTATGCTCATCGTCATCAGCACCCTCGGGAACCCCACATTCGAGAGTTTCAGAGAATCGACATTTTTGAGCTGTGCCAACCATTGCTCGACTCTATCGCAAACGGCCTCATATGATTTTAAAAAATTTTAAAAACGAACCATAGGTGTCTCATCAGAAGTGTACGAGTTAACTCCAGTGCCAATCACGTCGACTGTAGCACCTTCATACGTGAAAATAGCTACTCGAGAACCTGGAATATGAGCTATCAGAATATTTTCATACCGTTGCACCGGAAATAAGAACAAAGATTACCTTTTTGAAATAAGTACTTCTTGTTCTTCACCAACTCCGAACCGAAGATTTCCGCCCGACCGTCAACTAACTCAACAATTGCTTCGCCTTCTTCGACAACTATACGCAACTCTGTGTCTTCACTTAACTTCTTTTCTTGAACCTCGGCTTCCGACATGATTCACCTACAAACAAGTATATACAATAAACAATGTTAATACGCTCAACTCGAAATTAACATTAGAACAAATAGATAATAGCAACAAGAGAGTAGTGAAGAAAAGTGAAGAATTTTCGAAAAAAATTTCGAAAATTTTTGAAAATACAGAAAACGACACTTTGCAATAATGCGTGCAATAAGCGTGTGGTGGGTGCGTTATATTACGGTGTGGGGTACGAATATTTTCGAAGCGTATTTTATTGTCAATCAATACTGTTACTGTTAAATATTACTTGTTTTTGTTGTGATTACATTTATATTCATGTTATATTTTAACCGCCGATATATTGCGCATATATGTGTCTTTAGTAGGTAGCCTAAATATGAGCACATATGGACCACGTCCGAACTCTTTTGCCCTCGAGGAAGGGGGCGAACGATTCTATATCGGCTCCGAGATCGGGCAGTACCTCAAGTTTCATCGTGGAACTCTCTACAAGAAGTATCCCGCGTTATGGAAGCGGTCTGCGACTATCGAAGAGAAGGCTATCCTTCAGAAATTGGCATGCACCCCCGCCTATCTCAACACCAACATTATGTAAGCCGATGAATTTAATTAACAAACATATTTTTGATGCTCAATCATTTTAAATTATTCTCAATTATATTATATTAATTCATATATTTGTAGGCTTGTTCGTGCACAAGAGGTAGATGATATCTTTGCTGGTCATGATGACAAGTACAAGGCTTCTGGAATTGCTTCAAGCACTCCTCGAACTGATGCTGGACCTTCACCAATGAAGACAGCAAGAACTGCGCCCCAAACAGCATCATGGTCTGGACAACAGGTTAATAGAAGGTCTACTGAGTTATTTCACTGAATGGGAGTTGTAGATGAGCAGTGGTTCTCACCATCTCGAATCTGTCCCTTGTTCCACACCCCTCGCCCATGCCCGTGGAAGACTTCGTCCCAGGGAAGGAATCTACTGCGCCGAGGATCTTAATATGGTTCGCTTTTTTAAAGTATTATTTTACTTACTCATTTTTATAGGCAAAAAAAGTGATCACGAATGCGGATACACCGGAAGATTTGATTCCGATCAGATTAGACATGGAGTTGGATGGAATTAAACTGAGAGATACCTTCTGCTACAACAGAAACGAAACTCTCATCACTCCAGAAATGGTTGGCGACTGTATAGTTTAATTAATTATCTTGATAAGTTGAAGGTGGCTGAAGCAATCTGTGATGATCTTGATCTTCCATCGGTCTCCTTTCAATCTGCAATTGCCAGTGCCATCTATCAGGTTCCTTTATCCACATTGTTTTCATTATAATATGATATTCGTAGCAATTGGAGGCGGCAGCTGAAGCGGTTGTACCCGACCCGCAGACTACCGATCTGAGAGCTGTACTCAAACTAAATATTCATGTTGGCAATGTTAGTCTGGTGGATCAGTTTGAATGGGATATGAGTGATCCCAACAACAATCCTGAGGAATTCGCTCGATCTCTTTGTTCGGAACTTGGATTGGGAGGAGAATTTATGGCGGCCATTGCGTATTCAATTAGGTGAGTAGATTTTAATTTACGAGATGAGTGAATGAGAAGGAATGATTACAGAGGACAGTTAAACTACCATCAGAAGACGTATGCTTTCTCTGAGACTCCCCTTCCCACTGTCGATTGCGCATTCAGGTATACATTATTATATCTTTTAAACAATATTACTCGCAAACATTTTATTTCAGTTTCTTTAATTTCTTTAATTCAGGAATCCGACAGAATCGGATATGTGGGGTCCATTCCTTGAGACTCTGACAGATGCAGAGATCGAGAAGAAAATGCGTGATCAGGATAGAAATACGAGAAGAATGAGACGACTCATTTATGCCTGATTATCCTACTTTGATTTATCTTGCTTTCTGATCTCTTTCTCATTTCACCCTTCCTTGTCCTCTTCAATTTTGTACACATCTCATTCACAATTTCTTCATTTTAATTTTGTCATCTATTGATCCCTTTTTACTTCTCTTCTTTCTAATTAAATTCTCTGATATATTAATTCGTACATCATTTAATTTATTCATTTCCGTTTTTCGTCGCGCGTTCGTATTTCATTTATTGTGTGTATACATTCAAATACTAAAATAAATAATTTCAGGAGACTTGCTCTAATCAAAGATGGCTGAGGTCAATGATGTGGAAATGGAGGAGATCTCTGCCGACAAGCAGAAGGTGAGTCCATTAAATTAGAGATAATAATGAAATAGTATGGATAGGGAATCCAACTTATGAGTGTTTGTTCAGGGCCGTGGAATCGGACAGACTCGTGCTCGGAAGGAGGCTATCGTGTATGATATCGTCGACGACAAGGATAAAACTGCCAGTGGTCCCCAGAGATCCATCGAGGTACTTATTTTACTTGATTTATTATTAGCAATGGAGGAATGGATAATTCGACAGTGATAATATAATGATTGATTAAGGGATGGATTGTGTTCGTCCGTAATATCCATGAGGAGGCCACTGAGGAAGATGTACATGATGCATTCGCTGAGTTCGGAGAGATCAAGAATCTCAATCTGAATCTGGATAGAAGGACGGGATATCTGAAGGGATACGCACTTGTTGAATATGAGACTCAGAAGGAAGCATTGGCTGCCATTGAAGGAATGCACGAGAAGGAATTACTCGGAAATGTTGTCAAGGTAAAGAATGGGAGAGAGGGGAAGGGGAGAAGAGTTAATACACTTCTATTATAGGTGGATTGGGCATTCGTGAAGCCTGCTCCTAAGAAGAGACGTTGAATACCATGCATCTATTCCTTCCCAAAACCGTCCATTCGTATCTCAATTGTCGATACTCCATCGCCTATTTATAATTGTTCCTTGTTTCGTATTTATGAATTGGCACCACACGATATTCTTTTACATGTTTATATCTAATCGAGACTTCTGATAAACATTTGCAAACGAATGTTGATCTTTTGATTTTCTCGAGAGTGTCTTCCATTCACTCACGTCATTTACATATTCAAACTATCACTATTAGAGTCTCTTATTCATAAAATTCGCCATTTCACCCCTCTCTACTGGTCTATTCCTTGTTCATTCATTAAGATGTTCCGTTCTCTTGCTCGTATCTCTTCCTCGACCCTTCGTGGTTTGCACACTTCTACTGTCTCTTGCAATACGAAGCCCATTGGTCCCAAGACTCCTCTTCCTCAGTTCAAGGCACAAGCAGTAGTTGACGGTGACTTCAAGGTAAGTAGTCCACGTAGTAAGACGATAGGAGTGAGTGATTGCAGACAGTCTCGAATGCTGATTACACTGGCAAATGGCTTCTCTTCTTCTTCTATCCTCTCGACTTCACTTTCGTCTGTCCTACTGAGATCATCGCTTTCTCTGATAGAGCAAAGGAGTTCAGAGCTCTCGGATGTGAAGTGAGTTGAATATTGATAAGAGAAAGGGATTAATAATGTAATTGAAGGTAGTTGCTTGCTCGTGTGATTCTCATTTCTCTCATCTTGCATGGACTGAGAAGGACAGAAATGAGGGAGGACTTGGAGAGATGAAGGTTGACATATTCTCTCTCGAAAATGTTCATTCCCCATTCAGTAGATAGCTCAACTGTTCAGATTCCTCTACTTTCTGATTTCACAAAGAGCATTGCTCGTTCATTCGGAGTTCTTGATGAGGCAAGTGGACTCTCTTATCGGTGAGTATCTTCTCTCTCCCTCCTTCTATCTCTTATTCCTTCTCATTAAGTGGTCTATTCCTCTCTGATCCTAAGGGAGAGATTCGTCATGTGACAGTGAATGATCTTCCCGTTGGTCGATCTGTCGATGAGGCTCTTCGTGTTCTCAAAGCATTCCAATTCGTGGAGAAACATGGAGAAGTTTGTCCTGCTGATTGGAAGGAAGATGGAGCAACTATCAAACCATCGATCAAGGGATCTAAGGAATACTTCAATAAGGCTAACAAATAAGCCATCCATCCATTGTACACTGTATTGAAGTAGATCACATAAGGATAAACTTATTATGTATCTATATGTTTTGTTGATTCCAAAGCAGTCAAATATCTACAATAAAATATCTGCAAAGAAATGAAAAGTGTTAAAGGAATGTTGTCTTATCAGAAGGATGACAGCGTTGTACGGAACAAGTTTTGATGATTTGGAGGATGAAGAAAGTGGGTAGTCTTCTTCTTTATCAAATCCCACTACTAACATTACATTTTTTTCAATTGTCATGATTTCAGTAGATGAGCATCACAATTAAAAAGGGTTGCATTTTTTGATGGTATGGCATGTGATATTTTGATTCCGATTTCGAAATTTTTGGTGGTGCAAGCTAAGCAAAAATTGATGTCCAGTAAATTTTTGTTTGAAGTTCGAAAAACCTACCCAAAATCACCACATACCATGGGAATTTTGGACCCAAATGGGCTTATACTATGAATTGAGCATATGGCAACCGTACCTGACCGAGAGTCAGTGAGTGCGCTACTGCGCGAGGTCACGCCTTATACTATGGGAATTTTTGAGGGTCGAAATTACCCTTTTCAAGTGTGATGAGCATAAAGAACGCCCGAAGAAAGAGGATGAAACTGTAATCGAATTGTGTTGTCACGGCATAGTCGATCCCTCTCCTATCCCGAGAGTACTTTCACTATCCCATTCGTATTCTCGCTTTCTGTCTCAGTCGTTGTTCTAGCGGCGGAGATGATCTTATCTCCGCCTCTCGACCGCTAGGATATAAGGCCCTATTCCCTCCTCTCTGGGGAGAGTTCCGAGCATGTGGATAAAGTATAGCTGTGATGTTCCGTGCTTGTGATCTACAATGGCTCTGGCCAATACACTCTCCCCTAGTCGCCTTACATCTGCCGCGGCTAAGTACCAGAGCCGCAGACTCCTTCGCCACCTTCCCTTTCCATGTGGCCACGTGGATGGAATGCAGCGCAGGTTAAGTCTGTAGAGTTGAACGTCCCTGTCGCAGGATGGAGCCGAGTAGGAGTATGTTATCTTTACACAGATCAGGACACTCAGCATAGGAAGATGATAATCATGTTAGTAATCTCTCTCTAGTCTCTCGCCCAAGGGCTGTTACCCCAATAGGATAGTGTCCGGGGACGGGATCTGTACGTCCTACCCACAAATACCAACGAGATTCGGCTCCCTCGTAACATGGAGGAAAACCGGGAATCTACACACCTGCTATAGCTGCTTTACATGGACTGATCATCCACCACGAGCAAGGACGGCAGGTACAAAGAGTTCCGTTTAATTATTAGAGAATGAGAATGTGTCGACGCGAATTCCGACCATTTCCTTGTAGAATAGTTAGTCCGACGTGCCCAGTTTGTTCTACGTACCGAAGCATTTCCCTAGTTTCACATAACGAAAAGAATATCCTGAGCACATTGAGACACTCATTTGCCAGTAGTGAGAGAGCGGGTTAATCGTGTTTACTTTCACTTACTTACTTGCATTGAGGGGCAAAATAGCCTACTTGCGACTAGATAGCACTGCCGAGAACGGGAAGACGTATCCAATTATTGAGAATTTATAAGGGATCCATCGCCAGTATTCAAATAGATAGAAGGTATTCAGTAAGAGCGTTTCCAGAATTCATTGTCAAAAAAAGAGAGAGCATATAAGTACATACGAATATTATTAGAGGAACTGCTGCCACTAAACCTCTGTAAAAACGGGTGAGTTTCATAGGACAGACGATCCGCCAGAAACCGATGCATAAGTTTTAAAAAAAAAAATGAAAGTAGGTAACAGTCCAGTGAGCAGCAGCGCCTTCCCGTTCAAAGCTTTGTTAGCTAAGCCGTAAGACTATTCCCAGCACCAAATCACATAATGACGAACTGCAAATATATTAATAGCGACCCAGCAAACACCTGGAGGATCCCTTTAGTTTCATGAAGAAGAAGAAGAATTGATTGCGCAGAAATAATTGAAGAGGCGAGAGACAGGCGTTAGAAGTGCACATTTAACGCCACAGTATTGTCATTATTAGTTAAGTTTCAGTGATTGGTGTCATTCTCTGAGAAGTTAGCCTCAAAATCACAGCAGTTTCACTACCCACCGACTGAACTAGTCACGTTTTCCTTTTTCCTTCCGTAACCCAACATTTCGAATAGAATCCCTTTATCGCACTCACTCATATAAATTCAATCCTCTTTATCTATTAACCGGAAACACTGCACTTTAGGGAACACTGGCACTAAGCACCATAACCTGTCCGTCCGGGAATCTGCGAGCCGCCGAAAAGCGGGTCATGCACTTTCCCTGCGAGTTTTGGGGAACGTGAGGCGGTGAAAGCCGGATCTCGCGCTTCAATCTACCCAAGCAAGAGGCCTCTTAATCGAGCGCCATGCCAGATGCTTACTCTTCCGAATTAAGCATAGACGCGAGAAGTCTCACTTGCTGAGCAACCAGCCGAACAACAGGTAGATACTGTCGGTGTGATGAACGAACCATGTATTGGAGACGGAATATGGAAGAAACTGATAATTGCAACAACCGGATTCAGACTTCTCCACTCAACATGAGACGAGATGGGTTTAGCAATTTGTCATTCTTTCCTAATTATTCGTTCTTACTGGTTCATCGCCGTTGCACACTGCAGTCATTCCGATAGAATTTGATGTTCTGCGCAAATTAGCTCATAGTAAGATCGGAATGATAGGATCTTATGAAGTGCATGATCGCACTATTAGATGGTCAGGTAGATAACAAGTTCCAGGAACAATGCATTATCCGAAATAGAGCAATCCTGCTAATCAAATCGTACTATGGCGAGGACACGACACGTATTCCAATTCCAATAAACGAGATTTGTATCAGACAAATCGAGTCCGCAACATTACTGAGCTCCTCCCATTAATCCATCAGCTCATAAGGGACTGTAGCTCGTCGTTCACCATCCTTACATCGTCCAAGTGTTCACAATTGTTGAGTTGCGCTCTTCTGATCAGTGAGCCACAGCAACTAGACGTTGGTGTCCAAAGGTTGTACTTGTGCAAGATAGGTGTCCTTCAATTAGGAAACCTATCGCCAGGCTACATCGGTTCGCATACCACACACGATTAGTCGGCTGAAGAACTCACTAGTAAGTCACGCGAACTTAACTGTTCAATATTTGGACGCTTTCTTACATTCACGTTCTGATTGTCCAGTGGACCCTGTCTATTGTCTAACCTCCACCGTAGTATCAAGAATATTCGCACCCGCTGCACCCCATCAGCACCAACGAACTACTCCTTCGTGGAGTGGTGTTTGCCATATTTTCCTCTCGGTCGATTCTCACGAATCCCGACGCCAGAGAACGCATAACGTTTATCGTTCATCAGCCGTTCAAGCCAGTCAAAAGCAGAACATTAATCGTTCAGCCTGACACGCAAGAGGGTCTATACCCGCCCATTCAGATTCATCCGGTTCAACTCCTGCAAATAAATTTATACAAACGCATTCTCATCTCTTGTTCTCTGCTTCAATACGAGCGAGTGGATTCGCGTGAACACACTCGCCAGCACACCAAGATGGGATCAGCAGAGATCACACCAGCGATCTATGCGATGATTCCTAAATTCGATGGTGAAACACAAACACTGGAAGAATACCTAGATAAATTCAATAGAATGTTAAATTTGTGGAATTTAAATAAAGTGAAAGGATACAAACTCTTAATAATGAAAGTGGAAGGCAAGGCAGAGAGAGCATATCAAACTGCTAAGAGATCTGGAAGAGTTGTTGACTATCAAAGTCTGGTTGATGAACTAGGCAGAATATTAGCGACAGAAGGAAGCACGATCAAAGCAAAATGCGGCCTTTCTGTGGAGATAACGAAAGACGAATCACTATCTGATTTCGCAGATCGAATTAGGAAGAACGTATTGAAAGCTTACCCTCGATTCGCGCCATCTCATCAAGAATCTCTAATGGCAGACTACTATGTTCGTGGCCTGTCACTACAAATTCGCTCAAAAATGATGAGTAAGACATATCAAACACTAAATGATGCAGTTGAACGGGCTGAGCAATTGCTCGATCGTGTTCAAGTGAGCAACAACGGTGGTCATGACAAGAAACTTGACAAACTGAATGAAATGTTATCGGATGTGAAGCCAGATCACGTGAACTACATGTATCACACCAATAATTACTCCCAACTTTCGGACAACGGAGCATATAACGAAGACGATATTCATAGTATAGATTCAGAACGAGAACCCTTGGAGGAAGGATTTGAGTATGAAGAAGATGAGATTTCAATCAACGATTCATTCAGAGAACCTATAGATGAACGTTTCGAGTGGGAGGAAGTTGATATTTCCAGGAGAAATTCATTCAGAGAACCCTCAAATGAACGATTCCATTACGACAGCGATCACATCGATAATCGTCAAGAATTCAATGACAGATCTGGATCAGATGATCAATTTGAAATCGAGAACGATCAAGATCATTATATACTCCACTCATCACAAGTCCATCATAACAATGATCTATCTCTCAATGGACAGGATGAACACTCCGAGGAATGGTCTGATAGAGGCCACGATTCACAATCGCATTATGGAAATGCAGAATCTGACGAAAGATCTGAATCCCCGGAAAATCCATACTCGGGAAGCAGATTTTACAGAAGGAATGGAGTATCATATTGGATTTGAAACATAAAGTTCTAGCGAACGCAGCACCCCAATTCTTCTCCTCTTCTCCTCTTCTCCTCTTCTCCTCTTCTCCTCTTCTCCTCTTCTTCTCTCCTTCTCTTCGCATCCGTCTTCAACTTCATCGTTCCTTTCGACATTATCATCACAACTAATCGTCCTCTGTTTCCTGTTTGATTTTCCCCAAATTCATCATTTACTTATATTCATTCTTGTAATACCCATCCCACACATTTAATAGCTTCCTCGATTTTATAATATCCCCCGTTCTTCAATACGAGGCCGTATTGCTTGTCGGAGAGGGGGTGATGTCACGGCATAGTCGATCCCTCTCCTATCCCGAGAGTACTTTCACTATCCCATTCGTATTCTCGCTTTCTGTCTCAGTCGTTGTTCTAGCGGCGGAGATGATCTTATCTCCGCCTCTCGACCGCTAGGATATAAGGCCCTATTCCCTCCTCTCTGGGGAGAGTTCCGAGCATGTGGATAAAGTATAGCTGTGATGTTCCGTGCTTGTGATCTACAATGGCTCTGGCCAATACACTCTCCCCTAGTCGCCTTACATCTGCCGCGGCTAAGTACCAGAGCCGCAGACTCCTTCGCCACCTTCCCTTTCCATGTGGCCACGTGGATGGAATGCAGCGCAGGTTAAGTCTGTAGAGTTGAACGTCCCTGTCGCAGGATGGAGCCGAGTAGGAGTATGTTATCTTTACACAGATCAGGACACTCAGCATAGGAAGATGATAATCATGTTAGTAATCTCTCTCTAGTCTCTCGCCCAAGGGCTGTTACCCCAATAGGATAGTGTCCGGGGACGGGATCTGTACGTCCTACCCACAAATACCAACGAGATTCGGCTCCCTCGTAACAGTGTACATAATACTGTTGTCAGGAGATGCAGTATCGAAGAAGCCAACAGGAATACAAGATCAAGTAGCGACTGATGAAAGAGGAAGGAGAAGATTTCATGGTGCATTCACTGGTGGATTCTCTGCTGGATATTTCAATACTGTTGGATCGAAACATGGTATGTTCATTTGATTAGAGGATGAATGATAATGAGAGAGATTACTATAGGATGGGCTCCTTCTGAATTCCGATCGACAAGAGACGAAAGATCGGATAATAGTAGACAAAGGGCAGAAGATTTCATGGATGCTGAGGTACTCGTCTAATCTCTCCTTCTTAAATATTATTTATTTGAAGGATTTGGGTGAATTCGGTATAGCATCTCGTCGTATTCGACAAACGAAAGAATTCTCAATGGGATCGACTCTTGCATGGGAAAGAGGAGCAGAAACTTCATCCCAATCAACTGTTGAAGGAATATTCGCCAAGGATCTACAAATAGCAATCAAAGCAGTATCGTGAGTATTACTGAAGGTGCTATAAGGAGTGTACTGTACTTGCAGTGATTCGATTGGTATTCGAATGTTACGAGAGATGGGATGGAGACAAGGAAGGGCGGTAGGATTGACCACTATAAGGGAGGCGAAGAGTTAGTTCATTACTCCATCTCATTGGTTATTGTATTCATTACAGAACATCGTAATCTGAATGATGTCGATAGAGAACAGATCACTAAAGTGGCCCCTCATTGGGTTGCATCAGCTGAAGATGAAGAGGTACTCTTGAATTATGATAGAGGGGAAAGAAGTAATTAATTGATGGCAGGTTATCCATCTGGATCCATTGGAGGGACACAAGGGATTGGGATATTCAGGCGAATTGAAAGGAACTGGATTACTCAATGAGAAATATGGACAACGAGCTGATATTATGAAGGGAAAGAAGGGAAGAGGAATTACAGGACAGGTAAGATGGAATACGGAGAGGAGGAGGGGGGGGGGTATCTATCTAATCTCTCCTATAAAGGCATTCGGAGTTGGTGCATTCGAAGACGAAGATGAATCAGTTTACACTTCATTCGATCTCTCTCAATATGATTTCGCTCTTGGTCCAGCGGCTCCCGAGAAGAGAAGTACAGTACTCCTCCCTCCCTCTCATCAATTGATTGATTATTAAGATGATGCACCTGATTCTTCATTCGTCCCTGCTAAGAGTATTCTCTCATCTCGGAAATTCTATGGAGCTCCTAAACTTCCTCCTACTTTCAAGGGATTACACGTGACTAAGAATTTGGATGCGAGTACACTTCCATTGAGAATGAAGAGTCTAGTGGAAGGAATGAATAGTGAACAGAGAGCATTGTAAGGATGAAGAGAGGGGGAGGAGGGGGAAGAAGAGATGGTCTATTACAGATTCCTCGGTGAGAATCGACAAAGTGGAACAGATAATGGAGGAAGATGTAAAAGGAAGAGTAGATGGGATGTTAAAGGAGAAGAGAAAGAAGATGATGGTTATGAGAGAGAAGAAAGAGAAAGAAGGAAAGAAAGAGAAGAATCGAGGTATAAGAGATATGATTCAGAAGTAAGAATAATGCAATTGATTGAAGGAATGCAGAACGAGCTAAGAGGGTTGAATATCCACGAGATGAAAATAAACAAAGAAGATTCATGGAATATCTTAATTATATTAGAAGAGGTGGACTAAATTATCCGATCTACCGTAATATTTTGCCTTCGTTGTAGGATTAGCGATGCCTCAACCAGCGGAAATCTCTCGATGGGAATGGGAAAAAGAAGAAATTGAATTTGAATCGCGACTTCTTCCTGATGAACGTTCGCTTCTTCCTGATGTCATGTCAGTATATCATATCGACAGAGACAACTATTTTCAATTACAAAACAATCATTTTAAAAGATTAAACTGATCACTGTAGAGTGTGAAAGGTTCCAAACTTTTTAAAGCAGTACTTAAATCGGAGAAATGGAAAATGTTGACTTATAAAGGATGATAACTATTTCTTTTGAGAGCACGAACGAAACCTCTGGCGAAGAGCGCCCTTGCACTTCCCATTCTCGATATGATGAGAAGCAAATTTATTGGAGAGACAAATGCACCTCATATGGTAAAGGAGGGAAGAGAAGGGGGGGAGAGGGAATATTGAATGTGTGATTAAGGCATCTTCTCGAGATGAAGATCGACTTATGGCTGTGAAGAGTGAAATGTTTGGAGAGAAAACAAGAGTGAAATTTGAATGGCATCCTGCTTATGGATTGGCTAAACTCTTCAATGTTCCCAATCCATTCCCTGGTAGTAACATTCATGGATTGGCTCATCTACAGAATAAAGGAAAGAAAAGAGTAAGTGATTTATATTTGATAGGAATAGAAGGAAATCAACTGGAAAATATGATGTGAGTGAATCGTTTACTCAGGAGGAAAACGTTCTTTCTACTATTGGACTCCCTTCGACAGCGGCTGAATTTGCAATGAATATTGGAATGGGAGAAGATAAAAGAAAAGATGAAGAGAGAGAAGATAGAATGAAAGAAAAAGAGAAGGAAGAACGATTAGAAAGGAGAAAGGATAGAGATCGAGAAAGGGATAGATATGATAAAGATGAGAAGAAGAGAATAGAGGAAGAAGAAGCTGAGGATAAAGAGAATATTGATGATAACGATGTAAGATAGTTTATTTGTCTCTTCCGTATCATCATTACTATTAAGGAGGAAGAAAGAGCTCCCAGTGATCTTCTTGCTGCTATATTTGGAATGGAAAGTAGTGATGAAAGTGAAGATGAAGAAGAGAAAAAGGATGAAAGAAAGAAGACTACCGTACTCCCATCAACTAGTCAACCAATAGAGATTCCTAAACAGAAGGGTGATGAAAAGGTACTGTAGCAAGAGAAAGGAGAGATCATTTAACAATGGTTTATTGCAGGAAGACATCATTTGTATAATGGACATGGAAGATGAATTTGGTCCCGCTCCTCCTCCCGGATTAAATCAAACCGAGGGACTAACGGGATTCAGTGTTTTGAGATTCAATAATGAAGTTATGAAGAAGATGAAGAAGAGAAAAAGGAAGATTGATGAAAGAGAGAAAGAGAAGGAGAGAGAAGAGAATGATAAGGTTAGATGAGATGACTGCAAGATAAATTAATAGTATTTAATTGTAGAAGAAGAAGTCCAAGAAAGCGAAAAAGGAGAAGAAGAGTAAGAAGAAGCATAAGAAAGAGAAGAAAGAATCGAAATCTAGAAGAAAATCGAGATCGGATTCAGATTCCTCTTCTGATTCCTCTGTTATGGCGCTTGATTAGACTCATTATTGTAAATTCACGTGTAGTGATGTAATTTATGAATGAAAAGTGGCTCCTTGTTACGCTGGTGCAAATGTTCTCGGTTTACTTCCTTTTTCATACCTCAATATTAGGCAAGGATAATATTGGATCCAGCATAGCGAAATGTGTAATGTTCGAGAAAACTGCGTTTAAAAAACTGATTAATAAATAAACAAGAATAATTACGGTGGAAATAAATTGTTCCGATCGTCACCCGAACTACATTGACGCGCGCCATTCGCGTCAGTGGAAGGAGGCGGGGCCAACCTAATGTTAAAAACTTTTTTTTGTTGTTTATTATTGATTTTTATCGATCAATTATCATTATCTAGATGCTGGTAGCGAACAGGGGCGTGGCCCTTGTGCAGGGAGGTGTCCGCGCCTTTTCATCTCAGGCGCCCGCCATTCCTGAGAAGCGGGAAAGCAGCGTCAACGTGAGTTTTCTTCGTCTTCATTCCTTTCACTGTTCCAATCCTCCAGGCTTCGCTTCGAAAAGGTGCCGGTGGTCGTGCGTCCTTCTCAGGAAACGTAGTCACGGTATTCGGAGCCTCGGGTTTCCTTGGTCTTCCCGTTGTGAACCGTCTGGCTAAAAATGGAAACCAGATCATCATTCCGTACAGGTATTCAGCCATTTTATTATTTTCGTTTAATTTATGGTTTACTATAATGGGTGGTAGGCAGTCTTAATTTATGTGCGTGATCATTTAGGCAAGATCCGTACTACATGCGAGAGTTGAAAGTGGTGGGAGAACTCGGACAGATTCTCTTCTTCCCCTTCGAATTGAAGGATGAAGCTAGCATCAGAAAGGTAATTACAATAGTTCTTTTTTGCCACTGACATTCTAATTTTGTTATATATGAACCACTAGGAAACCTAAATATTGTGAAACTAAGAAATTAGTGTTGATATTGAGTTGTTTGATCCAGGTTCTTCGCTACTCGAACATCGTGATTAATTTGGTGGGAACTCGTGTGCCCACTAATAATTATTCGATGGAAGAGACTCACGTTAATGGAGCAAGAAGACTCGCACGAATCTCGAGGTTAATCAATTTATTTTTATTTATTCTTATATGTCCATTTATTTAATATTTAAATTGTTGAGAGAGATGGGAGTGGAACGATTCATCCATCTTTCTGCCTTGGGTGCCAATCCTAATCCGGAAAAGGGATTCTTCGTCGGAAGGAGTGAATTCCTCAGAACGAAGGGACTCGGAGAAATCGCTGTAAGTTCTTTCTATTGCGAATGCCAAGAAACATTCTTCGGTATTCATCGGTAGTGTGGCCATTTATAATAGCTCATCTTGTACGGCAAACCATAAAGGGGGGGGGGGGGTGTTAAATAAGTTACAAATGGGTTGTTGTCATTCTAAAGCTACGTTTCCTAAGGCGCAATCCAGTTGTGTATCATTCTAACCCGGGGTCTTAATTGTCCGATCCTGCGCTCACCATGTAGTAATGGCGTTGTAGTAATGACAGTGTTTTACTTTACCGGACCAGAACACAATGGGATGATATTCGCGACCTCTAGCAATTGCCTAACACAATAGTTTAAGGCGGTAACGTGTTTCAGTCCAATGCGAAAAGTTTCAATGCGAACGAAACGTTTTCTGAAATTTTACCATTTTTTCCCGAGTTTTCCCATTCCTTTATAACAAACACTAAAAAAAATGCGAGTACGGTAAGTTAAAGTTAGTCAACCCCGCCTCCCCGGAGGCCATCTTTACAATTAGCCACTTTACATTATTGCGCAGGCTTAGTGCTTAGTGATCAAGGTTGGCTTTTGACTCAAAAATTTTTGAGGATGCAAAGGAGCCCGAACATCGTAACAACCTGGGCCGGTAATCAGACCACTATATTTTTTGTGGAGTCAGTTATGAGACTACTACATATCCGCGTTCAGGGGTTAAAGGGGGCCCCTCGAATACACAGGATCCGAGCCTAACAACTCCTGAGGCCCCCGGAAGCCTAAGCTGGCCCCCCTGATACCCTCGGAAGCCTAAGCTGGGGCTCCCTGCTACCCTCAGAAGCCTAAGCTTGGGCCCCGGAAGCCTAAGCTGGGGCCCCCTGATACCCCGGAGAAGAGAGAGGGCGACAGTCTTGGAGAAGAGAGGGGGAGGGAATGAAGTAGAGAAGAGAGAGGGCGACCGTCTTGGAGGGAGGGAAGCGCGGGGCTTTTATAGGCGAGAAAATAAGGGGAACAATGGAGAGCGAGAGAGGGTGGGATTAGGGAGAGACCGTGAAATTGAATTATCGGGATGAGAAGAATGATAGAGATTGTTTGTGATTAAGTTATATGATGTGAGATAGTAGCCCCTCTCCCTCTATCGTAGCGGATTTCATTAAATTTGTCGGTTTCCAAAGTCGTTTATTTAAAAAAAAATTTTTTTTCAGTCCCCGGTTTGGTAATGAAAATGTATGAGTAAAGTAATATCCGAATTCTCGTGATATATTAATTAATATAATATTATTTCAGGTTCGAGATGAGTTTCCGAATGCAACGATCGTTCGTCCCTCTGTTATGTATGGAGAGAATGATGGATTCGTCCAGTATTACGTATCGAGGTATTATCAATTACTTTCAAAATTAACAAGGCCACAAATATTTAGTATTTTAATGGTAGAGATAGGGAATGGATTGATTGTAGATGGCGCAAGACTCCTCTAGACACAGTTTATCTCTACAAGGCAGGAGAACAGACCATCAAGATGCCTGTTTGGGTATGCATTCACTCTCATTAACTAACTATACACTTGCCAATATTGAAACAACGACGGAGATATTCGTTAATTTATCTACTTCTTCTTAATTATCATATATTTTTGAGGGAGGCGATGTTGCCCTTGGTCTAGAGAGAATTGTTCGTGATGTATCTACAAAGGGAAAGACATTCGAATTGGTTGGCCCTCATGCCTATCAAATGAGTGAACTCGTTGACTTCATGTTTAAGAAGGCTCATTGTCTACCACAATTCAATTTCAAGTTAGTTTCTATTATTTTGGAACTAATTCTTTCCAATATGATTGTATCTTCTCTTTCTTCTGTATATCTTACCTCTCTCTCTCATTCAGTTATCGTCGTCACGGTCTTCCTGATCCATACTTCATGGCCCTCACTCTGGCTACTGAGATGTGGGGCAAATTCTTCAAGACGAAAGTGCCTCTCAATAGAGAATGGATGCAATATGTCGTGAGTATTTACACTTGATCTATCCATAAGAAGAGAAATGAAGGATGAATAAATGAGTATGAATATAATGGATGGAATATATCAGGAAGCAACAAACGACGTGATGACTGGATGTCCCGGATTCGATGAATTGGGAGTGAGGAAGTTGGGAGAATTCGAATTGTTGGGAGGACAATTGGCATTCTATCGATCATTCTACAAGTACTTCGAAGAACAGTACAAAGATGAAGATATGCCTGTGATCCCTCTTCCATTGAGGTAAGAACGAAGGAGAAAAGGGAAGGGAAGAATTAATGGATTACAGATCTCCTCCTCTCGTCAAACGATCCAATCCTGTCTTCGCATAGAATAGAAGATCAATCGAAGAGCAGTGATATATTGATTGTTTTGAGATAATGGTCACTCCCCGTGTATAGTGAGATAGATTCGGATGAGTTATCGATTATAAAATATTTCAAAAATCTTATCATCTTTTTACGCACAAATATTCTGAGGTGCAATGCAGGGTTTGTTACCAGGGACAGTGAATAAAATAGGACGAGGGGAGGAACAAACACATAGACGAAATGCTTCTATTGATGCAGATAGAGATGGAGATTGTGATAGAGGAAGACCAGAATGAGATCCACCTAAGAAAACTGATCCACGAAGATAAAGACTTCCATCTTTCTGGAAAATATGTCCTATTCGAAAAGATATGGAAAGAAGTTGCTTTACCGTAGTATTGAAGTTAACTGCATTTCCACTGGCCATATGAATTGCCCTTCCATTGAATAGAACTGCTTCATTCCCTCTTATTGAAATATCTTCCACTCCTACACGAAGACGTTCATTCACTGCTGATCGAATCTGAAAGGGAAGGAAGAAAGAGAGAGAGAGAGGAGGGAGGATACAGTACCTTGTTAGTAATTATTGTTGATGATGAGATTCGTTTTATCTTCTTATCCAATGGAAGAAGAGGATGACGAGCAGAGAAAACCGGACGAGAGTCTTTCGATGATATTATCTGATATGAATATGGAATATGAAGAGGAAGGAGAGGATGAATGAATTGTACCTGGAAGTCATCTAATCCATCTAATACACATCCATCTTCTTGAAGTATCATTCTACTTCCATCTGGTTCTCCTTGTATCACCACCTCAATTCATTTCATTCAATCTATAATTCTTATCATAACAAACTCTCGATCCATAAACATTGAGATCAGTATCGACAGCTCCATGAACTTTCCCAGAAGAAGCGACTACTCGATTCAAATCCATTTCTCGTCCTCCGAAATTAACCATCTACAGAAATACATTGAGATAAAAACTGATTGTGATAAAAACTGATTTTGTCCCACTGGTCAAATGTATACTTATCTAATCAATCCAATAAACTAACTTTTTCTTGCTCTCCCGTCGTCGGATTTTTCACTTTGTAGAATTTAATTAATCTCATTCCTTGATGAGACATTTCGAGTGTTCGAATGATCATTATGTTCAGCTGAAGAGAATAATAAAATAATATCAGTGAATGAGAAATGTGCGGAGCATAAATAAATAGACAAGAAAGAAGGCGGACGAAGATCAAATTTACCGCAAGAAGTATCAATGAAAAGAGTGCAAGGAGTATCAATACAGTAATGAGTAGACATAATTTCTTCTTTCTCAGTCCTGTGTGCTCTAAATCTTCCTCTCCTTCATCTCGTGAATCACTACAATTATGCAAGATATTATTTGTTTTGATTTGTTGAAGCATTATACAAAAAGTAATGCAAGACTGGGTATTGAAGAATGCTGGAGATTTGCTAAGAAAATGGAAAAAACCTGACCGTCTGATAGGAAGACTGGAATCAGAATCTCTTCTAACATAAACGGGAGCTCTCATTTCACTAGAGGATAGAGACTGGAGGTGTAAGACCCTTCCCCTCCCCTCCCCTCTCCTTCCTCCCTCTTCTCTTCTCTCTTCTCTCCTTATGACCACACTCTGTTCTCTTCTCTGAGCAGTTGCCAATCATTCATAGCAATATCAACTTTATCGAGAACTAGCAAAGGAAGTAATTACAAGTTAACTGATTGAATGAAATATGAAGAGGGATAAGGGGATGGTAGATGGATGATCTACTTCTAAATAGGCCTCGAGAAAGAGGCTAGAAAGGGAAGAGAGACCTGAGAGTGTAAATGAGTCAATTCATAATTGAATCCAGAACGAGAAAGAGAGAGAATGGATGGATCAATCAATAATCATCATCTTCAGTGGTTGATCCTCTGTATAATTGTTGTGACTTTCTTGTTTCGAGAACTCGAAGAGCATCGTTCTCCAGTACTTTCGCCTTAAATATCTAGATACATTGTAGTTAATATAATTATTCGAATCATCAATATTATTTTCCATTCATATTCATCGACTCTTCAACGTTCAACGGTTCTCTCCAACTCTATCTCATTGATACCTGAGCAGAAAGAGTTCGTAGATTATGAAGTGTTACGTATTGCATGGAACAGAGATCGGAAATGTATGACTCGCTAACGAGTGATTTCTTCTGTAGTTCCTTCTGTAGTTGTGATAGCTGGAATGAATAAATGAGTGTGTTTGAAGGGGAGAAGTTCACTACCGTTTCTCCTCTCTCTCTATTCAAATGTTTCTGTGCAACTAATTCTCCATCCGTTTCAGCGAATTTCTCATTGAGTGAATCGAGGGCTTCTTGTGTTTCGTTTCTTTGTCGATCGAGCTGACAATTATATATTATATTTGCGTTTAGTTAAAGACAAATAATTGATCACCTTTAATCTCATTTTCATCTCATTGTCCAATTCATCCTCCAATTCTTCGATTCTCTGGATTAATTGACGGATGTGCATCTAAGAATTTTAATAATAACGTTTGTGAACTGAATTTTTAATAGAATGAATGTTCTCACTTGAAGTTTCACAATGAGATTAGCATCTCCGATAGCCTTCAATTTGAGTTCAGCAAAGTCTTCGTCTCTTCTACAATTAATCCTCATCTTCTCTCTCTTCACTCTCCCTCATTCTTACCTCTTACTCTCTGCATCCACAGTCGATTGTTGATTCTTCAGCATAAGAAGTTGATCTGCCAATTTATTCAATTCCGATTCCACTTTCTTCTTTGCTGAAAGATAAAAGAATTGAAAGAAGAATTAAAGATAATGAATAACCTCTGATTGCATCTTCCTTCAGTTTCTTCTCTTGTAAAGCCTTCTCTTCAGCCGAATTGATATCCTCCTTGAGTTTCTCCTGAAGAGTATTCAATGTAGATGAAGAGTAAGACAATCAATGAGGAGGATGGAGAGGGAATAATATACCTGCATTTCGTGCATTCGTTCTTCCTTCAATGCAGATTGCTCCAATTTATCCTTTAGATCGACATTGGCCATTTCCTGAGATTGTAATGATGGAATGGTAAGGGAATGAATGAAGTGAAGAAGAGAGGGAAGATATCCACTCTCTCAATCGATGGATAGGGTGCAAATAGACCAGACAACAAAAAGTGTTCTCAGTTTCTCTTCAACCTGCTCCTTCTTCTGAGCAGCCATCGATTCAATTTGTCCATTCACTTGAGATATCTGCTTAGCTAGTGAATCCTTTTCCAACTGAATCAATACTTATGATCACTACCGTATCCATTGATATACCTGAGAGACTGCTGCATATTTCTCTTGTTCCATTCTCATTCCATTCATCTTATCCTCCCATTCTCTCTTTTCTCTCTCTCTTTCTCTTTCAGTCTCCTTTGCCTTCCATTCCAACAGTTCCTTCGCCTCATGTTCTTCTCTCAGTGTTTTGTTCAGTTCCTATAATTTTCCATAGATCGTTAATTTCAATTGCAGTCGTCTCACTTCCATTTCCTTCTTTCTTCTATTGGCAGCAGCTCTTTCCCTCTCGAGAGATCCCTTCACATCATCTAATTCGTTATTCTTCTTACTTAATTCTTCAGCCAATTTCTTCCTCTCTTCACTTAATGCAGCCTGTGAGTCTTCCACTTCCTAGAAATATAATCACAAAATATTTATTTTAAAATTAATTTACGATTATCGTAAATTACGATAAAATTGCGGAAATAAGTATTGATTACGGTATTTTTTTAAAAAAAAAGAAAATTACAAAATTTAAAAAAAAAATAAAAAAATTTTTTAATATCGACATTTAGTGGTGAGGGTGAATTTTAAATTCAAATTTCAATCAGTCTGATTTATATGTTATCCTTTTTTTTACCTTAAGTCTTTTCTCCAACATTTCAACTTCAGCACGAGGTCGCATCCCCTTCAACATCGGCTTCATTCGCTGGAAGAGTCTCCACCACTGCCACGAACTGTAAGTTTTCACTTTAATAATAAGCCTTTTTTTATTGTTGTTCTCACTGGAGTTTATTCCATTGTCTGACATTGTACTGGATAAGTGCAGCCATTTCATCACCCATCGTTAGTTTCTTGAAGGCTTTCTGAATAGATTCGTCACTTCACAAATGCACATCCTCTAACCTGTGCGAGGAACCACCTTATTCTGGTTTGCAACGCTAGCAACATCTTAGAGATGGCCTCGTCACGCAGTTCTTCCATTCTAGCAAGCATTCCAGCACGGAAGAACACCTACAAATGTCAAATTATTAAATCGTTGCTTTCTTATTACTTACCTTGGTTTCTCCCGTCTTGAAGTTATCAACATTGATTACATCAGTATCCACAAGCTTCTTGAGCATTGCTTCCGATGACTTTCGCGGGCTTTTCTCTCTTAATTTTTAACCATTCAATTATCGATTATGGATACTATACCTTGCTTGTTCGGCAGCGAGAATAGCGTATCTATATTTGAACTCAGCGTATAGCATTCTATTGGGGAATCCCTTCCTACAGATTCGAATTCCCTCCAACACTCCGTTGCAAGTCAGCTGTGTTCACATTAGTTATGTTATGTTATGGATATAATTAGAGTAGTACTTGATTGAGTACGAGAGGAGCATCGATGAGTCCACTCGTCTTCTTCTCATTAGGGATAATACATCGAATAAAGTGAGGTTGAGTAGAATGAAGCATTGCCATGAGAGATGTCAGTGATTCTCTGTACATTGTGGATACAGTGAGGAATGAAGCAGCCTTTCCTCTTCTTCCTCCTGCTTGCTGTTTACCTGTCATTCCTCTATTAAATGGAAGATAGATAATAGGGAATACCTCTGGAAGCACTCTCTTCTCTATCCACATCAGTCATGTACTCTTCCCACAATGCATACAGAATTCCCTTCTTATCACTCGTCTTGAGTACAGCTACAGCAGAGTCATTTAGAGGGTCCTGAATGGAAGTATACTGTAATACCTTTTGCAATTTGAATGAGACCTTATTCTTATCCAACCAGTGTTCTGCATTGTATCTCACTACTCCCGCATAATGAACAATGGCGAAATGAGCTTGAGCCTGTTTTCCTTTTGGAGGTTTCGCCTTAATTATGGGGATTGATTATCATATAAATAATTTGATCGGACTTTCTGGAAGTTGGGATGTTTTCCGAGATGCTGAGTGGTCAATTTGTCGACATAAGTCATATCGGAAGCCTTTGGGACGATACATTCTTCATCGAGCATTGAGATGATACCAAGAGGCTAAATAGAGGATATGATAGAGAGAAGATATGGGAGTGATCTACTTTCTCAATGAGATCAATGCACGATTGAAGATCGAGACCGAAATCAATGAATGTCCATGCAATTCCCTCTCTCTTGTATTCCTGAATGGTCATCATTCTCCTCTACCTCTCTTTCTCTTGATCACCTCTTGCTCTAATACGAACATGTGATGATTGAAGAACTGCTGCAGTTTCTCATTCACGAAATTGATCCAAATTTGTTCGAACGAGTTTCTCTACAATTCCAGTCACTTTACTCCCTACACCATTGTGATTAATCGCACATCAAATATCTCGAATCCTGCAATATCCAACACTCCGATGTAGTACTCAGCCAACTCCTCATTTCCTTGAAGGGTCTTGTTGCATCTGAATGATCTTTGATCTTTGGTCACTACTATTAACTACCTCTTGATAAGCCAATTGAATAGCCTAGAGTAAACGGCCTTCGCTAATGCTCCAACACTCCATTCAACCTATAGAGAGGGAGATGGTTGAGTGAGGATAGAATTGTAAGTGGATGATCTACCTGTTGTTGATTCTGTCCCTTGCACACCCATTCCACTCCCACTTTTACGCGAGGACGAAGAAGGGCACCGATCAATTTATCCTCATCTACTCCGAACAATTTTGAGGCAAGAGTTGCACCTGAATAGAATAGGGTTCTGATATATTGTTCGTATTGTAAATCCTGTCATATTCGCTTTCGTCCATTCCCATTTCCATATCTTTCACATGGATACTTACTCTTCATATCCTCAATCTCAGCCTGTTCCTCTCTCGGTTTCTGCTTGAATCTCATCTCTCCCATGTGCATTATTGCAGCACATAATTTGTACAGATCATCCTTCTCTGATACTGAGAAATTCATGACATCGAATGCTCTCTGAGGAGAAGATAAGTAATGATTGGATTGAGAGGAAGGGTCTAACATCAGTAGTCTTCCATTCTTCGTCATCATTCATTCCTGGTACAGTTATCTCAGCCTGGGATACGAATGAATACTTGCGAACGTCGTCCTCGAGAAATAATTTGTCTGAATTTGTTGAGGATATTTTATATTTTTCTTTACTTTATTTGCCTCTAAGATTCTTCTGAGTCATAATCTGATAGAATATATGATATGATCTTTCTCCTGGAGCTTGAGTGATCACACGTGATTTCTCGAGAAGATCTAAGAATGAATATTGATGGATGCCAATGTGTCAACGTAGATACACAGTGTTCTTACAGTGTTCGATATCTCCTCCCACTAGAGTTCCCTTCGTATCGAAGTGCATTCGAATAAACTTTCCGAATCGAGAAGAGTTATAATTTCTAACAGTAGCTCCATTTCCGAATGCTTCGATGGCAGGATTTGCTTGTACTACTTGATCTTCCAGGGAGATTTCCTGTCTCACGAGATATTGATATGTTTGTCATAATATTGTCGCTATGAATTGATGTTTGACCTCTACCTGTTTGTTCTTATCTCCACTCGATCCTCCGATCCGTGCAAAGTATGATATAACCTTCTTGGTATTCTCAGTCTTACCCGCTCCAGATTCTCCAGTAATCAGCATCGATTGATTCTTTTTATCTAAATAGTACACTGTTTTCTAGGTAGTAAAGGGGTGATATACCATGCAGCATATTTCTAAATGCTTCGTCAGAGACAGCGAATAGATGGGGAGGCATCTCTGATCTACGACGATTTATGTACATGGAAGCAACCGAATCAGTGTAGATAGGAAGCATTTTGTACGGATTGATGAAGACACAGAAGAGACCAGAATAAGTCTGAAACCATATGATGATGGATATTCTAAAAGTCGTAGGGGGCTGGAGGGCGTCCATGAAATTTCCTTGGAACAAGAGATTTCGTTTACTAATACTTGGTGTATCATCATTTTCTTTTCTCTTTCTTGCTACTCGATTCATTCGTCTATGGAAACTCACATAGATCATCATGGATTTGTATCTCATTCGTAGATTGTAGAGAACAGAAGCCTCATTGAGGAAAGTGAGATTAGACCTGTAGAGTATATTCATAATGGAAAGGAAGGAGTGAATGATCATTCTCACATATCTTCTGTCTTCTCATACTTTGCTGGATTGATCTCTTGCACTTCATTCTTGGATAAATTCTTCTGAAGATACAATTCGTACAATCATTGAATATAGTTGATTGTACCGTTTCTCCATTAGGTAGAAGTAGTGCAAGTGAGTCTCCCTCCTCACTCTTTATCGATCCAATCACAAATCCTTCCTCTGCATCGGGAATCCATCTATGGGTCGTATTGTCGAACAGACGCGACGCTTGATTCTCAAAGTTATATCATGATTTTCTCAATTTCACATTTCTTTCTAGTCACTCAAGCATAACTGAGAAAGTCCTTGAATGAAATATGTGTGAACGGCAGACTTTTTGTGAAAGAGACTGTGCGCCAAGTGAAGAAAGAGAAGAAGAGGGGAGATAAGAGAGAAGGAGATCTTGTTTATGAACAGTTTCGCTTAGAGTGGGAAGATTCAGTGAGATGTGGGTGACAGATCAATTATAATTTTTTTTAACTTCTAAGGATTAATTTATGCTCTGCCGAGCAGCTCTGAGCTTTTTTTATCATTTTGTTTTTTTTTTGCCATTAAAAAATCACACTTGGTACCAGGAAGGGTATGCATGATCTGATTGGGATGTGTAGACTGAATGAAATGTAAACGAGATGGAGATGGGTGAATATGAAGAGAAGGAATGGATGGGTACACACAAAAGAAGTGATGGTGAGATAAGAGAAGAAGAAGATGGTGATGGAATGTTGACGAGCACATGGGAGATAATGAATTGATGAAGATATAACGAAGAATATGATGATGAGAAACAATATTCAAATGATATGAATGATTATTGATAAAAATGAAAAATAATAATGACAAGATCAAGAAATATCTAGGAGAAACAATAATTAGAAAGGAAGGATAGATTCAAACAGAAATGAACGGCGAGGAGATAATGGACTTGAAGAGCGCGTTTGTATATATAGACAGTAGAGATGTAATTGAATAAGCATTCAACATGGATTCAATGGGATCGAAGAACATTGATTGATTGAATGGTGGAATGAATTTGGATACCTTGAGTGCTTGCTCAGATGATTCCCTCAGATATATCCATCCTGGATCTGATGTCCATTCTGAATTGGCCATGATGGAGATGATGGAATGAGACTGTGAAGGGACGAAAGGAAGAGATCTCGAGAGGTGAGATGGAGGGAGAAGAGAAGAGCTGGAATTGACGAGATCTTCCCCTCTCTCTCCTCCTCTCTTCGTCTGTCTCCTGTCTCGAGCATCTATAAAGGAGGAGGTACAGAAGAGGGATCAACCATTAATGGTCTCATTACAAACATGGATCAATCCCATTTACTCACTTTCGATAAATGGAATACATTGCTGGCTCTTGAGGTCACGCATGGATGTGACAATGTGATACAGTAAATGTGAAGTGGCTTGTTATTGTAAGACATTCGGTTGTCTTCCGTTCGATCGCTGCTATCTCTCAATATATGATTACTGTCTATGAATCGAGTTGCCTCTCGAGTGATTACACTCGTAATTCTCCATTGGATGAGATCTCTCTCCGGTAGTCCCCACAATCTCTTCCCTCTTCCCTTTCCGTTCTCTCTCCGTCGTCGCCTCCCTCCTTCCCCTCCCCCTCCCCCACCTCGTCTCTTTTTTGTTTGCCAACCTGGACGATTCCTGGAGAATCGGCACAAGAAGAAGAAAAGAAATTAAATAACATGAATTGGAGTACATTGAATGGATTGATGAACTGATTGGGTTTGTTGCAGAATGGAGAAAGAGAAATCAGCAAGGCCAGATGTTGCAATAGCGATGATTTTTCTTTGCACACCTCGTTCAGGATGATACGGTTTAAATACTGATGTTGGAGAACGACCAGTTTCCAAATATGGACATCAGTCTATGGTGATCAATCTAATTACACCTTTTCACGGCCCTTCGTTTGCCCATATGGACAGGTGAATGAGGTCACGAGGGTCAGAAAAGGATTGACAGGGAAGGGACGATTGGCTTGTGATATATTCGTACTCATGTTGATCAACTTCATTTGGACACAATCTGGAAATGGAGAAGAGGGGCATCCTTCTCATTTCGCAATTGTTGTGCCTCTATATGGACTCTCTTCGTATTTCCCAATGGAAGACTGCTGGGACAGCGGAGGAGGAGAAGGGAGAGAGGAGGGAGGGAGTAAGCCTGCTTAGAATGACCGAATCCCCTCCCTTAAGAGAGATGGAGATGGAGAGGCACAGTAATCATTTCCTACTCATTAGATATACATTACTGGTTAGATCTCACCATTTCAATTCCTCCCTCACCACAGAAGGAGATGAGAGAGGGAGTCCACAAATGGAATGGACGAGTGAATGAGAGAGTGAACGATTGCCGTCCTCTTCCTCCTCCTCGTCTCTCCCTTCCTTCTCTCTCTCTCTCTCTCTCCTTTCCTTCTCGTCTCCATCCTTCCTCCCTCCATGCTTCTCCTTCTCTCTATGGAATCTTTCCAGTGGCTCGCGTGTCCTATCCCACTTAGTATTCATATCATTTCTCCTTTAATCTCAATTCTTCGTTCGATTCCCTCCTCCTTGTCACATGGATTGAACTGTCTAAGAGGGAGAGTCATTAAGAGGGCTAATTTCTTTTTATTCGTCTCCCTCCTTTTCCAATTTTATTCGATATCCTTTTCAATCAGAATGTGAATGAGTGACTGTATATTCCCATCCCTCTATCCCATCATTTCCATCTCAAGAGGGGATTTCATCGACAGTGATACCCTCTGCTTCGATCCCCCTCCCTCTCTCTCTCCCTCCTCTCTTAGTCTAATGGATACAGTCTTCTCAATTCTCTGCCACGTCATTCCGTCAATATTCCCTTCTTCTGCTTTCTTTTTTGTTTCTTCTCGATTCTCATTCATTATACATTCTCGATTCTCATTCCGTATTCTTTTCTCTCTTTTCTCGTAATTCTTAGCTAACTCGATGGAGAATATCGATTTCTAGTGCCTTCTTCATCTTCTTTCTCAACTTCATCTCCCATTTTGCCTCTGCTCTTCATTCTTTCTCTCCTTCCTCCTCCCCCTCTCTCCTCCTCTTTCCGTCTCTCCGGGAAAGACCATCCTCTCTTTCCCTCAAATGCGCGACTTTAATCACATAAAGAGAGAGAGAGAGAGAGAGAGAGAGAGAGTTGACACTATGCCCGAGATGCATATACTACTCTGTCCCTCTGTCCCTCTCCCCTTCCTCCACTTCTCCTCTTTCCACCTCAATTTTCCTCTTCTCTCTCTTTCGTCGAGTGATTGAGCAGCTTTTCATCCCTTATTAGCCCATGCTTCAATACCTCGCATGTTTCTATCTATTCTCTTTTCTTTCTCTACCCTTTTTCGATTCTCCTCTTGACTTGCTATTCTCTATCCCATTTCGATGTACTCATATGGTTTTGCCATCTCTCTCCCCTTTTCTCTTCCCTCTCCATCTTTGTAACTCTTCTCTCAATCGAATCTTGTCAACCGGTAACAGTTCGATTATTCGTCCTATCCTTTTCTCTTTCTTCTCTCTCTCTCTTTCAGCTTACCAACTACTCAACGATGATATAGAGTATTGCCAATGTAGACATGATCCATTCTTTCCTTTATTCCTTGGTTACTTCCATCCCACCCCCCCCCCTCCACTCTTTCCTATCTCTCTTCACTTTCCCTCTATTCTCGATGATCAGCTTGTTAATTCTTATCTTCTTAATCTCTAATTCGATAGTACACCCTTTCACCTTTTCCACTTCCCTCTTCATTCTCCCCATTATTCTAATGTTCTTCACTTTTTCATTTTTCCCTCTCATTGCGATTGTCAGTCATAGTATAATTTGTTCTCCTTTTCTTCAGATGTCATCTTCCCCTTCTTCTTCTCTTCTTTTAATTCACTGATCTTCTCTATTCTATAATCTAATCAGTCCATCTACATGCTTAAATCAGCAGTTGGAGTAAGTGACTGTGTCATATCTCTCATGGGAGTGAAGATTGAGTAATAATGATTAAGTGTGAATCATCATTGGAAGGAAGTTCACCTTCTACAATCGTGTCATCTTCCCATGTAGGAAGAAGAGTTGAAGTAGAAGGAGTGGGAGAAGGAACACTCAAATATGTTGGAGGAATCAATGGAAAGAATGGATTATTCTGTGGAATTGAACTAGATCAACCAAATGGAAAACACGATGGAACTTTCCAAGGTGAGAATATTCGTCTTCTCATTTTCCTTTTCTCCGCCTCCACCCCCATCCCCCCCCCTTCCTCCTTCCTCCCCTCTTCCCTTCATGACATCGTAGAATGAATAGAAAGAGAGAGAGAACCAGATTCAAGTTACTCTTTTACTCTCGTTCTATATTAGAGAGAGAGTAATTATGTTGTATTTGAAACGGAGGGAATGGCTATTCTCACATGATTCAATTCTCTTTCTCTCTTCACTCATTGAATCTCTTCCGTTTGTCCATTAGATAATCCCTTCTTTCTAACAATCACCTACTGGTCTTCCTCCCCCCACCCCTCTCCCTTCCTCCTTCAACTCCTTCTCTCTCGCATCAAGGAACTTCTCGCAGGTTTCGCATATTTCTCTTGTCCTTCTCTACATGGAATCTTCGCTCCAGTGTACAAGGTATCTCTAGTTGATCTTCCTCCTTCCAATGGATCTTTCCCTCAATCAAAGACATTCCTTCTACAACAACAAGAACAACAAGTGAGTGTCTCTCTCCCTCTCTCTCTTCTCTTCTTATTCTCCATTCTATCTCAGAGATTGAGTAGATCAGCCCTTCCATCACTTGATCTTCCATCTGTCTATACTCCTTCTCCTACTCATTCTTCAATGCAAACTTCTCAATCATCAATGGCATCATCATTACTCAATCAGTCGTATGTGAGTAAAAGGATAGATTCTTCCCATCCATTGTGTCAACACTTTTATGATTGTATCGATGGAGGGTGTGGGGGGGGGGGAGGTAAGGTGTAGTCAGTTGAATGTATCCATTCATCGATACTCATCTATTCCTCTAGTTCATTCATTATCTTGTATCTTCTTCTTCTCTTCCTCTCATCGTTCACTTTTTGAGTCCTTTCTCTATCTCATCTCATCTCTATTTCTCTTGTGCCATCGGTCACTGATCTATCCCTCTCCCTCTCCTCCTCTCTTCTCTCTCTCTTTTCTGCTTATCGCAGTCTCTTTCTACTTCTCAAAACAAGGTAGCACTTGCAGTGTAAACACCCACTAATTTCACTTGAAGTGTAAGTACAAGGAATAGATCATGGATTGCTTATTTCCCTTTATCTCATTAATCTTTTTTTCCTATTGCAGATAATGAACGGTAGTTGGCAGTTTGGAGATGATATGCTTGCATCGAATAACACGTACATTCTTCCAGGAAGGGTGAGTGAGAGAAGGAGGGATAGGGAGGATAGATAAAATTGTTGAAGGGATTGGGAGATGACGATGATCTCATGTCTGTTCCAGTGAGGGAATCCATCCTCGATAGAGTTCTCCAAGATATTCCAAGTAACCATTTTATGTATACATTTGTACCTCTAAAAACATTTGATCGAGGTGCACGGCAGCTGCAAATTCGAACGTTTACAAATGATACGCAATTAGTATAGTTTTGATATAAATTGTGATATTACAGTTGCAACATCTCTGGTTCTTGATGAATCGAGAGTTGGAGTAGAGAATCTTCCAGTGATTGGATCACCACTTCATTCTCCTCGTAAGTTCTTTCTCTCCCTCTCTCTCTCTTCTCAGCTGTTTGAATATCTCCCTCCTTCCATTCCATCTACGCATCTTCCCACTTCTCATCTCATCACAAAACATTACTGCATCCCTTCCCCCTCTTTCCCTTCTCACTTTTTATTCCAATTCATTGTGTGAATTTTGATAATTTTCAGTTGTTGATGATATGGATGGAATGACTCCAATGGCTGAATCGATGCTTTCTCTAGGAGAAGAAATGGATGAAGATGAAGACTGGAGAGCGACTACTCCCATTCAAGGTGAGAAGGACAATTGATCACACTCATTCACTTTTAAAAAAGGTATAAATGGGCACTCATGTTCCTTGTCAGGAGTACATATGGGTCAAATAGTCTGGTCATGAAGCACAATGTTGACGGCTATTTCGCTTGTGGTGGTTAGGTTACGTTCCGATTCCTCCGTTTTCGTCGAACGGTGATAAGCTTTTCTCTAGTTTTTGTTGAAATTTACCTTTAAAAAATGTGGTTGGCATAGATCCTTTCGGGAGGGGTATTTGTGCAATGTTACTCTTGGTGAAAATAATTCGAAATATTTATAATTTTATTACTTGTAGAAGATTTTCACTCTGAATGGTCAGAGGATCGAGCAGTTTCTGGTATGAGTGAAGAAATTATTGAAGAAAGAGAAAAAATTGAAGAGAAAAGAGAAGATACGAAGAAGGAGAATGGAGCTAAAGTGAGATATTCTAATCTATTATTTGTATATCATGATGATTATCAGGGTGATATTCCTTCTACTTCATCTGTTCCATTGACATCGAAGACCAAAAAGTTAACTAAGAAAGTGGTTGAAGTAAAGAAAGTGGAGGAACGGCCAAAGAAGGTAATTCTTTTCCTATCTATTTATAAAACTATTTTCTTCCTTTTTTTTATTTTATAATAATGTACTGAAGTATACAATTCTAATTGTATAATATAATAGGAACGAGCTCCTCTCTGTCCTCCTTCCACTTCTGCCAAATTTCCTGTTAAACCGAAAGCTCCTTCTAAACACCAATTGAGTGAGTCCATTCCCTTCTTATCTTCTTATCTATCACACGATTCGAAACAATCGCAAAGTGTCAATTTACGACTCTTCCTTTTCTTCGCAATTCCTTTTGATGCTGAGAATCAGCAGAAAATTGAGCGTCATAGATAATAAAATATAAGGGAAAATTTTTTTATTTGAACCTATTTTGAAGATTGTGAAAGATTTGACACTCAGCATGTTATTGATAACCAAGATTGTGTGTGAGAGATATAATATACTAAATATTTTATTTAAGTGATGGAGAAATTGAAAGCATCGATGGAAGCAGAGAAGGCTGAGAAGGAGAAAGTGAAGAAAGAAGAAAAGAAACCAAGAATGAGTCTACTCCCTCCTCCTCCTCTTCCTCCTTCTACACATACTTCCAATAATATGAACAGTAATGGAAAGACTGATGAGAACTGTGAGTTATCAATTGATAGAAGCGGAGAAGGGAAGGGAGGGAAACACACTTGAATGATAGAAATGGAGAAAATTATAAGTAATAACAATGTTATTTCAGTCTTTCTCTCTCTTTACCCCTCTCAGTCCTTTCTCACCATTTGGAATGCATCGATAGTCCATGTTTAAGTGTTAGCAGAGACTGAGAGGGAGGGGAAGGGGAGAGGAGGGAGATAGGAAGGGAGGAAGGACTGGTAGAGGGAGTGGTCACTTTGTGTATCTTCCCTCATTCTCACTATCTACTCTTTACTCATGATAGTCTCTTCTACTCTTCCCACCTCCCTTCTCCTTCCTCTCACCTCCTATCTTCCCTTTCTCTCTTCCCTCTTCCCATTCTACCTCACTCACCGCTATTATTGTTCCGGGAGAGTTTTTGCACTAGAAAGTATCCTACTCCCTTCCCCTTTCCTCCCTTTTCCTTTCCACTTCCATACCTATTCTCAGTAACATTTCTCATTCAATCGTATGAATCGAAGTCTTGATATATCTTTCATCGCAGGTATTCCGATGGTTGTTGCTGGTGGTAGTACAAGAGAGAGGACTACTTCTTCTCTCTCTTCAAAGACTCCTCTTAAACAGGTAATATCTTCTTGCTCTTCATAATCATTTGATTGATATCTTCCATCTCAGGTAACGAATACGACGTCTTCTCTTCCATCCACTTCATCATCTTCTATCTCAACTCCCGCAAGGAATACAGTGACAAGAAAGCCAAGAGTTTCTCTTCTTCCTCCTCCTCCATGTAAGATATTTCCATTCAATGTTAATCCATTCAACGAACATTGGGGTCCTACAATTGTTCATTCCATTTTCCATTTCACTTCCCATTATTTTCTTATCTCGGTTGTTCTCTCGTACTTCTTCTTCTCTTCTCCTTCTCTTCTCAATGTTTCCACGATGTCTTCAATTCAGATTTATAGTTCATTCTCGTAAGTTTTATTGTGTTGTATACTCTCCATGTTCATCTCTCTCTATTTGACATGAGTAATCAATCCATTGACACTTATGGGGTCATCCTCTCAATTCGTATCTATTCTATATGGGTGGTATGGATTGATTCACTTTATTCCCTTGCGTCATTCAATGGAGTAATCTCTTCCTCTTCCTACTATTCTGACACTGAATGGACTCTGTTCCTTCCTTCTTTCCTCTTCTTATCGATAGACAGTTGTCTCCCTCCCCCCCCCCCCCCCCCCACTCTTCCTTCTCTCTTTTCTCTATGATGGAATCCCCCAGAGATGAACGAGGGAAAGGCAGAAACGGAAAGAGAGGAATAGTCTACAAGTTGGTTCGAATGGGCAAAGATATGGATGATAGAGTAGATGAATTTATTGATTGCAGCTGCAAAGAAGGAAGAGAAGGAGAAGAGTACGATAGTAAACACTTGGAAGACAAATGGAGTCAAAGGTAAGAGGGTGTGTGAAAAGGGAATGTGAGGATGGATATTGTAGGTGTGCCATCCACTTCATTCCCCACTTCTTCATTCGCCCCTAAGACTGTATCTACTGCTAGAAGGAAGATTGATATGAAGGAAATAGAGAAGAAGAAAATCATTTGTAAGTATGGTAGATGATAGATGAAGTGAGAGAGAGAGAGAGAGAGATTGGAACAGAGATTGATTCATCTGTGGTAGAAATAAAAGTATACTCAATATTGCGCATCGGATAAGCAAGAAAGAAAGTGAATCGGATTGAGTCATTTTATTTCTTCCTTTCGTCTCTTCAGATAGAGAGTAAAATAATAAAATGCCGAAGACGAAGTGAAAAATGAGATGCATGAAGTATATATAT
>LS486246.1:271427-285422 GCA_900490705.1 Pristionchus arcanus
TATATATAAACTGGTAGTTAGTATTCCGGATTTAACTACTATCCTTGCTGCAAAAAAGTGTTACCTATATATTGAAAAAATTCTATATTTACAGCTGAAGAGGATAAAATTACTCGTCTTACTCACTCGAATCGAATTATCGATGGGCTTGGAATCAGTCTGAATAGAATGATGAATGAAAAGGAGAAGAAAGATTCAATAATTGAGAAATTGGAGAAGGATAAAGGTAATAAATTACTAATTTACCCATTTGGCTAATCTTTCTCTCTCTTTTAGTTGAATGTCAATCTCGAGTGGATCAATTAGTTCATCGATTAAATGAGACTGAGAAGATGAAGAGATTGGAATTGGAAGAGTGTGAGTCTCCCTTCTTTGTCCTCCCTTCTCTTGTCTCCTCTCACCTTCCATCACCCTCTTAATCGACCATGATTCCACCATCAAACAGTCTCCTTTCACCTCTCCCCCCTTCCCCTCCCCTCCCCTCCCTTTCCTCCTTCCTCCTCTCCCCTTCTATTCTATCTACCAATCGCATCTTAATCTCGTAAGAGCCTAAGAAGAATCTCAGCTTCAATGCTGAGTATTGAATGAATTGGGCAGATTGATCTGAACCGACGGATAGTCTCATTCTATATCCATTAGTGACCATCTTCCCTCATTTCCACTTCATATCATCCCTCCCCCCTCTCTCTCTCTTCCTCCTTCCCCCTCTTCCCTTCTTCCTACCGTTATATCTTCATTGTTCCCTCTTCTATACAATGTCATCGTCTTCTCCATCCCTTCGACTTCATCTTATTTCCCTTTCTCTTCTTACTTCTCTTCTTCTATTCTGTATCTATCAATGGGTTGATCCCATCAGAAGACCTCCCCTCTTCCATATTCTTCTTCCAATTTGTGTACTTCCTCTTCTCATCCTTTTTATATCCGGTAAGAGAGGAGGTGAGAGGTGACATCAATATCTCAATAGGAAAATACTATATTCCGAACCAAAATGTTGTATCGGTTGGTCCGCCCCCTAAATGTCCCCTCCATACTCACTATTCACACTATCTTCATTCTAAGCGATATGGGAGGAAATATTCGGACCAAAAGTATAAGATATGGAACAAATTCTCAACCAATAGAATTTGTTTTAATAGATAGGATGAACTGGTAATTGAGTGACCCGTTTAGAAAAAATAAAGAAAACGTGTCTAGAGCTGACATCATAACTTTCCCGAATTGATAATGAATTATTTCAGTGCATATTTCGAATGAGAAGGCAATTGTTTCAATTCGTGATGAATTTGGACGTCAATTGGATGAAAGAGAGAGTGTTCATCTTAGTGCAATTAATGAAGAGAAGGCTAAATATGAAGGAAGGATTGAAGAAATGATTACGAGACATCAACAGGTTACTATCCAATTTATTTCACTTGTAATAAGTATGAACCGTTATTACCAAATAATAGTTTTTATATTAAAATACCGTAAAATACAGATTCGTACTAAATTGGTCGACGAAATTGAAAAATTGTTTGAGGTGATTGCTTGTTTGTAAACTGATCAGAGTAGTTTTTCAATGAACGGTTTTATCGTGACGATTGAAAAAGTAGAAGGAGGAGAGAGGGGGGGTTGATGGTGTCTACTGTTATATTACAGACTTGTGCTCTCCTCGATGAGAAGAATGCTGAGAGTGAAAGAGCATTGGAAGAATCAATGAAAGAGAAGAAGGCACTTCAGAATGCATTGGCTACTGATCATGATACTAAAGTACAGGTAGAAAAGAGGGAAATATGATATATGATCATATTGAATATTGCAGACTCTATCACAAGAGATTAGTTCTCTCAATACGGCCCTTCAAATGAAATCATCGGAGATGAAGGAATTGAGACTGAAGAATCAACATCTTACTATGAGGTCATATATTACCAATACTATTTCTGTCTCTCATTAGTGTTAATTTTCAATAATGACATAGCGTTGGAGAGTAGTGGTTGTTACCGGCATCGGGATCGGGTGGATCAAGTCTAAATCTTTCGGAATCCGCCAATAGCCGAATCATTTTGCGAAACCGGCCGGATTGAACTTTAACAAAACGAATCCTCCTGCTGCCCCCCCCCCTCCCCCCAATCTGCGAGAATTGGATGCTTTATTACATTTTTCATTGTTTCTCTCTCATTTTATGTTTTGGTTGCAGAGTGGACGAAATTCCCGGGAAGGAATTGGAGATTAGCAAATTGAGACACAAAATCACTGAATTGAAACTGCAATTGGATCAAAAGCACGAGAGAGAAAAGTAAGTCTTTTATATTTGTATGTATAGAAGAATATGAGTTGTCCATGTGAAACTGTCGTTTCTTTGAGATTACTCGTACAACAAAATGAGGAACTTCGTCGAAAAGAAAGAACGTCGTCTGCCCTTTCGGAAAGTTTTAGAACTCAAGTTGATGTTCTACAATTCCAATTGGGATTGAATAATGAGAATGAGAATGAAGATGGAACAATGAATGACTTAAATGCAAGAGGTGATATCAGATGAGAAGAAGAGATGAAATAGAATTAATTATATTGCAGAAGGAGGATTCGATCAATCGGCCTATTTCACTCCAGTGAGAATGAGAAAAATGAGAGGAGATTCCGATGATAGACCTTATTCGTATACTCTTCCTTCTTCTGCAAGGGGATCACAATGTAAGTTTATTATGAAGAGAATAATAGAAATGATAGAATGATAGTATTCGAGTTATGAGATGTTTGTGAAGAGTTCGATGATTATGTATCTCAATTTTCTATCTCAGCTCGTAATTCGGATGATTCGATGACTCGTTCCGTAGTGGGAATGTATTCTGCTAACAAGGCACATACTAAAATGTCTGCCCTCGATAGAGATGTAATCTACGCTCCCGATCAAGTTATCAGTTAGTTTTTAAAATATTCTTCGTTTGCATTGGATACCTGGTACAGAATACATTGCTATAAATTGCAGCGAATAATCCTCGAAAGTTGTCATTCGATGAAGATGAGAAGGAAGATAAAGAAGTGATAGTAAATGAACAGACAGACTCAGGAATTGGCATCTAATCCCTCATTCATTGTATCTCAATCAATTTGATCTCACTCCTCCCTTCGTGTATTTCTATTTATCCCTCCGCGTGCTTCCCTTCCCTTTGCTTGTTCCTCATTTTCGTGTACCATTCGACCCCGCCTTTACCAATATTTTAAATTATTTGTAAACACTCGTCGCTAACAGGATAAGAGCATAAAGAGATAATTACAATCAATTGAGTATTTTTTATCCATATGGAACGGATTTATCTCCAAAGTAACAAGAAATACATTGATAATTTTGTTTCAAATTACATGACGGGAGAGTGACTAAATGAACAGAGAGACAATGGGCAGCCATCAGGATGATTGTGATAGAACCAACAAAGAGATTTCCTTAGTTTACCCTCTGGAACTGATCGAGTCTCCTCTCTCCAATCACGGATACATACTGTTCCCGATATGACCTGATTGGAAAAGGAATGATTGGTCCATTAGACTAATCCTTGAATGTCTCACCTTGAAAATCTGATGTTGATTCTTGAGGAAAGTCTGTACTCCTCCACATTGTTCCTTCATCAATTTCTTCTCTTCCACAGATAGAATAGATACTATTTGAGAGAGAGGAAGACATTTTCCCTTTCGCCATCTTATAATTTTTTCCTACATAATTGTATTTATTGTTCCACTTACACTTCTCCTTTCTCTTCTCCTTCTAACAATCGATTGAATATTCTATCAATCAATGCTTCTCTCACACTTTTTTCAATTGATGAGCAATTTCGAACCTGCAATTTTCTTGTTCCGAATGAAGATTTTTCTTGTTCAACATGAATTAAATTAAAATTCTTGTTTCATGAATCTCATATACCTTTTCTACTTTGGATCTCGCTGTAAATACTCGTCCCTGCTTGCTTTCTTCCAATAATCGTTCAATCTCTTCTTCGAAATCTTTCCTCAATCCACTCGAAGGGACGGTACATATAAGAGCTGTCTTAATTATTACTGTGCCCTTTAATACTACACTAATTTCTCACTCTTTTCGTGCTTGGAATCGATAATTTGTCTATTTCGACAAGATATCCGAGTCTTTCGCTGATCTTCTTCACGTAGAGTATCAATTCCTATCGATCGATTCAATGGTTGAAGAGATGGATAGGAAATACCTCATACAGACTGGCAGTTCCTTTTCGAGGTAATTTCCCGTAGAAGTCGAATGGACAGCATGGAAGAAGGAAGAAAGGGATTGAAAGACTATAGAGGAATATATGTATACAGTTACGAAGGATAAAGCTAACCGTGCTGCCAAAAGAGGAATCCATGGAGTAAGTTCATCTGAATGATTTCCAATGAGATAATCGATACCATCTGGCATTCCACTCTTAGATGAAGAAGGGTCGATAGTACATTCCAATAACTCATCTCAATTCATTAATTCATACAGTATGTTATCTCTACAATTCAAACCTTGGGGAAACATTCCTTTCCATGTTTTTCTCTCTCGAAGATCAATTCCACAACCAGAATATCCCATTCGATTTAAGAGATGAACCAGCAGACCTAAGTGATATTAAATTGTATGAATCAATGAACATCTCTCAACCATTTCCACATCCAACATCGATGAAACGTTTCGGATTCAATCCTCGAGATTTCCAAAGAACCTCAAAGAGTGTAATTAAGCTATTGTTATAAGTTAGATCACATACTGACAGATACGTTGCGATTCCACAGTCCTCAAACACAAATTTCTCCGCCGACGTTTTATCAATCCAATTCTGATAAATAGAATAAATGAATATGTTTACTAGGGTTGCTCGTCCGGTTTCGGATTATCGAACCCTCTTCCCTCCCCCTCCCCTCTCGATCGCACTTGCAATCGAGAGGGGAGGGGAAGGAAAGAGGGGGTCGGTAAAACCGAGAGAGTCGGCTTTGCCTCGGTTTTGTTTACGACCCTTCCCTTCTCTCCCTCCCCTCGGCGTAGAGAGAGGAGGAGGGAATGGACCGTAAACAAAACCGAGGCAAAACCGACTCTCTCGGTTTATCCGACCCCTCTCCCCCTCTCGTCGGATTATCCGAGGAAGGGGAGAGGGTGCGCCCTCTCTCAAGAGCACGTGCTCGAGAGAGAAGGGAAGGGAAGGGACTCAGTGAGCTCGGTTTTGACGAAACCGAACGTGCAACCCTAATGTTTACAGATAAAGAGTGAATGACGTACCTTCGCAATCTCCCTTCCCAATTGATCTTTGATCTCTCTATAATTTTTCGTGTACTCCTCTACTCCAACAAGTGAATTAGTGCCTTCACAAAGACGCAACCTATTCTTGTCTGAAATTCACATCGATGAAATGAATAAATGATATTGTATACCGAATGTGCCATTGATAATGTTATCGATCCATCGTAGAATAGCAGGAATCAGCGACTTCTCAAGCCAATTTCCATTCTCGTTAACGTCATCATACCGTATCATCATTGAGATTCTTTTTAAATAATGATCGATTTACTTATAAATACCGTATCTTTAAGAACTTACTCATCATAGTTTTCTTCATTTAATTGCAATATATAAGGGAATGGGACATGAGGATTCTTCCCATTATCCAAACAGACCGTAACGAGACGTGCACTATTTTCATCTCAATATAATACTCGATATATTTGAAGTGACGAGTCGTCACTGACGACAAAATGGAATATTACCTCTATTCACAGTACATACAGCATAGCACTCCTGTGAGAATATGGCTTGCTTTGTAATTAACTTGTGAATCTGGAATCAACACTATAAGCTATGATAGAAGAGTAGGGAACTCACTATTCCCGTATCAGCATTTGCTCTCTCAAGAATATTTCTACCCTTCACATCATGATCATCAATTTGCACAACTCCACTTAATCTACGATTGACTGTATAGATCTTTGTAGTCAGAATATCTACTAGCTGCAAAAGAAAGAGCCTCAGGGATACTACAGTAATCCCTCACGTCATCAAGTAGAGTCTCCAACCTCACTTTCTTCTCCCCAATAGATATTTGATATGAACGAACTTTGTTGTCATTCGATGCCATCGCCTATCACTTACACCATATTTTAAATAGTAATTGCATAAAATGATATATCTATTGGATTGCAACCGCATGCAGAGACAAAATGCAATTATGCATACTTCCTTTTATCTTTTGAACGTAGGTACAATTAAATTTATACAAAGAAAGTAAGAGAAAGTTGTATCTACGTTTTCATAGATATCCAAACTGTGGATTATAAATAGTAGGATTGGACTCTGCCTGTGAATAATTATTCTCCATTCTTCCTATTCGAGATTCGCGAGCAGATCTTTCTCTGTCATTTTGACGAACTTTCTTCACTTCTTCTGATGAGATAATCTCAATATTTAAATATTAGTAATCCCACTATCACAAAACAGTACTGTTGTAAATGGGGAGGGAGGAATTCTCTGAGGCCCAATTAATAAAGTCGTACCTTTTTGACGATGAGTGTCTTGCCTCCGAGAATGTGCACACTGTCCACAGCATCATCCACAGATTTATCAGATTCGAAAGTGACAACAGCATAAATAGGAGGGCCAGATCGAATATGGCGCTACAACCGAAACATGAACATGTTGACCAACATTGTCATCTACAAGAATTTTAAAAAAAAAAGTAAACCTCTAGCGCAACGTTGTTGATCTGTCCCGAATTAGAGAAGTGAGATCGTAAGAGAGTCTCGTCAATGTCCTCGAATCCAGTGAGAGAAACGAACAGTCGCTTTGACGCAATGGAAAATTCGAATTTATCAGTATGTTCCTAGAATTCGATTTATGAATAAATTAAAAACAGAAATTGCTTACTTCGAATGCACACCGTTCCACATGAATGCGACTTCCACAAATTGCATGCGCCAGTCCTAAAATGTAAAAAAAAATACACAAAGGGAACTTCGGAGAATTTTAAAGTGGACTGGCAAAGCATACCTGCTACTTTCTGGCTGACTAAAGGAGAAGAGTATGAGATAAATGCGAATTGTTTGCTCTTGCCACTTTCCTAAATTCTTCAATAGATGACAGCGTGAAATCTTTTTTTAAACTAACGTCCAGAATAATTCGGCATTCTTCCAGAGCTCCATACTGCGAGAAATACATAGACAAAGTCTCATCGTCTACACTGGAAGGAAGACCTTCTACGTATAATCTCGAACCCCGCAAAGGAAGAAGAGGCAACGCCATTTAGCAGCAAAACAAATTAAAATAAATACAAAAAAAAACACGAAACAAAATTCGAAAAAGTGTGAATACCGCGTGTGGTGGCGACTTTTACCGCTGTGGTGACTTTTACTTTTAGCTTGGTTATTTTTTTATTTGCTTTAATTTGTAGCGCGTGTATTTAGTTGTATCGCTTTCGTAATGTGTCTAATTAATAACTTGCATTATAAACGAGCTTCTCTGCCTATAGGGAATCCTAGACAGAGTGTTAGCTTACTGTTACTTTCGGCGCGGTGCGATCCTATCCTTCCTTTTAAACTTATCAGTTTGGATCAGTGTTTTCTAATATCATGATCAAGTAAGCAGGGCACGATCCACTTAGTATCACATATACCGCAAGTTCTAATACCGAGAATCGCCCTAATATCGTCGTCTATCACTCCCCGCAGGTTGGACTAATGGATTGATCAAGAGCTATTGGATTGGTAATATCAGATGGCGAAGAGGTCTCCCTCGTCAGACGCGGAGGACAACTCGGCCGAAGATGACTGCAAACCACTGCATAAGCGTCAGCGTATGGTTGTCTTCGAGCCAGTTAGACTGGTCGCTGTGTCTGGAGTGGTAAATATTATATTACTTGTACATACTCTTACTGATTAATGTGACCCCCAATATAATATATAATGATGTTCGGAAATTCAAACGTAGCTTTGACTCAAGACTGGCACTCAATCTGCTCATAAACATGATATTTCAGACGTGTTCACGTACGTTCATAGTTAAATACGTATTTAAGCATATCCGATGTAATTCGTTCTCTTTCTAATTGATTTAAGGATTTTTTTATATAAAGATATTAGGCTTTAGTAAATTCGTCTTAATGATTTTTTAACACATAGCAATGTTGCCCTACCAAATAATAAATTTTGAATCGACTATTCAATCTGTCATATTTTTATTTTTATTTTTTCGATGTAAACTTGTTCATCTTAGCTAATTTATATTTCAGAATGATATCGATGAACGAGTTGATCGTTTCAAGTTGGCTAAATTGGGAGAACGGCTGAAGCTGCAGCAGAAAATGATTGCTGACAAGGACCGGAATGTACGCTTTGCTTTTTAACATATAAAATTTATATATAGCGTTGCGTAAGCTTTTACCATTATTTTTTTTCAGATTGAGAGGCTAACTGCTCGACAGGATAGGGACGATAACACTCTTTGTATGGTCAATCGCCATTGGAATAGAGTTAGTATTCATCCTTCTTTTTAGAGTAGATATCACGCCTCTCATCTAAGAATCGACACAAGCCAGCGGCAATCTGTCAGCGAGTCATTTTTCGATGTTGGGTTTTCGACGGTTTTGTGCTCATCTAGATCCCCCTAGGTCCCCCGTAAAAGGAATAGTGCTAGTGACCATTCCTCACCGAGCTGCAGCACCGGTCGGATGCAGCCTGCCAACTTCAAGGCCAATTTTCTACCCTTGAACACAATCCCAGAAAAGACTTCTCTGAAAGAGGTAGGGCTATTTTTCGATGCTCTATCGACGTGTGTGAGTCGTTTGTCGATATCATGACGATTAACACAGCTAGACGCAACGAGCTGTATCGGAGAAACCGCTCGAAAAACTGTGATTTTTCTTTTTTACGTTTGTAGAGCTAGTCGAGAGGATTCGAATGATATATTTGTGGTCGCATATCGAGGGGGGTGGCTATGGTTTCATGACCATAAACCTTCTCTCCAACTTTTGAACTTTATTTTCAACAGTCATTTTCCGCTTCATTCTTCCCTCTCGCTCGCAATGACCCGGCGTCAGCGCGCAGTCGTAGTAAATTCTTGATATGTTTCATTCCTCACCGGGCCATTAGACGCGAGAAGGGAAGAATGAAACGGAAAATGACTGTTAAAAATAAAGTTCAAAAGTTGGAGAGAAGGTTTATGGTCATGAAACCATAGCCACCCCCCTCGATATGCGACCACAAATATATCATTCGAATCCTCTCGACTAGCTCTACAAACGTAAAAAAGAAAAATCACAGTTTTTCGAGCGGTTTCTCCGATACAGCTCGTTGCGTCTAGCAGTGTTAATCGTCATGATATCGACAAACGACTCACACACGTCGATAGAGCATCGAAAAATAGCCCTACCTCTTTCAGAGAAGTCTTTTCTGGGATTGTGTTCAAGGGTAGAAAATTGGCCTTGAAGTTGGCAGGCTGCATCCGACCGGTGCTGCAGCTCGGTGAGGAATGGTCACTAGCACTATTCCTTTTACGGGGGACCTAGGGGGATCTAGATGAGCACAAAACCGTCGAAAACCCAACATCGAAAAATGACTCGCTGACAGATTTAGGTCGAGGCTTGGGTGAGAGGCGTGATATACTCTTTCAGTTTCAGTAATACAATATTTCTTGTTCTTTCAATCCTCATTAGAGTATATTTTTCAGTTGGACGAAGATCTTGCTCAATTTCGTACTCAGTTGGGAATGGAAGAAGCTGGACGAGATGATATTGAACAGTCGAATGATTTCCTATCACAAATCGCCCAGATGGATGATGATGAATGCGAGAAAGTATATGATGCACGAGTGAAATACACGTAGGGTTGACAACATTATTATATTCTAATCTCATTTTGTTAAGTCACCAGCTTGCATTCAATGTCTCTGAAGCGTTCACACGAAGATCTGAACAGTTTGCGAGTTTGACGAAGAAGTTAAAAGATGTGATAAGCGGTATGATATTTTAGTTAAGAGGTCTCCTGATAGATTGATTTCAGGAGCGAAAGAGAAGATAGATCTAAATGAGGAAATGGTAGATAAAGTAGCTAATCTCGCTGAAGAAAATAAAATCTTATCGCGACAAAATCACAAGCTACAAACAGAAAATAGAGATCTTAGTCTAAAGGTATGCACAACGGGATGTAATATAAATCAAGTTTCTATTTCAGATGAAAGAGAGAGATGATAGAATTTCTTTGTTGGAGACAAAAAATGAAGAAATTAAAACTCAGTTAGATGAGAAGGAATTCGAAGTTCAAGTGCGTTTTTTTTTAAAATTAATAAATAACGTAACTTAACGCATGTCAATCTAAGAGAGTATTTTGTAGAAAAGTTGGAGAAGGGAAGAGAAATTGGAACGTCGATTGGCAGAGATGTCAAAAGAAAAGAATGTGAAGAAAGAGAAGATTGAGAGTAATGGGAGTCAATCCAATCACTCTCATTGTTCTGCTAGTGTATCTGGAGGAGGAAATAGTAATATAGCAAAGGTTAGTATTATCTCGTATATTACTTTCGTAATGCGTTACCATAACTAGATCGATATATCACAAAGTTTTCAATATCAGTAAAGCTTGATCCTATTCAAGTTATGCTATTTGATTAAACACAATTTGATTTCAGGATGATGATGTTTTGAAAGAGTTGGAGATGTTGAAGGAATTGTGTGCCAGCCGAGAACAAGAATTGAACGATATCACTGATCAATTGGCACATGTGACTGCAGATAAGGAGAAATTGGCTATGGATGTGAGTTACTCATAAGATTGTCTACTTTCTCTTCTTAAACATTATTGTTTTAGCTGAAGAATCTGCCCGATGAAGTGATTAGATCAACGGAGGAATTCCAAATCATCCAAACATACTACACCTTTATGGTTGATGAAAATCAGAGACTGAAGTGGGTCTATTTGATGATACATTCGATGTTGAAATATTTTCATACGTTTTCGATAAGTGAATTGAATTGCAGAGATGAGAAGGATGCAGTTGTACTTCAAATGGCAGAGATGAAGAATCATTATGCTGAACAAATGAAGACAATGGAAGCAGAAGAAGATCAAAGTCAACAGAAAATGATTGCATCCTCCAAGAAAATCGAAGAACGATTTGCTCAGGTGGGAAGATATAAGAAAGAAATACGATATAATATATTCATTTCAGTTGAGGAAGGATTATGAAATACTCTCAGTAGAATACAGGCAGACTGTTGAAGCTTCTGAAGCTAATGTGAGTTTCCTATTTATTTTGGATACGAAATTCGTCTCTTTTCAGTTTAAGGTTATTGTTAGTTAGATTAGTTTCACAAATTTATTGAGGAAAAAAACGTTGACATTTTCTTATTTAAATTATTTAAGTGTAGATATGCATACCTGTGTCAAGTATGAACTCGGAATTGTAGCCGATTCTTCGCAAAAAACACTATATTTTGCACAAAACATACAGAAAATTCAAAAATTAAGTATAAGTACCCAGGATATGTGGTGAAAAAGCGGAAAATGGAAAATTGCATGAGATGTTAGGTGTAAGAATGCAATTGTATGAGATGGTATGCGCAACGTTTTAACCTCTGTCTCGGCATTTAGGGTCCGAATGCATTCGACTACCGTACAACTGTGGCTACACTCAACAACCAAATGGCTTTGATTCGTGCTGATTGTCTCAAATTCAAGCAGAAATGGAAAACTGCCGTGACTGGCCTCTCCTCGGTTTGTCTTTCTTGCTCATTTTGATGAAACATAGTTGCGAACGTTGTTTTATTGGATAGTATACATTGCCCTTTCTCAGATGCAACGGAAGATGGAAAGTGAGAGGATGCGAATGCAGAAGTATGTACTTATCCCATTAAATGAGGAAGACATCAAGGTAATTCATTCCCCTTCTCTCTTCCTTCTCTTGTTTATTCATCAATTGATTAATAGGACTTGGTTGATCCAGAAGAGGAGAGTCCATCCACAGAAGATGGAACTGCCAATGGTGTCACGAAGGAAGCAGCTGTTATAGCTAAATTAGAGAAAGAGGTACTACTATCCTTCTAAATGTTCTAAAATTTGTTTTGTTAACATATTCTTTTCTAGAAGAAGTTGCTGCAAGCATCAGTGAACACCATGAAGGTTTCGTTGGCTAAAATCCTTAAGAAAGACGATAGGAGACAGATGTGGAGTGAAGATAGTCTTCGGTGAGGATAGAGACTAATTTATTCCCTTAATAACAACATACATGAAAAAGTTAGGTAGCAAAATCCTTCGAAAACCGGGTACGTTTATGAAAAAATCTTGGAAACTGACTAATTCTATGGTTGCCTTTACGAATCGTTTGTTTCATGCCTTGTTAGCGGAAACCTCGAAAGCGGGGTGTGTTTTCAAATTCCAGGTTGTTTTGACTAGTTTTTCATGTATGAACAATACTCTCAACCGTTATCAGCTTAAACTCTTTTTTAATTACTGTGTTGCTAAGATATTATGTTGCAGCCGATTGAGTGATTTGGAGAAGAGTTTGAGTTCGACGAAGGCAGAATTGGCAGAGAAGACGAAGGAAGAGGAAGGATTACTTAATGAGATGGAAGCAACTGGACAGGTATGACCATATTGTGAGTAGATGGACATATTTATGGATTATTCTAGGCATTCGAAGAGCTACAAGAACAGAATGGAAAATTGCTGAATAACATCAAAGAACAAGAGGAGAACAATTTGAAAGTAAGTCATTCATTTATTTTGACAACCAAATTTTGCGGCTTTAGGCGATGAGTGATCGAATTTATATGGTGCAGAGTTTGAAGAAATTGAAGGATGAAAAGGTAATTTCGAATGGGATAGATTATAGAAGTGATGAATTTGTGTTGAGGAGGCAATGGATCAACAGATAGATGCTCTCATGAATACTGTTCACGCCCTCAAAATTGAGATGAGTACTGTGAAGGATACACTCAAAATGAGTAACGAGAGACTTGGATCTTTGTCTGGTTCTAATGAGTTGGTTTATTCATCCTTTTTCTCTTTCGAATAGCCCTTTCTTCCCATCTCAATCTAAATCTCTTTGGTTTCAGTAAATTGTATGGTGAGAATGAGCGTCTTCGTCGTGAGAAGATACAAGAAGCAAAGAAAGCTGCCGAACTTAAGATTATGTCTGAAAAGACGAATACTCAACTCAAAGAAGCACAACAGGTATCGTACATCGCTCCCATAACCGAACAAACGGCCTTTTCTACCTTTTTTGCTTTTTTCCTTTGGGATTCGCACTGAATATAGGAGCGGGGGGGGGGTGCTTCAATTTGCCCGGAGGCGGCTTTTGTACATATACCAACAATGAACACACAAATATCGGTTTTCATCGCAAGAGCGCGCGACATGGCAGACATGGGACGACTGTGCATTTTGGGGAAATGAGACAGAGATAGGAGGGTAGATGATTTTGAGTCAAATTGTGGATGCGACACTTCTACCAAAAAGTTGTTCTTACTCGGGCAGCACACCATTCGTGGGCATTAATGAACTACTTTTTATTGGTTTCCTAGGCAATAATAATGCAGTTTACTACCACTAATTAATACTCATGTTTTCTCCTCATTTGCGGGTTCGGTTACAAATTTAGCATTGCCTTTTGGCATTACAATTATCTATTATTGGTGTTTTTTTATATCTGTGGAGACCGTACGGATTAATTATGTTATATTCAGGCGTTAACATTGAAGAATCAATCTCATGTGAAGGACGAGAACAAAATCAGAAGATTGGAAGAAGACAGGAATATTCTAAAGAAGAAAGTGGAAAGATTTGATCGAAGTGCTCTAATTGGAAGTACGGATGCAGTTCTCATGGAAGAGATCAAGGAATTAAAGGTAACCATAATAGGGCAATCATTTCCACCTCTTTCTTTCTTCGCTGTTTTTTTTTATGAATGTCAGATGTTTGGTTCCTAAGCTGCTAAAAGAAGGTAGCTTCTTTATTTTATACAATCAGAGGTAGAATACAATTAATTATTTATCA
>LS486247.1:7188-18174 GCA_900490705.1 Pristionchus arcanus
TTTTTACGGGGAATCCGAAAATCGCACTTAAAAGTGCTCCGTAATTCAATTTTTTTTCAGGAAAAAATATTTGTGTTCAAAAAGTTTAATAACTTTTTTTTCAGGGACTTTTTTGGAAAAATTATTTTTTGAAAAAAATTATTTTTTTATTATCTGCAAGATTTTATACGTTTTTCGATGACTCACAACCCCACAAAAAACTTTGTATGGCACCCCTCTCACCATGAAGTCACCCATAGGAATTTTAGTTTTAGAGATACGACTTTTTAAGGTCGATTTTCGAGTTCTACGCGAAAAGTTACCCCTAGGGCATTTTTTTCAGAATATTCTATTTTTCACTGTACGGTTCATAGTTGATTTAGGTCTGTTCTCTCAGACAGTGTCTCATATGCTGGGAACGAGAGGTCTAAATGATGTGAAAACTTGCCTTTGCAGAGACAACTACTCTCCCGGGTGGAAGTTCAACCACTGGGAGCTCAAGGGCGTGCCCATTCGCATGGAGGTAAGGAGATTTGCATTTATTGTTTAAATTAATATAAATAATTGAGTAAGAAATTGGCGGAATAATCCTTTGCGTGTTTATTCACCGTGAGAATTGTGGATTGCACAAAGGATTGAGCTTTCTAGAGTTTTTTTTCTCAGTGTTGCAAAAATCCGAGAATTTATGTTTCACGATTTGCTCAAGAGGCGATTGGTCGGCGTGGGTTGATTTCAAACAGCTTCTACATCTATTACAATTTTTTTGTCGTTTTGTACTATGGGTCTAGTGGCTTTTCCCTTCCAGATCGGACCGAAGGATCTGGCGGCCGGACAGGCCACACTGGTGACGAGATTCGACGGCAGCAAGCAGGTAAATAACCTATTTATTTATTGAAAATTTACAAAATCACATCAAAACAGTGCTCGTTCTTGCTCAAACGAGCGACTTTGGTGAGAAAAGACGTTAATAGCATGTCTGACAATGAGGGAGGGATCTCTTTACGTCGGGGCTGATTCAGGTGTAATTCGATGACGATGAGGGGCTTCATAAACTATAATTTCAGGCCGTGCCCCTGGTCGATCTGCCCACTCGCGTGCCCGCCCTCCTGGAGGAGATCCATGCCAAGATGTTCCAGAGGTACGGTAGGGAGGGCACTGTAGATGATGTGGAGACGCAATGTGGGAGAAGAGTTCGGTAGAAGGGGGTACGGGCTTAATAGAGCGGAAAGTACGGTAGTTCCCCATGCGGGATGGTGCAGTTGGCACTAGGATGAGTGAGGTTGCAGTGGGTCTAGGTAACTGCTTGGTTGCTGCAACCGGCAATGGTCATCCGTCTTCTCCTGCCTTTAAAAAATATTTGATGATTACTTGCAGAGTGCTTGAGCAGCGCAACTCTCACATGAAGACGGTCACGGACTTTGGCGAGTTCAGAAAGCATCTGGATGAGAAGGTGAGGAAGGAGAATGATAAAAGATTAAAATGAGAAATGCATGGCATACGAATAGTTTTGGAAACGATCAGTGGTGCCTTGTTAATGTAGGATTGTGGAGTAATTGAAGAAAGCATCTGGATGAAAAGGTGAGGGAAGAGGGATATGATCAAGGGTTAGGAAGTCAAACAAAAGGAGTGATTAGAATAGGATCATCGGGATTTTTTTTATAATGTAGAACTGTGGAGTAATAAAGAAAGCATTTGGATGAGTAGATGAGGGAATAGGGTATGCTTGCAATTAGGATTTATGACAACGATTAATTAGGATAGGATCATTGGGGTCTTGTTCGTGTAGGTTCTTGTAATAATTCAAGAAATCATGTGGATGTAAAAGAGAGCTCTCCAGTAAATTAGTTGTCTTTTGTTGGTTTGTTTTATTCCGAGTCTTTTCGTGAGAAGTATTGTAGAGTTTCGTAACCGTCCTGGTACATGTTAGCGATGAAACGGGAAGCTACTGGGTGTTTTATTGGAATGAAATCATTTTTCACTAGCGAGCTATCCCTGGATGAGGTTAACAGATTGGTCAAGTGCTTGCATTGCAGTGCATCCTGCTGGCGCCGTTCTGTGGCCGTCCCGACTGCGAGGACGCCGTCAAGAGGGATTCCCAGAGGTAAAAGGAGGAGAGGGAAAGGGGAGGGGGAGGGAGAGGATGAAGAATTCGTCTGTTCATGTCTTGCAGTCTCTTAACGGGGATGAATGAGTTGTGGTTGATCGTGCTGGCAGTTGAAATTCAACAACAACAGAAAATCGTGTTATTTTTCCCCAGAGGATCTAGATTTCACAATCAGTGTATAGATTGGATCAAAATGTGGGGTTGATAGCTTTCAGACTTCTTCCGTTCCAAACAAAGTTTCAACATTTTAAATCTTCAGAGATGACCTGGTGGACGTGGCTGCGGGCAGTGCCCTCATGGGCGCCAAGACGCTCTGCATCCCCATCGAGCAGGTGAGAGTTTGATATTTTCTAGTTCGGAGCAGGGCTGTGCAAAAATTTTAAGGATCTCTCTTTTCGCAATACTCTCTCGCTGTTTCTAACCAGCGAGAGAGCATTGTGACATGAGAAACCGTTAAATTTTTGCACAGACTTGGTTCAGAGCAATTATCTGGTCTCTTCATTATGCCGCATCTGTCAGTTAGAAAAATTAGAGCTGCGGAATGAGTCATATTGATACTAGTCTCTCTTTACTGTGCGATCATTCTGAAATGCATCACTGGCACATACGGTAATGAGTGTTAGGCGATCACTAACTGACTTTATTCTCAGCCGTCCGACCCTCTCGGCTCGAAGTGCATCCATCCCGACTGCAAGGAGGCACCCAAGGCATTCGCCCTCTTCGGAAGAAGTTATTGATCTACCGTAGTCGACCGAGAAGACTACCGTAGTCAAGAGTACCGACAATTGATTTATTTCTATGCTATAATTGTTTTTCGCTGTTTATTCCATTGCATTTTCTTGTTGAATATCGATTTTCTGCTAATGTAATAGTGATGTTTGTTCTAGGTAATTTATGGTCTTTATCCAGAAGTTTTGTTCCTTGGTATTTGGTGTTTGTTGATTTTTATGAAGAGATTATAAAGATTTATCGATTGAGCTGTTGTAGGACAGAGCAAGCGTAGCTAATTCGCGTTCGGGTATCTGATGTAAATGTTGTGAAGTGTGAGATGTCATATAGTGCAGAAGTATTTCGTGGTTACGGTAGCCCAGTTACAGTACTCTCCTCGCGGCGTGTGGTCGGTAGATCAGAGATGGGCGTGACCTCCGGCAGCGTCATGCGGTTGCTGCTGCTTGCAGCCATTGCAGCAGTCCCGACTGCAGCAATCGTCAATGAGATGAGAGAGGTTGTGAAGAACAAAGCTTGCATGAAGGTCGAATTTTGTCGGAATTGTACCGGAGACAGGGGTTGAATACCTGGTCAGAATATTTAAAAGATCTAATGGCCTTGGCATTCGATCCCTGATAGTAGTCATATCGTTATCCTGAAAATAGTTATTGTTCTGGTTGGCTACAGAGAGCGAGACAAATCGAGGCTGTATCAAAATCTGAAATGATGTCATGCGCGTGCAGCGCAACAGTACCAAGTGTAAATCCATTTTGTGCGAATCAGAGTGTTTATCACCCTAATGCATGAATTACACCCCATTACTAATTTAAATATGACTATTGCACCTATTCCATGCTTCCCGGAAAGTACATACAACGCAATGGTTGCAACTAGAGGTGACCTGCTCTTCTTCACGTTATAAGCGATGACAACGCTTGAATATATGCGCTTAATGCGCAGAAGTGTTAATTCCATGTTCCGCGACAGCAAATGCAATATAATCATTGCAGCAAGTGGTGGTCGACCTGCCGTTCGCCCCCTCCGGCTGGTGCATTCGACTGCTCAACGGCACGCATCAGTTCGGATGCGGATGTGAGTTCATCATCCATTTTATTTTGGCTGTTATTGAAATGGTGAATTCCAAGTGCACCATTTTAGGTGTTGATGCGAGTTCATTTATTACCAGTAGTAGAGCCGGTAAAACCTAACAACCTTTTTTTTTATGTGTTTTATCAGTTATTGTTTGTGTTAGAAAGATAACGCTAGAATTTTTGGGTTTCAGTCGGTCTCCGTAGCCAATTTTGCAGTCTAGACTATAGTGTGATTAGAGCCTTGTCTTCAAATATTGAAACAAATTAGCGGGGAAATATTTTGACTCAATGTAATGCATGTGGGTGGATTCTTTCCATTTTAATGATCGTGAATTTAAGGAATTTTTGGGTTTCGTTCGGCCTACGTAGCAACCGAGAAACTTTAAACCATAGTAATAAGCTCTTTGTCGTTAATAAATGACAATAATTCGCCCAATATTTCACTCAACACTTGTATGAACATAATTTTATTCATTTTTTCACTTGCAGCCTCGATGAACGGGAACGAGGGCGTGATCGTCGTGGCCAGGACGAGAGACGAGGTTGAGGGAGCGAGAGATGGATGGAAGGAGAGGTACGGTAGGGGGGGGGGATCGAGGATTGGCTTTTTATTGCTATGAATGTTCTCGATTGTTCAATTTTGTCTCTCCTATGATTACTGTTATGTATGAAGGCCGGTTTAGGACTGACCTCCATACATTTGTGGTGTGTATAATACGCGTGGAAATACGGGATAGTAATACTAGAGTTTATTACATACGGAACAATGATAAGAGAGAATATGGCTAGTGGAAAGGTAATGGGGAATAGATGGTGGTAAGGATACACTGCACTACATTGGGGCCTAGCACGGACCAGCAGGTATCCCCTAAGCTACCAACCATCTCGGGTTACATGGGAACCAACTCGCAAAGCTACGCGAGAGAGGAACAATCACGTTACAACAGGAAACTTCGAGAGTAACATGATACGCAGCCAAACTTGGCTGCGTGGCTGTAATGCAGGTTGACGATAATGCTTACAGTATACTTCAAAGGGGTGTTGTGCTAAGTCAGACACATGACTAATGGCTCTACACAGCAGTTAGAACAGCCCAAATCATTGTCAAACAACCGTACACCCTTTTTTCGGTGTGGAATCGACGTTCTCCGTTCACTAACCGTTACTAGTTGTAGGGAGCGTCGAATCGCAATCGTATCCTGTTTGAGGACAATTAGCAGTCGCAACCAGAGCAAATTCTTTGCAAGAACGACAATCTGAGCAGATTGAAGATTAGATAGAACAGGCAACTATTTTCCGAGTCAGTAAACCAACTGTGCTGATTCAAGTCATCCGCCCTTTCTTTTGCGATCTCCTCCGAACATGAATGATGATGATGGCTAGTATGCACGACTAGTACACAAATTGACACTAAAACTCCCGAGCGAAACATTATTCGACACGCCAATACTGTGGAAATGCTCGACTTTTATACGAGCAGAAAAATCTATCTAAAGAAGGCAATCTAGTCAATGCCAATGGAAATGGCAATTTGAACGATTGGCATTTTCTCTAAAGCATTCACTCGCTTTTAGCATTAAATTTCCTAAAAAAAGAAAAGGACCATTTCACTGATGCAGAACTTGTTTAAACAAAATCTTAAACGGGGGAGTACATATAAAACCACAACAATGAACGCTTTATCAAGCGAGTTTCAGAGTACATATTAGAGTGGGATGGGAGAAGGGATGGGAGGCATAATAGAATAGAATGGGACAGTAGTCGATAGGAGGAAGGAGGAGTGGATAAGAGACTGATGCCTCACTGGTACATCTTCTTCTCCTCTCTGCCTCTCTTGATGGCGCCTTCCTGAATAAATACATATTACTATCAATTACGATCAATTAGAGAGATCGTAAACAGGCTCGAGTACCCGTGTGCCAATTTCGCCATCCTTCACTGAAGACCTGAGCAAGTTCTGATCCTGATTACATCGGATGTGAGATTTCCTCGGACAAGTCGGAAGAAATTGACATACAACATTTTATTCGGACAACAAGTGAATAAACATGACAACTAGTTGCACGTGAACAACTGTTCATTCCTGGGAAGAATTTTGTCAAACTCCTCTTGGGTCATCACTTTACTCCAGCCCGGATTGGGATTTCGTAGATCGTACACCCACTGACCAATAGACATGTTACATGTCACGGCATTCGCCCACTTGTCTGGTCGCCCACTGTTCGCCTGCGATTTGTTCTTGTAAGTCATTAAGTCATTATAGAGCTATAAGTATGAGTAATCGCTATTTTGTTGTTTTTGAGAGGCTAGAGATTGTGTGAAATGAAGAGATGAAACCCGTATTTCGAAATCTCATGCCCATACTGCATTATGACATACAAACAATCTGCCCTAACGCGGTAGTTGGTTCGTAATTCATTCCAAATCAACTTCCCCGCCAAACAAATAATCTCGTGGAACTTATTTCAGCCCATTACCCGAAAAATTGTCAAATGGTCTCACAGGATATTGGAAGGCGGGCAATCTCCTCGTCGGACACTCGAAACTGAAATTATTTCGGATTAATCTTGGAATATTTAATTTATCCCAACAACATGATACATCGGCCTGTCATCTTCTCTGTATTGGTTCACTGTGGATAGAACAGCCCAAATCATTGTAAAACAACCGTACAACCTTTTTTTCGGTGTGGAATCGACGTTCTCCGTTCACTAACCATTACTAGTTGTAGGGAGCGTCGAATCGCAATCGTATCCTGTTTGAGGACAATTAGCAGTCGTAACCAGAGCAAATTCTTTGCAAGAACGACAATCTGAGCAGATTGATGATTAGATAAAACAGGCAACTATTTTCCGAGTATGTAAACCAACTGTGCTGATTCAAGTCATCCGCCCTTTCTTTTGCGATCTCCTCCGAACATGAATGATGATGATGGCTAGTATGCACGACGAGTGCACAAATTGACACTAAAACTCCCGAGCGAAACATTATTTGGCACGCCAATACTGTGGAAATGCTCGACTTTTATAGGAACAGATGAATCTCTCTAAAGAAGTAAGATGAGCTCATTTTGAAGGAAACGATCAAATGAGACAAGTGTCAGGGAAGAGTGATATTTGAAGAACAGCGAAAATTGATTGAATTTCTCTTTTCCCGAAGTCTGTAATGTTCGGTTCTGAGGTACTGATAAATCCTGGTAATATTATTATTGCATCAAATTTCTCTTGCGATATTACAAAAAGGCGTAATAACAAATATCGAAATTGATTTTTATTCGGACAACAAGAGAACATCTAGTTGCAAGTGAAGAACTGTTCCTCCCTCGGGATAATGGCGTCAAACTCCGCTTGGGAAACTATGGTGCCCAATTCGGACGGTGTAATATCGTAGGTCCACTGGCCGGTATTTGTGTCACAAGTGATTGCGATAGCGAAGCGAATTCTCTTCTCCTAAATCTCGTAATTTGGACGAAACAAATATTTGGACTTCCGCTCCTAGGACGTTTACCAAGGAAATAACTCATCGCACGCAAACTCGACCCGCTTAATTTGCCAACGAAAATAGTTTCCTCTGTTATTTACTCCATCTCTATATATCTCTCTTGATAGATTGCGTATGCATTTTCCAACTAGTAATTCTCACTCCATATGGGAAGGCGATGTCCGTGTCGCTGGAACACTCGAAGGCAGTCGTTGTGTGAATGATCGGGTCGACGCATGTTGTCATTGGACTGCAGTTTTCTGGGTTCCAGAGTTGTAGTTTAGCGCAAGGAGCTGAAAAAGAGCATAGATCGAGAAGAGGGCAGAAGATAACACAAGTGTTCTCTAAATCAACATCACTCACTGCCCAGGAAGCACTGAACGTTGTCATGTTTCTCCCCGTCGGGTCCTTTCCATTTTCCGTCTCCCGCGCAAGAAAATTGCACTTGCCCCTCGTAGGGAACAGTGGTAGCCCCGGTAGAGCCAACGGCTCCATCTGAATTTCAAGATTATGATAGAGATTTCAACATGACGAAACAAATAAATATATTCCACATTGAATTTTGTGACATCATAGGTGATAACAATTTATCAATTGAACACAATAAGAAGTTTTCGAAAGAGTACTTACTTTGGCACGATCCCCATGCGCATGCATGATTATCGTCGGGAGCATAAACATCCATAGGAACATGAAGGGAATCTCCGTCATCATTCGAAGGCGCCTTGCAGATTCCGAGACCACATTCTGTAATATCCAAGTGATTTGTCATTGCTGTTCTGTTATCATAGTGATGTTTGAGATAAGAAACTTATGTCAATGCTGCGTCAATGTTAATGCTTACTTCTTGCACAGACTCCCGAAGGAGCCACGCCATCCGTTTTCGTTGTCCATTTGGCGTCAAAACAGCGCAACTGAACACGTTCCTATGGATGAACACACATCAAAACAAAAACAACAATAGTTTAGCGGAAAGAATGACCTACCCTTCTCACGAGTGTACCATTCACAGCTAGGGTCGAATTTACATCGGCACATCGAAGATGTGAGCATTCACAATTGTCTCGGAGCACTGAATATCGATTTGTACTATCGATTGTTCGAGGAAAGATTCTGACACATCTCACACTCTCATACCAACTGGCCTGGGACAACGGTTGTCAGGAGACTGTGGACTCGGTGATGGTTTGAGCTTGACACTTCATTTGGAATGCTCTCTTACTAATCGATAAATTCCTTACCGTTACTTACTTACTTACCATTGCTCGTAGTTGGAAGAGTCAAATCGCAATCGTATCCGGTTTTGGGGCAATTTGTTTCATCGATAGGGAGAAACTTGCATGAACGACATCCTGAGATTTTACGATAATAAATGAGAACTTTTATTTCTCACCGTGTTGCATCCAATCCTCCTTTCGCTCTCTCTCAAGCTCATCCTCGCCAGTATCACAATGACTTGCTTCAATAACACAAAGACACGCTAAGAATACTGAGAGGAGCATGGTCATTCGGCGGAAAGTGTTCTGTCTTTTATATTCCCGGATCTATTGTGTCCCAACTGCCAAAGGGAGAGATGACTAATGAATGAAATTAAAAGATTGACATTTTCAACAAGCGAAAGTTGTCGTCAATTGAGCGATTTGATCTGTGGATTCTGTTAATTATAAAATTATCTCCGAACGATAATTCTCTCTGAAGGGGTTAGTTTGTTCAGAAGTCTTCATTTCAGGTGTACTCTACTTTGCCTTCGGTAGAATAAAAAAATATGTTGGAGTTTCACAGATCGTATGCCCTAGGTATCGCAAACAAGCTCTTTTTGTGAATACATCTAACTCATTAACGAAAACAATGCATAGTTTATCACACGGATTAATCACACACAGAGATTTACGGGATCATAGATGAGAGGTTCGATCACTTCTCGTACATCTTCTTTTCCTCGCGACCTCTCTTGATCGCGCCGTCCTGTAAGAATAAATCGATTTTGTTTTCCTTTTTATTTATTTATCTGCATTGGATCAAAACTGAACAATAATTTCGCAGCCAATTGACTGAGTTATAAAAGGTGAAGCTCACCACCACCTCCTCATCGGTAATCTTGATTTTCTTGCCGCAGAACCACTTGAGGATCCACATCCCGCAGAATCCTACAAGTTCCACCATAGAGATGACGCTCATTCCCAGCCAGAGTCCCGCGTGGCCGGACACGTCAGAAAGAAGGTCGACGAGCTGTGAGAATTCCTTGATCATCAAAAACAGTACTCAAGCTCAAGTTCTCAATATGCATTGAGGAATCGCAGTTACGCTTCAATATTTTTAAATAAAATTGTAGGCTATCGATTTGTTTACCCTGTAGGTTGCAGCCTGGGTGTACGTGCGAACTTGGAAGTTCTCGAAGAATACGTGAAGGATCGCCCCGTTACGGCGATACCTGAAATGAGCAATCGATAAGTGCAGCCAACAAGAGAACTAGTATATCGAATTGTGTTTGATCAAGATTGAAAATCTTACCACTCCACGCACGCTTTAGCTCCACGGAAGTTCTTGTTCGCGTACTCGCAGGAGCCGAACTGCAAAGTATGAATTTAAACGTTTAACTGGTATATTTAACTAGCAAACGACGCTCGCTGCGCTCGCTCCGTTTGCTAGGTGTCGCCGGGTTATCCCAGTCATCTGCAAGCGCTTCGCAACGCTTAACCAGTCATTTGCGAACGCACTATTTCTCACGAGCATTCCGCGATCGTGAAAGCGTATTTTTAAGTTTAATTTTTTAGGTGAATAGCGCTGCGCTCGCTCGTTCGCTATGTGTCGCCGGGTAGCGTATTAAGGTTTTATCCCAGTCATCTGCAAACGCTTGCGAATTTTTAAGTATCATTTTCTTCCTCACAATCGATTAACAACATAATTCATTCATTTCACCCAGTGAACTACGCTAAACGTAGGACATCGATTTAAAATAAACGTCATAAATATGACCCAGTGAACTAAGTTTAACCTAGTAGACAACTTTGGTATACGATGATAGTGGTACGGTATCGATTTATGACAAAAGTCATAAATCGAAAAAGATGGATCTTCGCTTTTGCAATTCAGCCGAATTTCAATTGAAAACAGCATGAAAAACGCTTTTGTAAACAAGTATCTCGTCATATTGCATAGTGATGACGAAATAGATTATCGATTTTTTGAAACTTTCGATTATCAGTCGTGGTGGCACGCACTATCGATTTGGTCGAGATTCCTGCGAAAACGAAGCAAAAAAATTGCAAATTATTGCATCATCATTACGTAATATTGCATAGTGATGATGAAAAAAGTTATTGATTTTTTTCCAGAATTTCATGACGTTCATTTGGTTCATTACGTGATCGATTTGGTTTAGTTTGAGACGAGTTCTACGCGAAAGGCGGATTATTGCATAATGATGACGAAATCAATTATCGATTTTTTTGGAAATATTTTTCACTACAAGTCTTTTGCTGGTCAAGTTGCTGGTGAAAACAGTGCAAAAAATGGCTTTGTAAAGTATTTCGTCATATTGCATAGTGATGACGAAATAGATTATCGATTTTTTGAAACTTTTGATTATCAGTCGTGGTGGCACGCACTATCGATTTGGTCGAG
>LS486247.1:26325-40185 GCA_900490705.1 Pristionchus arcanus
GGCCAATGGAAAGGAGGCGATGGAAAGAAGCACGACATCGTAAAATGCATACGCAAGGGTGAACTATACTATGTATTCTGAAAACTATTGATGAATTAGGCAATTGAAAACTTTATCCCCGTTCAACGGCTAAATAATGTGCGGTTTGTCCGGCCTCTACTAGAGAACGTGCAAAATTAGGAGAGCGTGCCGATTTTTTGCAGCTCCAATTCCGTGCAAGCCGCTAACAGTAAAGGATTATTCTGTCGATGGCTGTATGGGATCAACTTGCTACGACCCAATCGAAGCTTCGGAATTAGCATTCGTCTGCCCTCCTAATTCAATCCCCTATGTCTACACTTTGGTGAGCTAAATTCATTTCCGTTTCTATGGAGTTCCAAAAAGGGCTTTCGAATTAAAACGCAGTGAAAAAAATCAAAAAAAAAAATTAATTTCCGGCTCAAAAGTTCTTCTCGAAATTTGATACAACGTTGCAGACAGATTTTTGGGTGATGGAAGTGAAGTGCGTCGATGGAGGATGGATGTACGATATGAGGAAAAAGTTCTTGGACGTGTACAACCAGGAGGAATTCGATGAAATCATTCCGTCAGCAGATCAACAATTCACATGCACCAATTATTGATTTGTGTTGATCTTTGACAAAGAGTTAAAACAAGTTTAATTAATTGACGTTCTTTCCTTCTAAATGTCAATCTTCTCTTTCAATTTTCTCCATTAGTCATGCCTTCGGCAGTTGGAGCTCAATAGATTAGAACAGGAGCCGTATCTCAAAAAAAAACGGAGTGTTTGACGCGGATTGGCCATGTTGTCTTCAATTGTCATTGATCTCTCGCCAATTATGGACGAATTTCTTTACCGAAGAATTTATAAATGCAGCGCAAACGAACAATTCGACAGAAGATCTATCGAAGGTAAAGAATTGAATTTGAAATGTCAAACCTACTTTCATCACTCTTCATTATTCATTCCTTCATCTGTTGGAACGCAATAGATTAGTCCGGGAAAATGATAATATAGAAATGACAACTTTCCGTCGAATGTCCATGTTGCGTCCACTATTCTTCGCATTAATCTTTCTACTCAACTTTTGGGATACAACAATGTGTACGAACAATTTATCACGAACCATCACAGACAACAAATATCTAAGCCATCATTTTTAAATTTTATCACCACCCGAAGAAGTTCTTGATCTTATCGAACATGTTCGTTACCTGCAATTCAATGAATCACAATATTATTTTTCAGCCTCATAATTCAAGCGTAAAAAGGAAACATATACATTGGAAAGAAGTTCAGTATTTAAAAAAAAAGGTTTTTTTCTGTTTTTATTATGAGGATGTTTCCCGTGCTCAGAGCCTCTCAGAGTCAGAGTCGGGAGTCTCTAATCGTCGAGAATGAAAACAGTGAGTGGAGGTGGGGATGAATTTAGGGGACGGAAGCCCTATTACTCACCCTATTCTTCATATCATCCATCGTTTTCTTCATTCCCTGCACGAAATCGCTCTCTTTGAGCGAGACGCCGAACGACTTCAGATTCGTCTGAAATTGATCGAACACTCTACCTGTCAAATGATGCACTATTGAATTCTATGTATGATACTGAGTTACGATGCAGCATGCGGAATGTGGAGATCTCCATCCCTATTTCTAATCGTAAGCTACCTTCACTCACTAGGGTTGGCTAAACGATACTCTAATCGTGGCAGGTTTAGCTCCCTCTCCCCTAGCTCTTCCCTAGTTGCGAGCGAGAGAGCATCCAGAATGAAGAGAGTCCTTCCAATTTCAGGGGCATAAAGCTGAAACCTGCCACGTTTAGAGTATCGTTTAGCCAACCTCATCACTCACCGTTATATTCCGCCCGAAATGCTCCAATTTCTCTCCAATCTTGGACGCTTTTTCACCTAGTCTCGTCCTGGTTGCGTTTACTTTCTGAAATGGATAATAAGGATCCTCTTGATTATATTTCGAAAAATTTGGCCATAACATTCTAGTGGGGACAAGACATACTCTACCATTTTGTAATCAAGCGAAAGCACAGCCGACATAGACCAACATTCATTATCTTCTACCAGACTACCTATTGGCCGACACACGGATACCTCAATTTCTTTGGCAGTTCCGTTGCTGAACATGTCCAACATCTGACATTGAGAATTATTTTGTTTGCATCAAAAAAATATTTTATGAGTCCAATTTTTTGCAATATTTTTAAATAGTTCAAATTGCGCGCCGGTGCTTTCTTGAAGCGTGTGGCGGCACTTATTGTTAGCCTTTTGCTTCGGAAAAAGGCTTACAAATATTTTTCTCTAACAACAATCCTGATGGAACCCGATTCGTTGACAAACAGCTTGAAGGTCAGATTTTTTTAGGTTCATTTGACAGGCCAAGAAATTGTCAACTATTTTCAGAATCTAGAAATATCCCCTCCTCCCACGCTAGCGTCAATTCCGTCAGATGTCATCAGGAAGATAATTGAAGTTGGCATTACATCCGTGGAAGACATGAAATTGGTAAAATCTTCTCTAAAGCTGAGCAATTTCGATCGAGTTATTTTTAGCACTATCGTAATTTTCAGATGTATTTAGTGTTTTTGCGCAAAAACGCTCTAAAAAAATAGAATATTTTAGAGGTCGCGCCGCAAAAATACCCCTTTGTTCTGTAAAACACGTTGTTTATTCAGATTTCTCATCGATGGAATACTTTAGCTAAGGACTGCCTGTCTGACGATAAAATAAAAAGGTTGCGCTTTGTTCCTATTATATTTTAGGAGAATTTGAAAACGGTAATAGACTTTGCACAAAAAAACGGCAAATTGTTTAGAGTTACTCAATTGATTCCAGACGCATGCCTGTCATCGACTACTTTATCATGCGGGCGCAAAACGATTGCATCGAGCTGACAGTAATGATACCGCATGAGCATTCGGCCTATTTCGGAGTGAACAAATGGACGGCCAGCCATGTTTGGAATGAAGTTGTAAGCGTCTCATTGTTTACTTGAGGTCACCAACGAATTTTGGCACTTCTCTGTTTTCGAATGATATCAATTACAAAGACATTTCAGTTTGAATTCGTCTCGAGCTCAAGGTTGGACATCTTTGGTCAGATAGGACTTTTTTATCAACATTACACATGTTCAATTTAGAAAATCCAAAAAAAAAAAAAAGTTTAATTTAGAAAATCCCTTAAAAATAAAGTAACGGGAAGTCAGAATAGGGTCTTGATATAATTCAAATTCAATTCAAGGAGATGTGCTGACTAGACAGCTCAGCCGAATCTTCAGAAGGACTTCAAGAATCAGAATCTTTGAACTGACCAAACTCAGACTTCATCCACAATTAAGAGAGATTCTCAGGTACTCACTAACTCTGTCTGTTTGGACATCTTCAATAGTTTTCAACGGTGAAGAGAAGAGGGCAGAGAACAACGCTAAGGATTCATTTGCCTACTGGATTGATTTCGAAATACACTTCACTGTTTTAAATACAAAAATTTTAATAAATTTTAAAAAATTTTAAAAACGAAAATATTAAAAAATTAACATGTGCGCCAAGCGAGAGGGAGCAAGGGGGTCCATCGGTAAATTGCAAAAGCCATCCTATCTTTTTCAATAAAAATCGAGAATTATTCGAATCTTTCAACGATTGAAAATGATTTTTGACCATCCCCCAATCTGAAACGAAGAGGGAAGATATGTTAGTGTAGGTAGCTTTCTCAACCCTTTCCGAAACTTCAGATGGTAGCCGATTGTCAATTTTTATTTAATTTTGGTAGCAGCATGCATATTTGTTCGAAAACCCTAGCGAACATTCTCATTTCTCACAAAGGAATGGTAAATGGACAGGTTAAAATTACTGAAAGAGACCCATTGGGTGCCGAAGGGGACCTAGAGAACAGCTGATTTCAGTTGACTTAATTTATGCTGACTTAATTTAGAATAGCTCTGAGCGGAATGGACATCGATATCTTTACAATCACAAAAAAGTGTCTCCACGATCCAGTGTAAGTTCGCTATGGATATAAATTGATCAATTAATATTCTCTATTAATCTGATCATCTAATTCCGTTGTTCCAGCGAAGGAATCTTACAACTCCTCCGATCCCTTCGAGTCGATCGCTTCATTTTTCGTTCTGAATCATTTGACCGCAGCCCCTCCGATACCAATACATTTTTCTTCGTTGATGCCGCTCAGCTTGTACCGGCCGTTGAAATTCAGGCCCGTTTGTTTCAGTTTATTGTTGGATACATTATTATACCTTTACCTTTACATTATTATTTTAGACAGGAGACACACTTGCAGAACATCGAAATTACTGGCGCAAACTGAAACGCATTATGGAGCAAACGGGAAGACTGAACGTTCAACTCATCGAGCAACCCAACCGCTACAGTACCGATATCATCAGGTTCAAGATCAGCACGGTCAAAAAGTAACCGCCAGAAAGAAGATTCATTTTTAAATACGTTATTGATTTTTTAAACTGATATTGTTCATCAAACTGATAATTTTAATCATGTCCATGTTCGAAAACAATAATATTTCTGATTATTGCTTATTTAATCTTTAATGTAAAGTCTCTGGGCGAAAAAATCAGGAGCTAAACTGCCCTAGTAACATACTTCTTTCTCAATCTCTGGATGAACCTTATCCGGTATTCGTTCTCTCCATCCCACAGCCATTCGGTATTTTGTGCGTAATACGGGTCGCCGTCTCTTCACTTCACATACTCTCTCACCTCTCGATCGGTCGAGAGAGAGAAATGAAAAGACGGCGACCCGTATTGCGCACTCTAATCACTGTCTACTCACCGTATTTAACGCCGCTTGCTCTGCCTCCACAAGTTTCTGGAACTGCTTCTGGTAGTTTTGAAGGGGCTCCTTGAACGACTTCTCGAAGTCCATCTTCAATAATATCGATTTTACAGCGATTATTTCAAAAAAACACAAAGAGTAACCTCAAAAAGATGCGAAAAGGAAATAAAGTAACTACCTGCTCCTTGACGCACGATTTGAGATTGGCAAACGTGGCATCCTTATCGTTTTTGACGAATTTCTCGAAGATCTGCAAATCGGATTTTTTAAAATTGAATTTTAGTGCCAATTTGAATTTTAGTCGCTGGCCAAAGAAACAAACAAATAATAAGTTGACATACGGACGATGAGCAATTGCCCATCACTCCGACGGCCTCCGTGATTCCCTTGGCGATGACATTGAAACGATCGAGGAATTCATAGGATGTCTCGGCCTAAAATGGATTTGAGAAATTATATATTCTGGAAAAAGTGTCCTAGCAGGATCTTACGGGCTTCCTAGTATTCTTCTACAGATTTCCTTGGTTGAAGTCAAGAGTGTTCCTGCTACGATATTCCACAATGTTTTTCGAAATTGACTTCTAGTGACAACTCGCCTTCGGTATCTCCACTGTCGTCTCGCTCTGTGTCCGAATGAAGGGAAGTACGAGCAGGCACAGGACCAGCATTATTATTACTGAAAATGATATTTTTTCAGGTTGAAATTCGACAGAAAAAGCTAAGCGAAAGTACACCGACAATAATGACATAGTACGCTCGCAACGCTTTGAAAATCTCGCTAATCCATCGCGGAATTCTATTTTATAGAGCTGAACGAGTGGGGGATTTCAAACATCCAATATCGCGGTGAGATTGAACCCCGAAAAACGGGGCGCGACGGAATGGCGGATTCTCGTTTGTGAAACGAATGTGAAAATAGGGTGGTCTACTGTTAAGAAGGGAACGGAAGCGAAGAACAAGAACAAATAAAATGTTTAAAAGTTTCTAGTCACAACTGTGAATATTAGGAACGCGTAAGTCAATGAACAGAACAATTCGTGAGATGATTGTGGAAATTACTGTTCTGGTAAGATCTGATGGTCAAGTGGTAACTCGTCAAAGAGGGTACGCACAACACAATCGGATTGCACTCGCTCATTTTCCGGAATAATCGAATTAGAATACGGAAGAACAAGGTGAATCATTTTTCTCCTCATTCCGGGAAAGATATTCTACAAATGGACAACTCTTTGAATAATCTTTGGGATGGTTGCGTAACTTTCGGCATTGAGAGGAGGGATTTAGCGATCAAACAAAGCGAATAAAAAAGTGCACAAAGCGGATACCTTCCGCTAAATAAAGTTCAATAACGATCTCTTCAGCGGGTAAACCCTATCGCCTATCTGACCGAGCAGAGACAGGGAAAGTAGACAGGGAAATGAAGAGGCGGCAAGTGAAGGTGAACAAATGGTAACTCTACTGTTCGGGCTGAGTGAATCAGTAGGTAAGAGAAGGAAGGGAGAGAAAGATGGGATGAGAAAGTTGACCACGACGAATAACAATCACTGTAGGCACAAGTGATAGAGAGGACGAAGATCGATTTGCACTAGAGTTCGATTTGCGAGTTATTGTATATTTATTTTACGTGCTCCCTGACCGAATTTCGTGAACGTGTGCGAAATTATAAGGTGAACCTCAATATTACAAATCTTCAACAAAAATGAAAGTTCCCAGTACTGCGCAATCTCTGAAAGATTGTGAGAGAAACAAAAAGACAGCTTCTTCATCGTGACATTTCTTCCCAAAATGAAGAAACCGAGATGGGAAGAAACGTGAGTGACCTCCCTCCCCGAAATCGGAGAGATCGCGATCTTTTCACAGATTTCTTTCTGATGTTAGACCAACCACTTGTCACCTCGGGGGATCTGTTCCCGTGCGAAACATCAAGCAAACATGTCATCTTCCATCCAACAAATATTGAGAGACTCTCCTGATTTGGCATTCACTCTTATTCTGTCTAGCACACGAGAGAACATGACAATCAAAGAGCGAAACATCACAGTTCCCGGGAAATTGGTTATTGCGCTCTCCTATTTTCGTCCGTTCTCACGCCTCTTCTGTTGTTCGAGATACATTGGAGAGTGAAGAGAGTGGTTATGAGATCCCATCATGCTGCAATAACTCAATACGCATTGCGAATAATGTTCCTGTGCTCGCCATTCCGCTCTCTCTCTTTCAAGGAAATGACGAATGAAGAGTTCTTCATTCGCCCTCTTAAGTAGGGTTCCGGAATTGGGCGGCGCCCAGTCCGCCCAGCTCCAAAATGCGTTGAATGAATAACGCCCAATACGCCCAACTGCGAACAAAGGAATTGAGCTGGGCGCCCACGGGCGCCCATTTATCTCATTCGTCTCGGCGATGAGCGGTTCGGTCGACCATTCTCAACTCCTCTCAATCATTCCTCGCTCTTTCACATTTGTTTCTCGGTTCGGTTTCAAGAAAAACTCATAATAAACGCCCAGTGGGCGCGAACAATGGAAATCCGCCCAATGGGCATAGTCATTTTGAGCGCCCAACTGGGCGATTCGACCGGTGAGCGAACGCCCAGTTGGGCGGAATGGCCCAATTGGGGGAACCCTACTCTTAAGCAGGATTAGTTATGGCATCATTGTGGGCTCGCATCATCTCCATTTTTCCCAATCCTCTCCCTCATTCCTCTTCAAGATTAATTCTTTGAAGAGTTAGACTCTTCCTTCCATATTTTCTCTCGCCACTCATAAAAGAAAAAAATGCAGATGATGTGAGAGTTCCTCAACAAATCCTCATTCAGCCACTTCAAGAAAAAGGATTAGTAATGGCATCATTTTGGACTTTCATCATCTCAACTTTTTTTCTACTTTTCTCCCTCATCCCATGATTAAAGCTCATTGAAACACATTGGAATACAAGATGATGTGAAAGTTCTTCAGGAAAAAGGATTAATCATGACATCATCTTGGACTAAAGCATCCCCATATTCCCCTTCCTTATTCCTCCTCATGATTGATTCTCCCGGAGAGTACTTATAGGCCGGGAGGGGGGCTGGACGGGGATGGAGTCTTTCCAGAGGGTATTGTTGTGGCCGGCTCTCATTTTTGCCCTCTGTCGTTCCTTCCTAACAGCTCAATCCTTGACTACTTTACTACCTACTATCATATCGCCCGAAAACGTATCGGCAAAAAAGTCCCAAATAACCGCCTCTAACGAGCATGTAGCAAAGACGTTTGAGTCATCCTGACAAGTCCGTTCCTCTTGGCACAATCGCTGTGATATTAGATTTGTGTTCGTCTCTTCACTTCTAGTCTCATTGGACTTTCCGATCTATTCTCTATTCTCGCCCACTCTTCTTCCTTCTTTTCATTGCTCTCATTATCTTATCACTTGAAAGCCTCGCAGCATCAAAGTACTGATTCTCCCTTCGATTCTATCTTGATGCTTCTCTCTCGGATTCTACCTTTCCGTATCGCTGATTATCTGTTCGCTGGAATCTGAAGAAAATTGTTCCTTCTCCCTTTCGATTGTATCTTTGTGCTCAGAATATCTCGCTTCTCAATTCTGCTTTGTTTCTGTGCTCCAGAGATTCTCATTTCTCCTATCTCTTCTCATCCTAGCTTTCAATATTGTGCGTGGTGCACCGCCGCTCTTTACCAATCGTCGCTAGTCGAAATTTTGACTAGACTGATGATTTAGTAGTGTAGTTTGTGCGTTCTCTCTGCCCCCCCCCCTCTGCCGGAGGGTGATGTGTGTGTCCACTCCACTCCGCACTCTCATCCCCTTTCTCCCCCTCCCGTCTCTTCCCTCCTTTCTACTTCTCTCCTCTATCACACACTATTCTTCTCTGCCTAGAGCGTGTTACTGCTACTTTTTCGCTATGTCGTTGTTCTTTTTCGTCATTCCTACACTCTGCGCATTCTGCTCCTCGTTTAATCGTGGCTAGTATTATCACATTTTTAAAATGATACGATGGTAATTGCATTCCTACTAAAATATTCCGTGCGGCAATCGCGTTAGCTCCGCCCCTTTTCATTTCGTTTTTCGCGATTTCCGCCTATTTTCACATGTTTTTCTTAGGTTTTAAGGATAAAACTGGATTTCTAGTATGGTTTTACGCTCGTCAAGCATCAATTATATATTTAATGCTCAATTTTAAGCGCGGTCATAGTTTAATAGCAATTTCGTTACGCGCGGAACAATAAACAACTGCGCGTCAAAATGTGATACCGTTCTTTCGAGTGCGCGCTCTCTGCGCTCCGCGCTAATTCATTGAATCATGGAATATGTGGAACAGCTCGCTTTTGTGGCAGATTAGTGACACGGAGAGCTCACACTCGAAATAACGGCAATACTCAGCAAGAAATAACGAGGAACAGCACTCACAAAGCAAAGGAGTGACAAAAAAGAACAACGAAACAAATTGTAGTGCTTCCCATTGCGCGGCGCGTGCACTTCTCCATGCCTTCTCACTTTCATCCTAGTCAATCCCCCTTCTTCTAAAGCCTTTCTCTCACTCATTCCTCCACCACTTCTAGCCAAAATAATCCCTTTTTGACAATATCGTGATTCTAAGGAGTTTGCGTGCACTTTTCTCTTCTTCTCCTCGCCTCTCTTCACTCTCTTCAATCTCTCCTTCGCCCTTCTCTCTTCCATTTCTTCCCCACCAGGCAACAAAACCCCGCGCGTTTCAGCGTTGTTCTTGGTTTCTTGTCGCGCATTCTCCTTGTATCACTTTTTCTCGTCTGTCTCTTTCCCCTCGTCGTGCTCCCTCTGCTTTCATGAAACATTTTTTTCGCGATTCCGCGTTGTTCTTGGATGTCGTGCTCTCTTGTCGCCACCTCTCTTTCTCATTATATCTTGCTGTTTCTTCAATTTCGCCGCTACCTTCCAACTGAATGAACTATTGTCACGTCTTTCCGCCTCTTTCCGTCCTCTTCACCCTCTTCAATCTCTATTCTGCCCTTCTCCCTCACTCTATCGCACATTTCCCCCGCACGTTCGCCACGCGATTAGTGTCTAAGCGAGTTTCCTGTTGTAATTTCGCCCTTTTCCTTCGTTTTATCACGTATTTGGTCAGTTTCCAGCTGAAAATGGTGACAAATCACTAGAAAAAGCTCATCATCCTTTAATAGGCGGATGTTACACCAACTCTGTTTCCTCTCAATTTCTATCATTCGTCCAATTTCTCCATTGAATGCACTCTAATGATTCATTTCAACGAAAGAAATTGTCCCTACACCTCGGTTTATCTTCATTATCACGCGATTTCAGTCGATTCATTTCTACAGCACTTTACATCTGCATTCAAATTTCCCTTGTTTTCATCAAATCACTTTCCCCATCTCCGCTCACTACCTTAGTGCCATTCTCTGTTTTCTTAAAATTTTCACATTTCCATTTTACAATATTATTGTTTGCGACCTAAAATATATTAATTATTCGCATTTCACTTCATTCCAGCCCTCCATCATTCTCCGCTCACTACCTTAGCGCTATTCGCTGTACTTCAAATTCTTCATTTCCATATTGCAATATTATTGTTTGCGCCCTAAAATTTATTAATATTTCGAATTTCACTTCATTCCAGAGCCCTCCTCACCATTCTCCGCTCGCTCTCCTCCCGCGTGCTGGTCGGCTCGCGCAAGATGAACACGCCTATGGACATTGCTTGTGGGTTTGCTATCTTTCTCTGCGTCTCTCATTTTCGCACGCTCTCTCGCTTTCTCTAACCGCATCCTTCCCTAACCCACTCACACCCGCCTGCACTCTCACGTACTCTAACCGGCGAGAGAGCATGCGAAATGAAGAGAGTGGACTTGGCACGATTCCAGCCCTTCCAGCCTGGCGCAAGGCGTACTCGGGCGACGGCAAGCTGCTGCTCGAGGACGCCCTTCCCTCTCGGGATCCCTTCAAGCTGTTCGACTTCTGGTGCGTGGTGCAGAGGCGACTTTTACTAATCGTCGCCTGTCGAAAATTTGACTAGACTGGTGAATTGTAGGTTCCGCGAGATGGCGGCGCGCAAGGACGAGCTCACCTTCGAGGAGATCAACGCCGTATCCGTGTCTACCGTATCCGCGTGAGTGATCTGACCCGGGGAACCGAAAACAGACCGACCACGACTACCGTAACCTGATCATCCAATCCGAAGTATCGTATATTCGAAAGATTCCCTCACAAAATCTTCTAGCAGTACGAACAGAAAATAATTATTCAAGTCGAATCTATCGTAATCTGACCAAGTGAACCTACCGTATCCTCCTCGTTCAGTGAGGGTCGACCGTCCTCTCGCATGGTGCTGCTCAAGTCGTACGACGACGCCGGCTTCACCTTCTACACCAACTACGACAGTCGCAAGGTGCGTCGTGTGTGGTGCGAATCGTCGCTTGCCGAAAATTTGACTAGATCGAAAATCATCGACAATATTCAGGGCACGCAGCTGGCGGCCAACCCAAATGCCGCCATGCTCTTCTACTGGCCGAAGTTCCATCGGCAGGTTGGTGATGTGTGGTGTGGTGGTGCGATTTCCGAAACGTCGCTAGTCGTAATTTCGATGCAGGTGCGCGTGGAGGGCGTCGTCGAGAGGGTATCGTTCGAGCAGGCCGAGGCCTACTGGAACTCACGACCGGTCTCCTCGCGTATCGGCGGCAAGGCCAGCTCCCAGTCTACCGTAATCCCCGATCGTGCGGTGAGTAGTGCGCTTTCCGAATCATCGCCTGCAACATTTTCAACGTAGAAATCACTCATTTCAGCACCTCGAACGCCGCAAGGCCGAGCTGGAGGAGTTGGTGGCTGAAGAGGGTCCGAGCGCGGCCTCCAAGCCGAAAACGTGGTGAGCCGAGCTACCGTAATCCCACCGCGATATACTAAAGGTCGCCAGTCGAAATTTGCATTACAGGGGCGGTTTTCTGCTGCGGCCGCGCTACTTCGAGTTCTGGCAGGGCCAATCGGATCGGCTGCACGACCGCATCTGCTTCAGCACCGATCGACCGGATGCGGGTACGGTAGCTTGGGGATACGGTAGTCTTGTCGATACTCTAGCTTGAGATACGGTAGTATTCGATCGGTATACTGTTGTCGGAATTTAACGGTAATTCGGAGGGGGTGATCGATCAAGCATACTGTAACTACCGTACTCTTCGCAGACTCTGCCGACTTCATTCATGCGGCCGACCGTCCCGACTGGCACATGTTCCGACTCGCGCCCTGATTCAGGCCCGCTCGACCTACCGTAATCCCGCTCTAGTCCTACCGTAATCTTTCCCTAGATCTTTCCTTGCTCCTACCATATCCTTGTCTAGGCAACCTTTTTTTTTCAAACTCAGGATATTCATCCTATTAGAGTAGTGTTGTAAATTCAAACGCACATTCGCACAAATCTCGAACAAAATGATCGAACTAATTCAATTATCTCATTTCTCGCACTTCTTGGCTGTTCGCACATTGTGCGATTTGTGCGATTCTGTGCGAAATTACTGTATTTCCATTAACATAATTAGATTAGTTCTTTCATTTTGTACAATTTTTCACATCCTCCCCTCTCGAGTTCAAAAGTCGACTGCACTTCGAGCGCTTGAAGTGGGGGAATGAGTTGAAGAATCTGTCGAAAAGAGCTCGTTCGCACACTTTTGCATACAAATCGCACAATTTCGAACAAGTCGCACGTTGTTCGAACTCGGACAAAATCGAACAAATTCCCATTCATTGTTCGACTCCCCAGTGCGATGTGCGGGTTTGTGCGAATTCGCAACACTATATTAGAGTGCTATTAGAGTGCTATTGATCAGAGTGCTATTAGATTCCAATCGAGTGTTATTATGCTTGTTGATATGTACTGTTGAAATAAGTCACTGGACCATGAACATTCCTCTTTCAATTCCGATTGTTGTTGTATTCCCGATTTCACTAGCATAATAAAGATATTTCTCTTTCAAACTATAATTTCCAGCTCATTCAAAGGGCATTTTACTGTACATATAATTTATTAATTCTCAACAAACACGAAAAATCTACATTTGTACAAGCGCAACTCTGTGAATCTATTGCAACATCTCAAGAATCTCAGAATTTTGTGAAATGTAAAATACTTTTAATGCACAACTCAAGACTAGCATAAATAGCATTCAATCACAGTCTTTGGTTCACTTACAGGGTCGCAATAACATTTAGGAAGGGTAAAATGTACACCTATCAGGGGTTGAAAGATCAAAGATCACTTGGAGAGTCCCACGAAGACCGCACCTACCGCAGTCACTGCGATGGCGATCGATAAAATCTTGAGATTCTTCGCTCCTCGAATCTCACGGAAGTAGAAAACACTCCACAGTGCAGAGAGGGCGCCTGAAATTATTGGTTGTTTTTATTTCTCGAATTTTTTCCCATGAACAGTACATGCAATTCACCCAGAGTTTCAATCACTTGCGATGCACGAACGCATCATGTTCGATATTCAGAATTATCCCCGCGGGGTGTAACATTTTATTTTTGAATAACCGAGATCAATCTCCGATCAAAACTCCGCATTCCGAATTCTCTATCTAAAATCTATGCAACCTCGAATCATCAGTTAAAAAAAGGAGCTATCAATCGGATATCACTCGCAAGACATTTTAACGATTCTCCATATCATAAGAAACGAAATCATCTCAAGTAATTTGGTACCATCACTAGCATGCGACATACACGTCTCCCTCTACCATCTTCTCACCTGGCAGCATTCCGATGATGGGGAAGGAGACGGCCTGCGAGAGATTCTCGTTCGCTACGAACCTGCAAGCAAATTACATTTTGAAATTTTGTTTAAGAATTTAAATAACCATGCCGATTTCGGACTCATCATCGCAATAATATGACCGATTTATCCCTCATGTCAATGGGCGCCGCTGCCGTTGCATAAAAAAATCCAGCACCCGAAACAAATCAGCTTTGGCAATGCAGAGCCGCGTTTCACCATTCGTACTTACTTTGAAATCGCGGATCCCTTCAATTTTTCCATAATATACGGTTGTTATCCAAAAAAAACAAATACGCTACC
>LS486248.1:0-13825 GCA_900490705.1 Pristionchus arcanus
TGTCATGGAGCGCGAGATTTCACGAGTTTATGACGAAAAAACTCGAAAAACGCATTATAAGGCAAAATGAGGGGGTGCCCCCTGGAGCGAAAAGGGGACATATTGCGAAATCGACCATACCACGTTGTTCAGCATCGAAAATAACTCCTAGGACCAACTTTTGACCACTTTCGATTTTTTAGCTGTTCCAGACCCCCGTTGGGGCTTGTTGACCCTAACGAAAACCGTCTCATATACTCATGTGGTCATTTTTCGAGTCCATTTTACGTCGCACATCTTACACTTAACCGTCTAGAAAATCCGTCCATGCCGGCACGTAGCCTAGTGTTTGCACTTTTGCCTTTCCATTAAGAATTTCCGCTGGTTCGACTCCCGCCGAGTGCATCTTCACCATTTGAAATTAAAGGGGGATAGGCATCAATATCTGGCTAGGTGAGTTCTCGATGTGAGATGTGAGACTCCTGTTACCCGATCACACTTTCGAAGCTCCCATGTTTTCATTTTTTTTGAACGGAGATATGGTCGATTGGGTGTGTGCCAAGTGAACCTGAGCTAGAGAGAGTGCGAAATGAAGAGAGCGCGCACTCTCATTCCTCACTTTACATAGTCGTACTTTACATAGTACATAATCTGTAGTGAGGTTCACAGCTGATGTGTGCACAATATTTTTCGATCTATCATTTCGCATTGCTCTGTCGGTTTCTTTGATCGGCGAGAAAGCATTGCGAAATGACAAATCGAAAAAAATTGGCACACCCCAAGTTCAGAGGCAGTACTAGAACTTCGGATAAAGTTATCTCTGATCGGGCATAGCATCCCTATTACTCCATATGCTCAGCTTATGACCGAAAATATTCCCCTCCCCCTTTAAAGGAGGAGAGGCATCAATGCGGGCTCATTAATCATAAGCGAGCAACACGTCCTGATTTGCATGCAAAAAAGATGCGCGTTTGCGAAAAAAATCTCTCAGCACCTAGCTGAACATAGAAAATGAACACATTTTGCTGCTACTAAACATGCTCCTGTTGTGTTTTAGTTCTATTACTCTGTATTACTCTTTCAAATATTTGCTCCATTCAACTATAGCATCGTACAATGAAGTGATCTATCGTTTGTAATTAAAGAAGGTGTCCCACGAATATCTGGCTAACTGAGTTCTCGATGTGAGGTGGTGGGCTACTGTTACCCGATAACACTTTCGAAACCCCCAGGTCACCAATTTTCGTTTGAACTGAGTTATGCTCAATTGGCTGCGTGCCAAGTGACCCTGAATTGCAGGCAACGAGCGAAAAAGCGTGCGAAATGAGGAGAGCGCGTCTCTCATTCCTCACTTTGCATAGTCACCCGCGCTGTTCATGGGACGCCTTCTTTAATCTTTTTAATTAATTAAGAGAATTCGAAAACTATAGTTCGACTTTAATCTTTGGTGGAGAGATAAATCTTCATTTTGAGAGACTGCTTCCTCTGACGATCTCAACGACCACAATTTTGAATTTCGCGGCACCGGTCTTGCGTTTTTTTGCCGCGCGTTTGAATCTCGAATTCGTCTGTGATCTTTCCGTGTTCTTAATTGCTCTTCTCTCCTTCTCTCATTACCAGAAACGCAAGGTCACTTGGCAAATGTAGAGCAGAATGAGGGGAATGAGGAGAGTCTGGGCATAATTTGAAGTGTTTTCGACAACTTTGAAAAATCATAACTCATGCTAGGTATGTCCCACAGGTCCCAGTTTTCGTAAGTTGCTTTGTATGACTGGCCCTCACTAGGGATGTCAAACCAATACCCAATTACTTCACTCTTTTCCCTTTTTCCTCTCCCTCTCATTCAATACCGAGCGAGAGAGGGAATCGGCCATGCAAATCGACCCAATTAATTGGGTCGAGAGAGGAGAGACCCCAATTAATTGGGTGTATTGACTTTTTATTGACTTTTTTTTCAAAGACATTTTTTAATTTAAATTTTTCGTTCTCAAACCGTAGAAATAGATAACAACGTGCAACTGATACATCATTCCTGTTGTGCTATTTTTCTATTCTCTATTCCAGAATTTCGTTGCAATAAGTAGTCTTAACACCGTTTTCGATCAATCGTAACCTTTTTGGACCATGTAATCGTCATTAGGTAGCAATGGAAAAGTTTAAAAAAAAAACTGCAAATAAAAATACAAATGCTGGAGTTGAACCGGTGCCATCTCGTTTGCTACTCGCCCCTATACCCACTCGGCCACCTCTGCAGTTGGATCGGAATGAGAGGGATCTACTTATCTTTCGCGCGAGTGTTTCTCGTAAAACCAAACTGTAATCTTCATTTTTCTATAACTAGCAACGGTTTAAGCGTACTACCTTCAACTATACAACAGATTACTACCAGACTTCCCATTTTAAGTGATTTTAACGATATAAAATGTTGAACTCTTGACTTTTGACCCAATTAATTGGGTTCTCACCCAATTAATTGGTCATTTGCATGTCCCCTCTCCCTCTCATTCAATACCGAGCGAGAGAGGGAACCGGCCATGCAAATCGACCCAATTAATTGGGTATTGGTATTGGGTGGACATCCCTAGCCCTCACCTCCTGTTGAAAGCGCTCACCTCTCTTTTTCCTCTCACACCTAATACCTTCAGGAACTTGATGGGAATCATGAAATTTGATAAATGATAATTACAGTTAGATTCATTGCCAAAAATTAACCGTAGTCTCTATTGAACATTTTTTGATCGAATCAACAGAACTCAAGATAGCCAATAAAACCTTAAAAACTCTAAATTGTTGAATTTGCATATCTCTTGAATTAGGCATTTGTGAACAATGAAATATAGCTCATGTTGATGCCCCCGGCGACTGTCAGAAACCGTACTTTCATCATTTGCCTATGTTTCCACTGTGCCAGACATTGTCCGACTCTTACGCAAACTGCCTCATAAGTGAGACCGATTACAAATAAATGTAGATAATTCTACGAATGATAGGGGAAATCGATTCGGAATTCCGTTATAAATTCGGTTTGGACAATCCTGCTGCTCATACTACCTTTGCACGAATGTTTCTAGCAAACCTACTGAAAGCAAACAAAATTTGAATTTTTAAATCGAAATTCACTGACTAAAGCCTATTAACTAATTCTGCGCTATACTCAGCGAAATAGTGTGCATTTCGAGAGATTTTTAGGCCCATGCGTCAAAGATCACGCAAAGAGCGGTGGGCGGAAAATTGCCCAATTGAACACTGTTCGGTTCGTGTGATATTCCTTCATTAAATAGTATTCTCATTGAGAGTTTATCAACATAAATGTTCATAATCAAATATTATTACAATAACTGACTAGGACGTATTGATCATACTAGGAAAACAATGCGAATACAATCTATGAATTTGAATAGACAATCCTTGGGCACAATTTCTTATCGTGATTAGAAAGGACAAGATCGCAAATTGCGCAGGAACGAAGGGAGAGATGAGAGAGTAATGCAGGATTGATCAAATGATGAAGCACTGGCTACGACTTGAGCTCCTAGGAATGCAGCATTGGATCTCCACGGAGAAATATGCACCTGAACATCATACTTAGTCAATGACGCACGCTCTATTCAGAGTCGAGCCAGAGCATCTCGATACTCGAATGCTGGCTAGAATGTAATTAGGGGGGGGGGGATTACAGTTTGGATTTACGAGAAACACTCGCGCGAAAGATAAGTAGATCCCTCTCATTCCGATCCAACTGGAGCGGTGGCCGAGTGGGTAGGAGGGGCGAGTAGCAAACGAGATGGCGCCGGTTCAACTCCCGCATTTGTATTTTTATTTGCAGTTAAAAAAAAAATACAAATGCGGGAGTTGAACTGGCGCCACCTCGTTTGCTACTCGCCTCTCATACCCACTCGGCCACCGCTGCAGTTGGATCGGAATGAGAGGGATCTACTTATCTTTCGCGCGAGTGTTTCTCGTAAATCCAAACTGTAATCTTCATTTTTCTATAACTAGCAACGGTTTAAGCGTACTACCTTCAACTATACAACAGATTACTACCAGACTTCCCATTTTAAGTGATTTTAACGATATAAAATGTTGAACTCTTGACTTTTGACCCAATTAATTGGGTTCTCACCCAATTAATTGGTCATTTGCATGTCCCCTCTCCCTCTCATTCAATACCGAGCGAGAGAGGGAACCGGCCATGCAAATCGACCCAATTAATTGGGTATTGGTATTGGGTGGACATCCCTAGCCCTCACCTCCTGTTGAAAGCGCTCACCTCTCTTTTTCCTCTCACACCTAATACCTTCAGGAACTTGATGGGAATCATGAAATTTGATAAATGATAATTACAGTTAGATTCATTGCCAAAAATTAACCGTAGTCTCTATTGAACATTTTTTGATCGAATCAACAGAACTCAAGGTAGCCAATAAAACCTTAAAAACTCTAAATTGTTGAATTTGCATATCTCTTGAATTAGGCATTTGTGAACAATGAAATATAGCTCATGTTGATGCCCCCGGCGACTGTCAGAAACCGTACTTTCATCATTTGCCTATGTTTCCACTGTGCCAGACATTGTCCGACTCTTACGCAAACTGCCTCATAAGTGAGACCGATTACAAATAAATGTAGATAATTCTACGAATGATAGGGGAAATCGATTCGGAATTCCGTTATAAATTCGGTTTGGACAATCCTGCTGCTCATACTACCTTTGCACGAATGTTTCTAGCAAACCTACTGAAAGCAAACAAAATTTGAATTTTTAAATCGAAATTCACTGACTAAAGCCTATTAACTAATTCTGCGCTATACTCAGCGAAATAGTGTGCATTTCGAGAGATTTTTAGGCCCATGCGTCAAAGATCACGCAAAGAGCGGTGGGCGGAAAATTGCCCAATTGAACACTGTTCGGTTCGTGTGATATTCCTTCATTAAATAGTATTCTCATTGAGAGTTTATCAACATAAATGTTCATAATCAAATATTATTACAATAACTGACTAGGACGTATTGATCATACTAGGAAAACAATGCGAATACAATCTATGAATTTGAATAGACAATCCTTGGGCACAATTTCTTATCGTGATTAGAAAGGACAAGATCGCAAATTGCGCAGGAACGAAGGGAGAGATGAGAGAGTAATGCAGGATTGATCAAATGATGAAGCACTGGCTACGACTTGAGCTCCTAGGAATGCAGCATTGGATCTCCACGGAGAAATATGCACCTGAACATCATACTTAGTCAATGACGCACGCTCTATTCAGAGTCGAGCCAGAGCATCTCGATACTCGAATGCTGGCTAGAATGTAATTAGGGGGGGGGGGCACAAAATGCATCACCGTTCTCACACATCACCCAATTCTAGTTAAAATTTCCTTCCGAACCACAATATCATCATTCTTTTGGAGTGATGTTTAGGAAGGACCAAGCCGGAAAGTCCATTAAATTAAAGAAGGTGTCCCACGAATATCTGGCTAACTGAGTTCTCGATGTGAGAAGGTGTGTCGCTGTTTCCCGATAACACTTTCGAAACTCCCAAGTCACCAGTTTTCGTTTGAACTGAGTTATGCTCAATTTGGCAGTTCGTGGGACGCCTTCTTTAACCGGCGAAAATACTGTTACAGAATTTCTGTTTTTAGCTCCCGCGAATTCAAATCTCCACGTTATGTTTGTCTACTTTTTGATTTATACATTTTTGGTGGATGCGGCAAGCAACGAAGGTTAGGTATACATTTATGACCATCATACAGTATGCACTACAACTAATCAATTATTGAAAACAAATGATTATTTACTTTCGCAGTTAACAAAGAAAAGAAAAAGAAATTTTTTTTAAATTTCAAAATTGACAAACGGAAATGTCTTGCTCCAGTGAACATTACACTTTCTCGCACCACACCACGATGGGCGGGGTTTAAAGTTGTAAGTAATTGCTAAGTGATATTTTAATTTTCTCTAAATCTATTAGGGCGATTGTGATCCTGCAGCATCGCTTACCCTAGCTAAAAAAAAGAATTTTAGGAAGCTTTTGAAATTTCACGTGGTCCTCAGTTCAAAGCCATTTTAGACTAGGTTTGCGCTCTTGAATTTTTGCCATTTTTTCTTGACATCTTTATGTCTACAATGTGTATGGACGCGATGAAGCACACACACACACGACGCGGTTAATTGTGATTGCAGCGCCTCGAAAGTTGTAGGCAGAATCTTGTATTTATTAATGAATGCAAATTCAGAACGATACTATGAAAACATTTTTATGAAAACAATCTCGTTAGTCTTTTCTCTTCTCCGCGATATTCTGCCCCCCCTCCCCCATCTTTTCTCAAACGACTTTGTTAGAGATATCCAAACTATTCGAAATTCTTCGAAAAGAGAGAAACATAAAGTCCATCAACTTTATGCAGAATGGTGAATGCGATTTAGGATACACGGCAAACGATGCAAGAAGTTGCTACTCTCCAGAAACTCCGCTAAGTCCCGCTATTTATCGCTTTTGGCTCTCTCATTCGCTGATACGCTTTTGAATAAATGCTCGCTCTACTTATGTAGCCCTAGAATAATGTCAGCAATTGTTTCGCACGGAAATTGCGAATTAATCGAGCGTATTCAAATACTTAAACCCTACTTGTTATTAAATGAGTACGCTGGTGCGCTATACAGCGAAATAGGGATCCATTTTGAGAGAGTTTTTTCCTCTGATGACTTCGCGACGCACAGAATTTTAAATTTCGCGGCCCCTGACTTTTTTCTTGCCGCGCGTTTGAATCTTGAATTCTCCTCTGATCTTTCCGTGTTCATAGTTTTTATGGGAGTGAATGGAATATAATGGTTAATTGAGTACCTGAGAATTAATTGTATTGGGAACGATCTTGATCAATTCAGTTTCCAATCTTTCAGCTAATCCGGGAATAAGAGATGCTCCACCCGCTAGATAAATATTCCTCAACACATCATAATTTCAAATGTCATTCTATACGTCATACTCTTCTACCTGTATAACACTCGGCGAGCATCAATAGGCGAATTTTGGATTGATTCGTGAATAAGCTGATGAAGTCCCTGAGAAATACTATTTACTTTTCATCTTAAAACTCGTTCTCTGTAAGAAAGGGGGGGGGGAGGGTGTCACATGGGTTCAAGTTGCTCCGATCCTGCTGAGATTTTTGTGTGTTGTTCCTGGGGGACAGGTATGCAGCCTCCCAAAAAGTCACAGGTATGCAGCCTCCCAAAAATATATATATTGTGCGGTTTCATTATAGTAGTGTAAATCGCAAAGTGGCGCTTTTCAAGGGCTTGTAACTTCTTACAAGAGCTTTTTTCAAGTGTTGTTCGATCAGTTTGAATAACTCTCTTTCCCCCTCCTCATTCATCCTCTTCCTTTAAAACGGCGCTTCGGGCGAGCTCTTCAATGAAGAGGTGAATGCACTGTTTTATAGTCCTGTTTGTTATTCATGTAGGTTTTTTGCATACCGTACATCGCTCCCATTACCGAACAAATGGCATTTTCTACCTTTTTTCCTTTGAGCGAATTCGGGCTTAATATTCTTCTTTTTTGCTTCATATTTTTTGTACACCCCGATAAGTGGACTAATACAAAATTGGCCGGTGAAATATTGTTTTAAACAGGTGAAAAAGAGAGCCGTTACCTCGATTTTAATTAAAATACGGTTCTACCGTAATAACAAGGTCATCATTAATTTTCTGTGCTTTTTCTGTAATACGGCTGTAATTTTTCACCTATTTAAAATAATATTTCACCGGCCTAATGGGAACGATGTACGGGGCTAACCCGCCTTGGAAAATGCCGAACACCTTCACCTTGCCTTACACCTAAAACGAGACTACGTTCCTTGATTACCGGAGTACTGACGAGGTCCACCTTTCGTGAGGCGGTTGGGTGTCTATGACCCAATGGACCGAAACATCCAACCGCATTTCTTTAGGAAGTCTTTCCTATCTAGTCTCTTCCCAGCAGTTTCTCTAATCGTCTCAAATCGTCTCATAAACCATGTTTCTTTTTAAAAGTAACTCTATCTCCAACCCATTTTTCTTACCTGCGAGGACTGTCCATAACTCGGCGATCTTCTCACATCTCCAGCTGCAGCTGCAGGTGCTGCAGATTTCAGCAGCAACGCCACTAAAATCAGGAAGTCTTGACGCATGGACGGCTGCGGGATGGGGGAGACGAAGAACAACTAGGCGACTGGAGGAAGAATGGAAGGGGTGATGCGGGTTAGAGCAGCGAGAGAGCATGGGAATGCGAGAGAGTCAGACGTCAAAGTCGAGAAATCGAGCAAAACTAAGAGGACTCGTTGACAGGTGATCGCTCATCTTCGAACAATCGTCTCACTCTCTCATTTCACCATTGTCTCTAGTTCAGTGGATAAGCGAGAGAGCAGGGGGAATCGAGAGAGCCACATCATTCAACGGAAGAAGACTTCTTGCGCGTGCGAATTTACAGCATCAGAGATGACTCATAGATTCCAGGATTCCGTCTCTCCAAGACCTCGAGAAATGAGCCGCCGTCTCTCCATTTTGCGTGCTCTCTCGCCGGTCAGAGAAGCGAGAGAGTGTGTGAAATGAAGAGACGGCGGTATCATTTCTCGAGCTCTAGTCAGAACTGCTGTCAGGCACAGGAATCCTAGCAGCCGTGCACTTTTTCCAGGACGAAAGTCATGAGCTGTCATACTTTGAGTGATTGGCTTTCGCTCATTGGATAAGTACTTTAGTTCTTGGAAAGGTCTAGGCTTCCAACGGCACAGTTTCATTGTTATGTCTATATTAAAATTTCACTTGATCGGGATGGAAAGTCAAGAAGCCCTTTTGTTTGAATTTGGGTGATGCCCATTTTGTTATAGTGATGGTTTTGCATGATTGCTCTCTTTTCTGCATGAGGCACTAGTTTCTGTTTTTCTGCATTGGACGGTACAACCTACACGGCAAGTTACGCAAGAGGGAAATGAATCTGAAACACACGCGTCGCATGGCCGCTTTCCCGCGCATTTTTCATTCAAATTTTCGTGCCAAGGTTACTTAACAAGAAATAGACGAATTCGCCTTTCGTTTCAACTTTGCGGGAGAACTGGACGAATTTCAGTAATTTTATTTAGCACACATTGTGGAATGGCCATTGGGGAGCTTATTGGTGAGTCGTTTACGTTGATTTGAACTGCTCTGTGAAAGTTTTACAAGGTTGTACACGGCATACAAAGTTTCAAATTTTGACCTTGACCTCGTTTTTCGAATTCGCTAGGGATTTATTTCAATTTTCCGATAGCAGGTGTTGTAGTCCTCGAGATAGTGTTTCTAATGAACCACAGTTACCCGAAATTTGCCAACTTCTTTAAGAAGTTATACAGCTTTCTGTGTTTTCTCGCCTCTAGCTGCTCTCGATTTGTATCTTTTTCGACCTAATTTTGGCCACGTATTCATTTCCCATAGTAGAAACAATCACCATAGGTTTTGGACGAATACTGAATTGATAGATAATGAACTAAGGGCTGGGTTAAAATCGGCGAAAACGAAAAGGGGCGGAGTCAGCGAGTAAAGCGTCGCGTTTCAGTTGCGTCGCGGTCGCGCGTCGCGTGTGTTTCAGATTCACTGGTAACGTGCCGTGAGTCTTCAACATTTCACTTCTTCATTCTTTATCAATACTCGAGCAGTGCCGGTTCTTGCTCGACTATCTCACAAACCGCTTCTTATCTATAGTTGTGAAAATTGTAATCGAAGTTGAATTACTTTTTTTAAAAATAAAAATGTCCCCTATATATTAGAAAAAAATGGGTGAGTGTCCTCGAGTGAAGTGCTCACCTTTCCTTCTATATTCCATTTGTTAGGAGCGAATAATCCTTCTATTGCCATGAATCGAGATTTGTCAATTGTGAGTGACGATGGCATTGTAGAAATTGGATTGTAAGGGCTTAGAGAAATGGTGACACTTTTACATGTCACAGATTCCTCTTGAGCATCTTGGGAAACGAAGGATGTCTACAACAATTAATTAAAGGAGGCGTAAAAGGAAAGAATTTCAGAAACTCCCACTGCGAAATCCCGGGATTTGCAATTACAGTAGTTAGCTATTGGATCTTAGCCGAAATCCCTATTCCCTTCTCCCGTCCCCCGATTGAGAGAGTGATGAGTGCAATCGATGGGAAGAAACCACGAGGAGACAGGGGTAGATCAAGGCGCACTCTCTTCCCCAGCCAAATAATCTGTTTTATTCCCTCCGGATTGAGGGGAACTCTGGCACTACGCTAACTCACTGTAACTCGGTTCATTGATGTCGTAGAAACACGGGATTGTCGGAATTCTGATACGGTAATGGATTGCTACAATGTGACGTTGACAGATTAGTCACCAAAATATTCATGTTACGCCTCCTTTACAGAAGGCGCAAACTCAATATTTTCGGGCATAATCTGACGTCATAGGCCGATAGTATCCGTAAACCACATTCCGAATTCGAAAATTAAAACTCTCAAGATCAACTTTGAACCGAGTTGCACGCGCGCAAAGTTTCTACAGGGCACAGGCAAAATCAAGATGCGCGGTGCAAAGGGAAGAGGGTTAGGTCAAGACGCAGCGGAGAAGGGAAGGGAGAGGAGTGAAAAACTCTCGCGTCTCTCACTCTCACCCTCTTCCTTTCTCTAGGCTCTTCCCACCGTACTTCCCCCTGATCGCACAGGGGAAGAGCCTCTCCGAATTTGGAGTTTACGCCTTCTTTAAAGGACGAGTAAGAGCGAAATTTAAATAATCATGCTAACTGCACTCTTTTGTCACATTTATTGGCCATAACAGATTTCCGATATCCGCATTTTGATATCTCATCAATGACCAAAGTTTTAGCGCATTGGCTGTCTGCCAAACGTCCCTGACTGGCAGGCAACGAGTGAGAGAGAGCACACATAATGAGGAGAGAAACATAATGTGTCCACCATTTGCATCTCTCGCTCCATTCCTCAGGGCCCTCCTTAAATTAACCTCTTTCCATAACATTCCTAATAAGAAGAGGATTTTTTCATTCCCTAATTTCTCCCCTTTTTTCCTTGCAACAGATGAATATGTACCTCTTCCATCACATTCCTAAGAAGCAGAGAATCCGTTACATTATCTTGTCCATAAACTCCCTGATTAGATTGAGCCAATAGCCTTCTCATACAATTTTGAATTTGTTTTCCTCCATGAGGAAGGGAAACAATTCCACTCTCAACCATGTATCCTTTAAATATTGAATTATGAATTTAACACGCACTTCACCCAAGAATTGACTGATTCCAGGAGACACATTTGAGTTGACCCCCTAATTTCTCTACGCTTTTCGAAGGTCCTTGGGTAGGTCTCCCATGAGCCGGCGTAAGAGGGTCAGTAGATCAAAGATGACTCCAGGAGATGACGTCAAAGTTCGTCTTCGAGACACGGTTTTCTTCAAATATCTAAGTTCAGAAAAGAGCTATGAAAAAGTGTTTGGGAGATAAATGTTGCATTTCTCGAGCACTTTCAGGCTATATCGTTAGTGGTTTGATTTTCCTAATTCCTCCGCGCTGGTAAGCTATCTAAGCCCACAGATACGGGAAAACTCTGCCGATAATTCAGTGAGATCAGGATCGTCGAGAGCTTTCGAATGAGCTATTAAAAGTTGAAATCGAAGGGGATTTGGCTGATTTAGCCCCGAAACCGCGAAAAAACGGCGATTTTTGACTATGGGATCGGCGACGCAACGGTAGATCAAAGAGAGGTCACTGAAAGTCGATGGGAATCGGTTTGATCTACCTCCATTTCTCGGTTCTTTTTTGACCAATCATGCCAAATCATTCATAGTTGAGGTCAGGATGGCAAGACGAACGTGAAAGTGGTTTTAAACTTTTCAATTGATCGTTTTTGAAAAATTATCGATTTTTTTGCCCCGTGACCTCTCTTTGATCTACCGTTGCCTCGCCGATCCCATAGTCTAAAATCGCCGTTTTTTCGCGGTTTCGGGGCTAATTCTGCCAAATCCCCTTCGATTTCAACTTTTAATAGCTCATTCGAAAGCTCTCGATGATCCTGATCTCACTGAATTATCGGCAGAGTTTTCCCGTAACTGTGGGCTTAGATAGATTACCAGCGCGGAGGAATTATGAAAATCAAACCACTAACGATATAGCCTGAAAGTGCTCGAGAAATGCTACATTTATCTCCCAAACACTTTTTCATAGCTCTTTTCTGAACTTAGATATTTGAAGAAACCCGTGTCTCGAAGACGAACTTTGACGACATCTCCTGGAGTCATCTTTGATCTACTGACCCTCTAACGCCGGCTCATGGGAGACCTACCCAAGGACCTTCGAAAACCGTAGAGAAATTAGGGGGTCAACTCAAATGTGTCTCCTGGACCAGCCGAATTCAGTGAATCCTTAGCTGAAACGCGTGTTAATCCCTTAATTCTTTACCATCTACAACTGGAATGATGCTTAATTTTTCTCCGATGTCTACAACGACTCCAGTAGATACATCGTATGCATACAATATAAGAGACGGTTGTCGAGTAACTGCACCTGCCTGAGAAAGAGCAATGACTGGTTACTCAAGGCATGAGAGCTCAGTTAACATATTCATGTTTAACCAACCTGGAAATGAATGTCTTCTAGTAGAATCTTCATAATATCTTCAATAAGAACAGACGGAATATTTTGCGAGAGTGATACCAAAGCCTTAAATTATTGTAATTAGTCTTGCTCTGAAGAATAAGAGGCCGTTTGCGAAAGAATAGGACAAGAGTTGGTTGGCACAGCTAAAAAACTCGATTCAATGAAACTATGTGATCTGGGGTTCTCGAGGGTATGTATGTTTCACCGATCGCACTCATCACTCTCTCAATCGGGGGACGGGAGAAGGGAATAGGGATTTCGGCTAAGATCCAACAGCTAGATATCTACTGTAATTGCAAATCCCGGGATTTCGTTGTGGGAGTTTCTGAATTTCTTTCCTTTTACTTCTCCTTTAAGCGAGTTTGGCACCCGAGGAAGAATAGCATGCCGATCACGACTGGCTGCGTTATTTTTTGTGACTATCAAAAAATAATAATGGAAGTTCTCGCCGATCTAATTGTATCCGTTGAAATTATGATAGATCGGACCGGAATTATGCAAGGATTCCAAATATGAGACCGTTTGCGTAATAATCAGCAATGAGCTGGCACAGCGAAATTTCTAGAATTTATGAAAACTTGAGAACAGAGGTTCTTGAGGATTGTCGTTACACGACGTAACTAGTATTTCTCTTTATTACGATCCCCCTTTCTTCCATGTATTCATCTGTGTGATTCACATGCCCTTTTGTTCTCTTCGTTCCTTCTCTCACTCTTCTTCCTCACCATATTCGTAATAAGACCCTTCCCCATTTCTCTCTCTCTTCTTATTCGTTACTTGATCTCACATCGTTACTTATCGCGTTCTCTATCCGCTTATGATGAAGGTTTAATTACCCAAGTTTGAGGTTCCTAATTCTCTGGTCCATCACAACAAGGATGCTGATCATCACTGTCAAATTCATTTTGCACCAAATCGATCGGTGTAGCCATGCAGCACGGCAGGGACCATTTTTCAATACACTCGCCGACATAAGTCATGGCCAACTTTTTCAATTCTATGTATCTTTTGAACCAGCAAAACAATGGTTATGATATTTGGAGATTATCAGGAAAGGGTGACGGCCATTATTTTCCACATAAAACGGAATACAAAAATAACCGATATTATTGCATAGTGATGACGCAATCGATGTGCATTATTTTGAAGAATCATTATTCTTAGGAGGATTTTTTCTAACTCCTCAAACTTTTTATGCATAGACGTATGAGCGA
>LS486248.1:26962-58333 GCA_900490705.1 Pristionchus arcanus
TCAGACTAAGATTTCAGTATTTCCGCACCGAAAATCGTTCCTTTCGAGTATAAAATCGGGTTCTACGATGGTTTTTACACAGCATATCGAAAAATCAGGACTTGCAAATGAACTTGAGATGATGAGCTACGTCAATATATGCCAAAAGTAACGAAAAAAATACTATTTTAATTTTTTTCTCGAGTCCTAGTGGACGGACATCCACAAAAAGTTGGGAGATAACATACCTTTTTATGCTCTTTCGAATGAGCTATTACACGATACCTAATTCTCAATTTGAATTTTCGCGATTTCAAAGATCAAAGATCAACTTTTCAGGTCAAAATTTTTGTGGTAAGTTATATTGCCCCTGGGGGTCACCTTGGTGAAGTTTGAGCACATTCCGACCATTCTGACGGAGTTGTGCCATACCACCTGCGTTCTTACAGAGACCGTGTTTTAATTGTTTTAGATGGTGTGCCACAACCAAATCCTATTGTAAGATGAGAGTCGAATTTTCACAGTAAGGGCGAAAGATTATTTTTAAAAAAATGTCCGTCATGGACCCAATCATATCAAACATTTTGACATTTGTTGATATTTTGGTTCTGAGCTGCGCTAAACCCTTAGAAGTACACGCGCAACGCACTGTGGGAGAGGAGGGGAGGGCGAGTCGAGAAGGAGGGGAACTTTGGTGCGCAATTCCAAGTTGGAATCATTGTCAAGTGATGCTAAAATGGCGTACGCACCTGTTGCAGCTTAGATAATTACTTGATTCCAACTTGGGTGCGCGAGGGAATAATGTTACCCCTCAGCGTTACAATGTGTGCCATCCCATGCAAAATAATATGAGAATGGTGGAAAAACGTTGCTAATCATAATTTAGGTTTATTCCATGAGATATCGTACATCGTTCCCATTACCGAACAAACGGCCTTTTCTACCTTTTCGCGAATTCACGTTTACCCGTCCTAATTTTTGTTTCACATTTTTTGTTGACCCCGATAAGTGGATGAATACAAAAATTGGCCGGTGAAATATTATTTTAAATAGGCGAAAAATGAGAGCCGTTATCCAGTGAAATACGGCTCTACCGTACTCATTTGTCATCATGCATCAGAGCCGTATTTTAAGTAAAAATAGGGGCAACGGCTCTCATTTTTCACCTATTTAAAATAATATTTCACCGGCCAATTTTTGTATTCGTCCACTTATCGGGGTCAAGAAAAAATGTGAAACAAAACTTAGGACGGGTAAACGCGAATTCGCGAAAAGGAAAAAAAGGTAGAAAAGGTAGAAAAGGCCGTTTGTTCGGTAATGGGAGCGATGTACGATACCATTATTTACTTCTATCAAAACCCGATCGAAATAGCTCATTTCTCATCGAGTTCTTCACGAAGAATCCCCTCATTCTTCGTGAAGAATGACGCCGCATCGCGGTCCCTTGTACGTGAGAATGAAGAGACAAATCTCATTCTTCACTCTGACAGCCCTACTCATAAAGTATTATATAATAGGGATGACCAGTCAATTCCAATTCTCAAGTATTATACTTGAATCTCACGCAAGAGATACGCTGATCTCTCGCCAAGAAGGAGGAAGGGAGGGGAGAAAGAGGGAAAGTATTGGAAATTGATTTGACATCATTAATGAGTGAGAGAATGACCTGAGGGATATCTTTAAATGAGCTCTTCCTCCTAATATCCTCAGAATTCTTTCATCTCTCAATACTTCCACTTCTGCTCCTGATAATATTTTCTCCTCTGCTGGAGTTTCATCAGCATAATGAGTCTAAACTGTTCATACATAAAATTGTTAATGGAAGGACAACTCACAACAAAGAACTGCAATCTTCCATCTCTTGTTTTAACATATTTGGGCACCCATTTCCGCTCGAAACCTTCTTCAAACTCTTCATTTGGTACTTCGATATGACCCTCCATATTTATGAATCTGCATCTTTTCGTTTCCATTCGAGGTTCATATGACACCTCAAAGAGATCAAATCGTTATGATCAACTTATTACTTCGTTATTAAATTTAGACAGAAATCCGAATGAGTGAAGAAAGGAGAATGGAATTACGATTCAGCTGTTTCGTTGTTTATGTTGTTATATAAGCCGTGTAATCCACCAAAAAACGATACTTGAAATTTAAACTTTTCTTATACTCAAGGGAACACCCCGAGCGCTTCCATGAGGGAAAAATTTTCAAAATCGATTTGAAGGGGAGGTCCAGTATGCAAAGTGTATAGATCCAAAATCAACACATTCAGGCGCTCAAAGTGCCATTTTTGGGGCCGATATTAGGCACCGCAGAGTAAAAATTCAAACTCTTTCTAAAATTCCTGTTTTGCTACTGTGGGGTGATAGACGATGCCGAATCACGATAGCGCTTTCTGAATTTTAATATATTTTAATTTGAGCTAGTTTTTAGATGTATTACTAAGCCCCGCCCCCTGTGGTGTAGCGACCAAGTGTGTGCAGTTCGCTGAGTCATTATATTTCAGCGGGTCAATTTCTGAAATTTTCAAATACTTTTATTTTTAATTTCTAAAGTTTAATAAGATAGTGCCACATGAAATGTTCAATAATTGATAAATAGAATGGTTGATTTTGTCTTCGGTCATTGGTTTAGGAGCATAACCATAGTCTACAGTAATCGTTACCGTATCTCAGATGTGCAAATACGAGCACTGATCCATGATTTTGGTTAATAATGCTACCTCTACTGAAGTACATTCCAAATAACACAGTTTAATAAAGTGGCGTACTTCACTTCCACGAGAATCTTTGCAAACCCCGTAATAGCATGTGCTAACTTTGATTATCATTTGTGAAGTTTTGCTATTGTGAATTTTGCTAATTTTTGTTTAATAACAAGGTAACAACTCGCAGAAGACATTATAGAAAGAATTGGAGAACTGCATCCCTTAAAACTTTCACTGGACAATTTATTGTGAAAAAATGATGAATTCTGAATATTTGGAAGTCAATTTCTCGTTTCTGCTATTGTGATTTTTTGATTTTTTTCACAGTGAATTAATTGTGACGGTATCTGAATAATAACTGTATCTCCCAATAATCAATTAATCTGTAAAAAGTTTTTTTGAGCGGTGATTTGAATTCCCGGGCGTTCGAGGTTTACTAATCGGTCGCAGGCCTTCTCCGGCTCTCAATTTTGAAATTCCCGGACTGCGCCCCCTACGGCGGCCGATATTCACTTTTTTCGATAGCTGAAACTTCTGAAGGAAACTTTTCAAGGAAAATGAAAATGATCTGCGCAATAAAAGATCGTAATATACACACAAATCGTAATGTTCACAACTCCTTTAAAATCAAAATAATATGAAAAATTAAATGGCACACATTACCGAACAAATGAAGACCACTTGTCAAAAAGGTTTATATAGCTGACCTCATAGAGCTTCCGAATAAGTAGAGTAGGATCCCAAAGAGAAGAAAGAGAAGAAGGGATTCCTATATCGTCTACTCTGAAATATTCATGATGAAAGATTGATAAATGATTAGAGGATACAATTTTAAGGGGGTAGGCATCACTGTCTGCTCAAATATGATGCCACTTTGCTTGCGCCGTCTTTTCATTGCGCTTCTCTCTCCATCTCATTGGCTGCATTATTGGTCGCTTAACAAACACCCAATCGATCTTATCTCAGTTCAAATGAAAATTGAAAATAGGGAAATGTAATTGTGTGTCCCTGAGCCATGATCAGACATCGAGAACTCTTTCTATCCAGATATCTATCCCACACCTTCATTAAATAGATTTACATTTTGACCCGTGCACTATAACTAGGGGCCACAAGCTCCGCCCACTTTGGTGTGACATGATTTCGTGAAAAATCGAGAAAACAAAAACACAAAGCTTATTCTAAACCAAATCACTCACTCGAAACAGCTTTGGATAGCTATTACCCTACTCTATCAATAGAGCTTGGTCCGAGACATGCATAATATCATTGAGAACATGCAAATTGGACTTAAAATAAGGGAATAGGGCATACTTTAGACGAAACTAGCCGTTTCTAAGAGTTCTAGTGAGGGAATTCTGCTCGGACCAAGTTTATATGACAAAATAGAATATTTAACGATTTTTAGAGAAAAAATTAGAATTTTAGCTTCTTTCCCTGGCTTGTGTTTTCTCGTTTTGTGAGGGGCGCGCGAGAGGCAGGCGGAGGGGAGCGAGAGAGGCGGGGGGAGGGAGAGAGACACACACAAGAGAGACACACACAAGAGAGACGCCGCTCCCTTCCCTCTCGTCTCGCTTTTCCCTCTTCTCCCCCAGTGAGTTGCGCGCGTACTTCTCGGGCTCTAGCGCAGCTCAGATACAAGATATCGACAAACGGTAAAAAACATGATGTTATTGGGACCGTGAGGAAAAATTTGCATCCACTTTTGGACCCGTGGTGAGAAATCGGTTATCTGCGTTGTGGCCCCTAACTATAACAGCGTTTTAAACTTCGGCATTCTAATATCGTTCTAGATTTCAATCGGATAATGATCTCATCAACATCAACTAATTTTTCATGACACTCCTTCTTTAACACATTTTAAACTCACAAGTCTCATATTTTTGTTAATTAGAAATGTGAATTTTATATGGGGAATACTTACTGGATGGTTGAATTTCCATTTAATTGAATGTCTTCATGTTGGTCCTTCATCTCATTCGTTTGAGTGTCCACCGAACCTCAACTAATTATTCGTATCCAAATATAAAGAATAGCCAATATTTTTATTTTCTTCTGGAAGTGGATACATTTTTAAATGGTCATTTACGTGTAAATACTGATTTTTTAAATGGGCGACGAGAATTAAATAGAAGTGAAAGGGGAAAGAAAGAAAATGAGCATCGTGAAGATTATTAAGAGAAAATTAAAGGAAACTGACTAAGTTGGAAAGAATGACGGATTATAGAAGAACTGAAAAAGTATTATTAAGAGTATATAGGAGAGGGAAAAAGGAGAGAAGAGGGAAAGTAATTATTGGTTCGAATATGTATGGACATTCTTGATACAACAAATGTTTCTTGATGATCCATTGCTCACATTGAGATGGGAGGAATGAATCATCAAGATACAGAAATGTAAATTATTTAGGCGAATAGAAAAATTGGAAGAAAAGGAAAGAATATAATGGAACGAAGGAATAAACACACAAAGTGTAAGTCACTGGGTGCTTAGAGCAAGAGAGAGCAAGAGAGAAAGAGAGAGAAAGAGAATGGGAGAGGAGGGGCAGAGAGGAGGAGAGAGGAGGGGGGAAGAGAGAGAGATCGGGGATCGAAAGGATGGAGAGAGTAGAGAAAGGAATTGATTGAGAAAATAATGATGAGAGAGGAGGGAAGAATGATCGAAATATACTTACTCATATGGACGATATGAGAATGAATTGTAATGAGAGAGGGACAGATTCATACTCCTGACAATATTAAATGGGGTAAGTAAATAAGTATATACTCACTGTGACACTAATTCAGCTTTCTTCACCGAATTCTCCGTCGAAATTGAAAGAGGGAATTCTGAAATAATGTCTCGTGAAGGAAAATCGTCTGTTTTCGAAAAATCCATCTGAAAGACGAATAAAAAAGAACAACTCTTAGCGAGAATTTCACTTTTCGTCTTGAGTACACAATTTTCTCACTTCACTCGGTATAGAGATTGCTTCGTTATTTTCCATCCTCAAAGAATAATATTTCACCAACCAATTTTTGGCTAGAGATAAGGCGCGCGCTGATCTATCTCTGTTCCCCCCTACTCCCTTCCCATCGATCGTACTATTTTCTTTCACAATCGGAACGAAAAAAGGCCTTTTGGACCAATTCCCTTCCCCCTTCCTCCGATTGAGAGAAGTGACACAGACAAGTACAGAAATTGCAAGACAAGGGATTCTGTTGGGAAAGTTTCTGAAATTCTTTCCCGTTACTCCTCTTTTAAAGAGGGGGGATGACATGAAACTAAATTGGTAGGTTCTAGCACGAAGTGCCTGCACCCCCTTAATCTTCCGTTAATCGGCACTTGGGTTGAATCGGCCCGCTACCTTAAAGAAGGATATGAACAACTCAAAGTTGGCGAGTCCTACCACGAAGTCCCTGCATCATTGCTAGGGGCCACAACGCAGATAGCCGATTTCTCACCACGGGTCCAAAAGTGGATGCAAATTTTTCCTCACGGTCCCAATAACATCATGTTTTTTACCGTTTGTCGATATCTTGTATCTGAGCTGCGCTAGAGCCCGAGAAGTACGCGCGCAACTCACTGGGGGAGAAGAGGGAAAAGCGAGACGAGAGGGAAGGGAGCGGCGTCTCTCTTGTGTGTGTCTCTCTTGTGTGTGTCTCTCTCCCTCCCCCCGCCTCTCTCGCTCCCCTCCGCCTGCCTCTCGCGCGCCCCTCACAAAACGAGAAAACACAAGCCAGGGAAAGAAGCTAAAATTCTAATTTTTTCTCTAAAAATCGTTAAATATTCTATTTTGTCATATAAACTTGGTCCGAGCAGAATTCCCTCACTAGAACACTTAGAAACGGCTAGTTTCGTCTAAAGTATGCCCTATTCCCTTATTTTAAGTCCAATTTGCATGTTCTCAATGATATTATGCATGTCTCGGACCAAGCTCTATTGATAGAGTAGGGTAATAGCTATCCAAAGCTGTTTCGAGTGAGTGATTTGGTTTAGAATAAGCTTTGTGTTTTTGTTTTCTCGATTTTTCACGAAATCATGTCACACCAAAGTGGGCGGAGCTTCTGGCCCCTAAGCATACAAGCCACAGGTGAATGGCAGCAAAAACGTTCGTGTCGCTGGCATCTGACTTTTGGAAGATACAGTGCAAGCAAAGGGTGTTGGCAATACGAGGTTTGCGGGCCCGCAATAGAGGGAGGTCACTCTCCTCATTTGACACACTCTCTAGCCCTCTTCCCTTCTCTCAATGCGGGCTGATGCGGGCGTTGCGGGCCCGCATCCCTCTCCCTCGCCATTGCGGGCCCGCAATCCCGCAATCGTTTAGCCAACCCTAGTTATAATGCATCTGCTTACTATTAACTACTGTATTCAAAGGGGGAAAGGCATCAATATTTTCGTTCATAAAATGACAACATGAAATGATAGAGTATGGCTACCCGATCAGAGATCACTTAAACTATAGTTATACAAATGCCTCCGAAGATCACTACGCTATTTATAAAATTCATTTATATTTTTGGGGTACGCAACATTTGGGATACAGCATTCTCGTACCGATTTCATTAGTTTGACAGTCGCAAATCGCAGTCAAAATTGAGGATGCACTCGGCGGGAGTCGAACCAACGGGTGCTGGAAAGCTAGGCAAAAGCACAATCCACTAGGCAGCGCGCATGGTGATCCCTCGTCTCAGAGCCACTATGATAACCGTCAGATACCCTAAGGGGTTGAACTTCTGCCGCCGAGTTCATATTCACTATTCATGTATGGATCAACCTAGATATATATGTAGAATGACGAATAAATGGACAACAATTAATAACTTGCCGATCGAATGAATGGTTCCTGATTCGGATACTATAGAATTTCGATCAATCCAATTTTCGTTTGCGAATTTTTCCTTGATGTTTGTGTTATTAACATTGATAGACTGCGATGAATTATAGTTATATGGAGGAGATGAATGATGAGATCGACTGGGGAAGACTGTATCTACTGAGTCTGAAGTTCATTAAATATGTCTCCGAATTTAAAATGTTCTAACTTGAGTTGATGTTGTTCTCAGAAGAATGAGCTAGAAGAGCTGGAAAAAGTAAATGGCATGACATGAGGAATACGATATGAGGAATTGGTACTCACAATCTCGAGTATATGGTGACACATTCATTGGCTGTATTTTCTCATTTCTTTCGTAATGGCGAGTGATTGATTGACCATCTTAATAATTATCATGAAAAGTGAAAGAAATAATAATTTGGCACTTGACGTTTCTTTTCTCGTGAATGAGTCTTCTGCTTCTATGAGCACTACTCCTTTCGACTTATCCATCCCTTCCATTTGAGTGTTACTGTACTCTTCTCTTAGACTGTAGTCATCCATTTCCCCTGATTCCATATTATTCTTAATGAATGCTCAAATTATTTAAGGTGCTCACGATAATCGAAAAGTTTGTTATGAGAAGCGAATGTAACTGATTTCTTGAGAGACTGATAATTAGTAGAATTGATGATGGCTGTAGGAAGGTAATCTTAATATCGTACATCACGCACATTACCGAGCAAATGTACTTTTTTTACTTTTAGCGAATTCGTGTTTATATCTAATTCCTAAATTTCATATTTTTTGTCCATCCCAATAAGCGTACGAATACAAAAATTGGCCGGTGAAATATTATTTTAATGGGTGAAAAGTGAGAGCCGTTGACGCTTTTTTTTCTTAAAATACGGCACTATCGTTATCATAATGTCATCATCAAATTCTAAACTTTTTCCGTAATGCGGCTCTCATTTTCACCCATTTAAAATAATATTTCAACGGCCAATTTCTGTATTCGTCCGCTTATTGGGATGGACAGAAAATATGAAACAAAAATAAGAAATTGTAAACACGAATTCGCGAAAAGTAAAAAAAAAGAGTATATGTGTTCGGTAATGTGTCGGTAATATGTTCGATAGACAATAATATGGCAATGAGGAGTGAAAATAGTTAAACTGACCTGGGGAAAAAGAGGAAGAATCTGTATCAAGTGAACGATATCTTTCAATCTGGAAGAAAGGTCGTAAAGCGTGAAATGTTATGGAATGATAAGACAAGTTACAGTGCAGTCATCTAGATAAACATTGGGAAATTGAATTGTTTGTACTCACAGGTCTCATTGTATTCTCCAATGGCTCTCCCCATCGATTCGATTTACTAGCAACTCTAATCGATTTGAGTGTTCTTATCGATTCCCTTTCTAATTCAGGAGAAACTGCCAATTCTTCTGCCACATTCTCATATTCATTTCGATAGTATGCTGACAATATTCTAAATATATTCATTCTATAAATATTCACATACCATTCCGTTCCTTGAAATGAACTCCATTGTTCGTAATTACTGTTACATCTCCAAGGTGAAAATCATTTGCATCCATCTTGTATCCTTCACTTCTTTCTGACAAAGGATTGTAAAGGATCGTTATTGAGGGTGTTTCTGAATGGGGGAAGAATAAGGATTACATTGAAAGGGAATGATACCATGAAGAGAGGAAGATACCCCAAGAGAAGTGGATGGACGTGCACTTATTGAAAGTGTATTCAGATGATTGGGACGAGTTATTACTTCATTCTCCATCACATCTATCACATAATCTATAAAGGAACACTTTTCTGGTGGAGTCTTAAATTAGTCCCAATTTTGTTTGTGCATCCCTTGTTCATCCAAATTGTTCATTCTTCTCAATGTCCATCTCTTCAATTGTCGATCTATACTCAATCGTAGTTACGAATCAAATGTTCTTCCCTTACTCCATTTTGCTTCTCCTTTTTAGAATCCTCACAATTACATTGATATTTCCACCCCAGAAAAAGACCAAAAAACGTCCACTCTCATCTCTCTCTTTTATCGTTATTTCCTTCCCCTGACTATCCTCTTTTCTCTCCCCTCTTACACTAATCATCGCTTACCGAGAGGAGAGTCATACGTGATATTTGTATGACTCATTTAATTATGTCTGAAAGTACAATAATTCCCCGTTTACAAGCCACATTGCGACAGAAAGTATTCCTTCGGATCAATAAAGAGTTCACTACGAGCATTCAATGAAACCATTTCATTTCCCGTCAGAGCAACACGCTGGTACTCTTATAAGTGGGGAGGGAATCAACCGCGCGGGCGACTATGCAAAGTGAGGAATGAGAGGGCGCGCTCTCCTCATTTCGTACACTTTCTAGCTCGTTGCCTGAAACGCAGGGTCACTTGGCACACAGCCAATCGGCCATATCTCCGTTCAAACAAAAATTGAAAGCCTGGGAATTTCGAGAATGTGATCGGGTAACAGGGGTCCATTATCTCACATCGAGAACTCACCTAGCCAGATATTGATGCCTATCCCCCTTTAATACCCTAGTACTTCCACTCGTCAAGTCTTTTATCAATATTCTCCTCACTATCCTCTTTCTCCCCTCATACTCCAATTGTCTCAAAATACTTGACCTGCGCGCGCTTACCGCAACACTTCTAACCGGTGCAGATCGATAGAGCATCAGAAAATAGCAAGGGTTACTCTTCGAACAAATTTTCTCTAATCTACACCAGAAGCGTACAAGACCATCAAAAGTACGACATAGTTTCTCTTTTGTACTTATCACGAAAACATCTGAAAACGGTACAGAAATCTGGAGTCGAAAAAAACGGCGTTTGGGATATGCAGCAAGTTGCTGTGCAGTCCAAACTGAAAATTTCGACTTGAAACTTTTCACCAGGCCAATATGCATCGCAAAACCGGTGAAAACTCAAACCACAACCTTTTCGATTGTGCCAGCATTGTCTACATTTTATGCGAAACGGGAAAATATTGATTACCTTTCTGATTCAAAGGCTGTTCTCTTGCTCAATGACTTTTGTTCGAGACTGTACATCAATACGCATTGACTATCGAGAAAAAAATCACATTTTTGAAAAATTTTCATGCTTGCTGATATATTTTAAAATAATTTGGTGTGAACCATTTGCTTGGAAGTCTTTTCTTCTAGGAGCTGCTATTCGTTTTGGGCTCATTCGTCTTTCTTCTTCTCGAGTTAATCTCTCATTCCATTCATGAGCCATCATCTCCACGAATTTTCCTTCTGCAAATCAACCTTTGTTATGTACTTTGTTTACCCGGGCAATTCAAAATTTACTATATAATTGATGCTAAATGAAGATCAAGGGCGATGTAGATCAAGTATAGCAAAACTCGCTTACAAAACGGTTAGCTGTTTTACGCGTAAAACCTTACGCAGATGTTTCTATGTAATGCCAAAAGTACTTTTTGGAATCCTTGCATCATTCCGGTCCGATCTAGGGTACTCTCCCTGTTTCCAATTAACTCTACGAGAACTTCATGTTTACAAAAATATTTTTGAAAGTTATAAAAAAATGAAGTAGTCAGTTGTGATCGGCTTGTTGTTCCACTTCGGTAGCCAAACTTTCCTAAATTTAGCTCTTCCGGTGTCTGAGTAAAACTAGAAAAAAAACTGTTTTCGACGTGACGTCATCTGGAGCCAACGGAGGCTCCATATGCAAAATGAATATGCCCATCGTCATAAGCACCCTTAAGAACCCCGAAAACCACAGTTTCCGAGAATCGTGATTTTTGAGCTGTGCCAGCTCTTGTCCGACTCTCTCGCAAACAGCCTCTTAAATGTTCTTACTTGGTCCATTAGACGATGAGAAATCTCGTGATAAAGTGATGGTATCCATAACATTAATTGCTTCGATCACTTTTCTCCTGCTCATCTCACTAATATTTTTGTCTATCACAATTCGATGGCCTTCTGAATCTTCACGATAACATCTGCAACTTAAATATTCGTCTGTATTCTAGTAATTGTACTCACTTCCTCGCCTTTGTTAAATTAATCGCAGCAATAGAAGTTGTCTCAACTGATCCAATTCTTTCTCTCTGAACATATTTTCATTCCTCCGTATATTTCTAGTTATACTCACATCTTCGATATAACTTCTTTCGTTAATATTGTCGTAGATTTCATCGTATATATTCTCATCGTTATTCATTCCATCATATCGATTCTCCATTCTATCACATTTAAAATCATCGAATATTTCATCACTTTCTTCTTCCGAATTTATCTTCGTATCATTCATTTCAATCGAGTTAGAATAGATTTCATCATATATTTTCTCTCTTCTAATTCCATTCTTGATCACACTTCTTTCTGCATCATCATCTTCATTCTCACTTTTCTTTATCTCTTCATTCTCAATCATTCTCGTTGAAATTAAATCCTTTTCTATTTCCATAGTATCCTCTTCGCATTTTCGTTCCAGATTCACTTTATCTTGTGAAGAATCGAAGATTGGATGATCGTAATAACGATCGATTATCATTTCGTCGCTCTTCTCTCCCAATTTATCCATTACTTTTTTTTCCTCTTTCAAAAGTGTTTTGCCTTCATTTATATCCTTTTCCTCCATGCATAATTTCGTTAGAATAATCTCCTCTTCTTCTTTCTTTGCCTTCTTCACTTCTTCCAATACTTTTTCCTTCCTAAATATTTCATCCCTTTCATCCTTGAAATCTTGGATGTTTTGGGTGTCATCACTGTCTAATATGACATCACCTCCATTATTCATCTTATCTTCCATTTCCATATTTATACTCTCATTTATTTCATCTTGTCTTACATCTTCTTCTCTTTCTTCTTTAATCGTAGTAATCAGTCCTACTCCATGAGTATCGCCTCTTTTGCAATTGAATGAGTATAGAAGATCGATAGTTGGAATGTTTGATTCACTATCCAATTCTATTCTCCCAGATCTTCTTCTTTTCCCATATGAAAGTCGTGTCTCGTCATTTATCTCATTCATTATATTCGTTTCTTCAATTCTCTTGAGCAGTTGCAATCTTTTGTTCTGAGTTCTCAAAATCTGGTCCTCATAATTATGAAATACAACTTCTTCCCAGTATTCTTCAAAGATGGCTTCTTCACTTGATTGCGATATACTATCTTCCTCTTCACTGTGATGAAGAATGGCAGGAGAGGGGATAAAGGGAGGAGAGGGGGGAGAAGGGGGAGAAATAATCTCTCGAATAACTCCCAGATGCCCTATCTCCTTAGTCATACATGCGACTGTCGTAGAGTGAATTGTATGGTGAGTTAGTGTGAAATCAATTTCATTCGATGGTTCTGAAGAAATTGAGGTGGAAAGATGAATGTCCTTGATATAGGAAGGATCAATATCAAATTGATTGATGACAAGAATATCATGAGAGTTTGAATGATCCTTGAGACATTGAGGAGAAGTCACTCTTGTCTCCATATCGAAGATTGATGAATTAGTGTAGAAATGAGAAGATTCATTAAGGGAAGAGTCATCATCTTGTAAGATTTCATCCGTTTTCTCCATTCCATTTCTCTTCATTATCTCTTTTTCCTGTCCCTTCAATTCTTCCGTATTTCCCACTGCGCATTGTTCAATAATATTTAGTGGCTCTTCTTTCTCCATTATTTCTTCTCTCCTTACTTCTTCTCTTTTCCCTTCACTCTTAACTGCCATGTTATCTTCATTCCCTTCATTCCACATTTCGTTATTGACTGATCGTCTGAAAAAAATTTCAAAAAAAGGGCGAATTTAATTTATCAATACCTCAAAAACTAAGTTTTCTAGCTTTCAATAAAAAACAATTTGTTCGTTTTTTTTCTATTAGAATTTATTTGATTGTACTAATTCTAAGCACTAATTCTAAGCAATTCAAGGCAATCATAAAAGATTTTAGCAAAAAAACGACGTCGTGTAGTTAGAGACCGTAATGAGATCGGCCGAATTTAGTCAGAGTAGTTATTTCTGTGTTCAGAGTGTTGGTAAGGGGACGAATAACATCATACTTTTTACAGTTTGTCGATATCTCATCGCTAACAGAAGTTATGCTTTGAAAACCACGCGCTCTCGCTCACCTCTCCCCGCGCTATGCTCACATTCACAATTCAGAGAAAATAGCTAAAATTCTTATTTTTTTTCTAAAATTCCTGAAATATTCAAAATAGTCACTTCCCTTAGGTGAAGGTGCATCCGATAACTAGAAACCCTTGAAATCCTATTTTTTAAACTTCATTCTCGATTTTGATCTACTTAATGTGATCCAATCATGCTCCACCTAGAGCCCTTTTGTGAAGGATGGTGCTTGCTACTCAAAACGCTTTCAATTGTCCAACTCGGTTGAGTTTCAGAACTGTGAGCTGCCTTGCCAGATTTTTCGGGAAATGGTGTCCGTCCGAAGTGGGCGGAGCTTGTGGTCTCTACGTGTAGTCGTAAAGTTTATGTATAATAGTGCGTTCGCCTCAGAATCGATATTTTCTGCAGAAATCCGTACAGTGAAAAATAAGACCCTGTTTTATTGGAGTGACGATGTTAGGCCATAATCCCCTGCATCGATTACTGTCAAGTCATTAGCCCAGCTAGACCGAATTAATAGGCACTCGTGAATGAGAATGAGAAAATGACTCTCGAAGACGCTCGGTCCGGAATGACTCGACAGAGCATCGCCACACAAATGAGCTTTCTTCCCTCTTTTGACTTGCTGTGAAGATTGACTCGGCGAGTCGTTCCACCCGTCGCACTCGCGAGTCGAGTTGTTATGCAGAGTACATAACTCAATACTCGCGAGTAAAATTTCAGAATTGCATGTATATCTAGTTAACAAATTGCCAGTCGAATTCTTTGTTTGTAAACAACTCGCGAGCAAAGTTGTTTTTCTCCCTAACATCTCATATGAGGCCGTGTGCGAAAGAGTCAGACAAAAATAACAATTCTCTGAAAATATGCGATCTGGGGTTCTTGAGGGTGCTGATGACGATGGGTATTTTCATTTTTCATTTTGTGCCCTCGTTCGCTCCAGACTACGTCATGTTGAAACCTTTTTTTTTCCTTTTTCTGCGTTCATAAGAATTCCAATTTTTAGCGAGTATGGTAGTTTGGCTGAAATGTTATGCCGAATACACCTGTATATTTCAATTTTCATGAATATCATTATTTATTGAGAAAATGGATTTCTTCGTAGAGTGGAAAGTGTTCAGCGAGACTAGGCTAGATCGGACCGGAATTCATTAAAGAAGGTGTCCCACGAATATCTGGCTAACTGAGTTCTCGATGTGAGGTGATGGGTCGCTGTTATCCGATAACACTTTCGAAACTCAAAAGTCACTACTTTTCGTTTGAACTGAGTTATGATCGATTGGCTGTGTTCCAAGTGACCCTGAAACGCAGGCAACGAGCTAGAGAGCGTGCGAAATGAGGAGAGCTGCCCTATCATTCCTCACTTTGCATAGTCGCCCGCGCGGTTCGTGGGACGCCTTCTTTAAGGATTCCAAAAATATTTTTCTCTTATTTTTCTTGCGTGCCTGAAAGATTTTATGATTTGTATAGTGTAGCGTCTTGTAAGTAATTTGTGCCATCTTTCCAGCTGTTTACAGCCTGTGATCTACCCCGATCGGAGGTTGTAAACAGGTCGAGTCTCACCGTCCGATCGATCCCTTCCCATCCTCTCAAACGATCTGCACTCTCTTCCTTTCCTCTGATCTCTCGCTAGAGGAACAGATCGTAGGAGGATGGGAGGGGATCAAAATTCGCTGTCACGCAGTTCGTCGATCACAGGCTGTAAACAGCTGGAAAGATGGCGCAAATTGCTTACAAGACGCTACACTATATAAATCATAAAACCTTTCTGGCACGCAGAAAAATATTTTTGGAATCCTTAATGAATTCCGGTCCGATCTAGCCTAGTCTCGCTGAAGACTTTCCATTCTACGACGAAATCCATTTTCTCAATAAATAATGATATTCATGAAAATTGAAATATACAGATGTATTCCGCATGACATTTCAGCCAACCTACAGTACTCGCTTAAAATTGGAATTCTTATGAACTCAGAAAAACGAAAAAAACTGGTTTCAACATGACGAAAAATGAAAATGTCCATCGTCATCAGCACCCTCAAGAACCCCAGATCGCATATTTTCAGAGAATTGATTTTTTGAGCTGTGCCAGCCCTTCTTACGCAAACGGCCTCATATTTGACTCGCGTGTGATTGGCCGATGCGAGCATATACAAAAGAGCTCATCGATGGCGAGTTGCTCATGAGAGGTCATGAAGCATGACTCATGCCACCCTAATTTGCATAGGTAATGCATAGATGTGTCAAGATGTGCCAGCATTTTTTTCAGTTTCTGTAACATTGTCAAAAGTTCCCCTGGGAAACAATTGAGAATTTCAAAATCTCAGTGGGTTGCCGGTGAATTCGAACTGATTTCCCAGCGGCCCCTTTTATCTTTTCTCGTTGAGGTAGGAACCCACTGTGAAAAAACATAACGTACCACAGAGTCTCCCCAGTCACGGGTGAGTCGCGGTGAGTCGCGGAGGGTCACCTAAGGTCACCCCGGCTTTGAGGCAGCTTTTCACCCCTTCAAAATGTATATTTTTGAGGCCTTTTTTGGCTATGACCTTATCTCAGCATGGTCGGTCGATCTGTGTATTCGGATCTTTGAATTTCCAACTTGATCTTTGATCTCTGGTAGTCGCTTTTTTACCCCTCCCCTCTCCCCTCCACTCATTTGCCTAGATAGGCTGGACCGCTTAATTTGATCACGAGATGGGAGGGGGGACAGAAGGATGCAAATGAGGGGAGGGGAGAGGGGAGGGGTAAAAAAGCGACTACCTGAGATCAAAGATCATGTTGGAAATTCAAAGATCCGAATACACAGATCGACCGACCATGCTGAAATGAGGTCATAGCCAAAAAAGGCCACAAAAATATACATTTTGAAGGGGTGAAAAGCAGCCTCAAAGCCGGGGTGACCTTAGGTCACAGTATCATGAACACAATTGAAGGAGCGCAAAAACAAAATCGTCCGGGAATCGCAAACTGAAACTCCAAATTTTCGCAAATTTCCCGCATTTGAGTTAAGGGTCCCGCACGGAAAAGCCTGAGAGCGCTTTTGTAGGTTTTGGGAGTGCACAATGGACTAGAGAATCTTTTATCGGGAGCTCTCAACATGACTGCGTGGCGCAGTCGGTAAGAGGTTTTGCTAGCACGCACGCCCCCTGGCTCCTCGCTGGTTCGACCCCCGCCCGATGCACCACACTACGAGACACACCATGCGTGCCGAGAGTGTTTGCCTAATTGCAAAGAGCATAATACTGTGAGGTGACCCTCCGCGACTCACCGCGACTCACCCGTGACTGGGGAGACTATGCGGTACGTTACATAGTATGGTTCAAACATCACCAACACCATTATACACGATTTTTGAACTTTGGACCCAAAATATTTATTTTTGATATTTTATCTCTCGATTTTCGGAGTTCCCTAAAATGTCAATCGAAAGAGCCTGAAAAGATATGTTAAAACTTTGGTGGGAAAGGAATCGCACCAAAACCTGCGCAAAGGATGTTCGAGCAATTCGAGTACTCAACCAAATTGAACAATTGAAACTGGGTTCTTGTGTATCCTGATGCACCTTGACAAAGTGTATGATTCGCTGTCACGCAGTTCGTCACGATCCAATCCGGCGTCCGTCACGAAACGTCACCGTTCAAGAACTGTCCGTTACATGTGACGTTTCGTGACGGACTGCGTGATCAGTAGGTGTCAGATGTGGGAAACTTTGCAAAAATGTTCTGTGTCGGGGTGGAGTCGAAGCCAGCACCTACAGTTGATTCCAATACTCACTACGCTATGCCTGCTGATGGTGGATTTGCGCAAGAGGAGCTAGACATGACTATGCGCAACCTCGCACTACCCGCACCGTTTGTGTCATGAGATTGAGCCCAAACTTTCAACTTATGATAATAGGGATTAAAATATTCAATTGCAATCAAGAAAATGGTTGAAGAAAAGCTTTTTTTTTTTTGAAAAAAAATGTTGTCACCAAATCTAAAAAGTCCATTGTCGGCATACGCATTTAGAGTTACAAAATGCATCTAAACAAATTTTCAATTTTAAAACATCCTCAATTTTGGCGTGACGGGGTGACGTAGCGTGACAACAAGTGTCACGACGTGACTATACGTATTCCGTGCTGTCACGAATCGTCCCGATCGTTCCTCTTCGTGAAACTTATCGTCACGTTTCGTACGGAACGGGATGATTCGTGATGGACGCCGTGATGGATCGTTATCAACTGCGTCACAACGAATTATAGAGCTATTTTTTTCTAATTTTTTCGCTTTTTTAACTAAGAAGACGAAGAATGAATGAAGTTTGTTCTCTCAATCTCTTTCACAACTAGACACCTTCACGAACGGCTCGAGGGGCATCATGGTCAGACAATAGGGATGTCAAAGCGATATACGTTATATCGTAGGGTTGGCAATTTGTGTCTGAGAATACCGCTCCACCCCCGCGCGTTCGGACAGAATGAGTCCGAAATGAAATTGCTCTCTCATAGGGATGTCAAAGCGATATACGTTATATCGTAGGGTTGGCAATTTGTGTCTGAGAATACCGCTCCCCCCCGCGCGTTCAGACAGAATGAGTCCGAAATGAAATCGCTCTCTTCAAAATGGGATAATTGTGGTCTGAGAATGAAGGGGAGAGTAAGAACTTTTGCGCGCAAGATTTGAAGGTCTATTGAAATTTTGAAAATTATCAAGTATTTGAAAATTATCAATTATTAGACTGAAATCTTGCAAATAATTTTTGTAAGATTATTTGATCATCCTTCACGCTGCTATCAATGATGCTGACTTATCACAGTATCTCTCTTTTGCGATGACTTTTTTGGACTTATAAGTTGAGTTCAGCTCAGAAAGTATGTGAGCGAAGTATCCTAACGTTTCTGGAAGATAAATCTGGGCGTTTAAATTTCTCTAAACTCCTTCGATTTATTTACATCATCTGTGTATGTAAGACCCGTTAATAAGCTAGTTACATCATTAGAAACAAAATTCCATCGGAAAAACGACACTTTTTTGACGCCTTTAAAGTTCAGACCACATGTGGTCTGAGACGATTGTGGTCCGAGAATTTCGGACCACGTGTGGTCTGAGACGCAGCTCTGTCCGAGTCGATCTAGGGCAATGATATTCTCAGACCACAGAATGGACACAAATTGCCAACCCTAATATATCGTAATAGTGGAACGATTTGAAATTAGCTATGTGATATATCGTTTTGAGCCAAAACCCTCTCATTTTAAATCTCAATCTCATTCTTGATCGGTTCGCTCCAGTTCATTTTCCACTTATTCTTCTCCATCCCCTTCACTCTTTCGCATACGATATGGTTTTGTGGAATGGGAAGGCGATATCGTCAACATATCGTTATAGAATATCGTTTTGACATCCCTATCAGACAAAATTAAAGGTGGAGTATCTCGAACTTTCGAAATTCAAAAGGTGGTGACTCTCACAACGATATGCAGGATCTTGAAAGTTTCTGGAATATTGCCAAGGAGTAGATCACAATTTTTCTTTGGGCACGGCTCCCGGGAAGCCGAAAACTTTCCGAGCTCAAACCTCGAATACCCTAAGTCTAAGGGCAAAAAGGGAGCAAGAAATGGAGAAACGACCAAACAGAGAAGTGCCACCCTCGGAACTCAGTGAGAGAGAAAACCAGAGAATGATTTTACCGGAGTTGTACATTTTGAGGCCCGTTCTCATGCGTTCTTACCGGGTCTATTTGTCGGATCAGTCCACCCAAACTCGAAGGAAGTATTTATATGTTTCAAGAATATGTTGAACTAACTGTTGAACAGGACTTGTTGTTGAGGTGAGATAAAAAGTTGCCTGAAAGGAATAGATTGGAATGAAGAGAGAAGAGGAGAGAAGTTAAAAGGCATAACGATAAGAAGAATGGAGAAGACTGATGTATTGAGTGATAAGAGAAGGGAGAGGAATTGGAAGGAAATATGTGAGGGAATGATAATGTTATGCATACTAACACGCAAGGGATAGAGACCGTCTATCGAATATATTCGATATTCGAATGACGAGAAATGACTCATCATTCAAGATATGAGAGTTTTAAAGGAGGAGTAACATGAAAAATTGGTTGTTATTTTTGAGAACATGATACGATTGGAATCTAACACGATATTAGAATGCCGAAGTTAGAGAGTTGTACATCCATTTTAAACAGAGATTTTCGCCCACTAAGTATCAGGGAAGAACAGGGGGAAAAGCTGCAAAGAATCCAAATCTTTTCTGCAGCGCCAATGGGGAGGAAGGGAAGGTAGATCCACGGGTGCTCAGTATCAACATCTAAAAACGGTGGAGAAAAAATTAATTTTAAAATTACCGCGCGCAAATTTTCGTTGTAATAATTTTCGTTGTTTCGTTGTAAAATCTTAAAACGCGTTCTCCGTAAGCAAGTAGGGTGGTACAGTTTTTTTTTTCAAAACAGTCACCAGGGGCTCAAACTTCACCAACATGATCCCTAGGGACGATATTTACGATTTTTGAACTTTGTTCCTCAAAATTTTGATCTTTGATCTTTGATCTCTCGAAAAATATATTTCAGATATACCTATCGTGTGGCCGTTTGACCGTTTGAGGGAAATTTCGGTATCAAAACACTAAAAATGACCCTCGGAAAGATTTATATTATTTTTAGAAATGAAAAATACATATTATATCCAAAAATAGGAATGTGGCCGCCATTGCTTCATGGGTAGCTAAATCGTTTTTCTCCGAAATGGGCGAAAGTCATAATATTTTGAGTCATAACTTGGGTCAAAAATGGTTGAAATCCTTTGGGTTTTTAACATAACTTTTTATGCTCTTTCGAATGAGCTATCACACGATAGGTATATTTGAAATTTATTTTTCGAGATTTTTCGGGATCAAAGTTCAAAAATCGTAAATACCGTCCCTGGGGGTTATGTTGGTGAAGTTTGAGCGGGAAATGACAAATTTTCAAAAACTGTACCACCTCATGCCCCAATTACTGCGTTCTTATGGAGAACGCGTTTTAAGAGTTCTGGACTTATTGCAAATTGGAATGGTTGTGCGCGCGAGATAGTGTAGGAAAGCAAGAGGGTGGTGCTCTCGCACCCCTCGCCGGTCAATGAGCACGAGAGGGGGCGGAGCCGCAGCTGTTAGTGAAAATTAAATGACGGCGGAGGAGCCTCCATGAGATCAAGAAGGGTAGATCGAAAGGTCATCGTTGTCTCTCGCACTATTGAGACTATGAAGGGATTTTGAGGGGTTTGTTATGCAGGGGTTCTAGCAGCAAAAATACCGTGAGTATGAATGTAATTTCAAAATAATAAAAATGTAAATTGTAAAATGCATATTTAAAAAATCTGATCTTGTTTGTGCTCCAACTTGACTATATACTGTAGGTGATTTTTTTAAAACTCGATATTATTGATCGATGTTATCTATTATTTGGCAAATCAATGATTTGTATTATCTATTGATCAGTGATTTGCACTCATTTTTTCATTTATCGTTAATTCAGATTTTACGATGCATTTCAATTAGATTCGGCATTTGTGATTAGGTAGCTTTTAAGTTTAACATGGCTTCCTAGTTTTGCCTGTGAAGTAACGTTACGTATCTAATGAAATGATTATAATGTAATATAAATGTATACGATATGTTCTTTTTCCAGATTCATGTTTAATCTCTATTCGTCTCTTTCTTAATATAATGAGTCAATCAAAAGATATTCATTGGATGGACTACCTTGTTTTTGGCCTTTCCATTATTATCTCGCTTGCTACTGGTATATATCATGCAATCAAGTGAGTCCTTTGTAACGTAGGCCTCTACGACGGAGGGGGAAGGGTAGTGGCCCACTACCCGTTATTACCATCTACTAGGGTTGTCTATCCGGATTTTTATCAGTCACTCCAAGTCGATTTCCCTACTCATTCTCACTTACGCGGAATAATTGAATCGGTCTCCTCTCTACTCGGATAACCGAGTTGAACTCGGATATCCGTGACACCGGAAACGTATTGAACTTATCTATTACAACTAGGGGAATCTCTGACTTTCGTGTCCACAGAATCGAGCAGTTAAATTGGATTAGTGAGAGAGAGGCGACTAATCCAATCAGTGAGAGTCACTGCAGCCGCAGGCTGCATGCCACCCGCAGGGTCTAGCCTCCGAAGGAGGCTAGTATTGAAACTCAACGCGTTTTGGCTTTTGCGATTGAGGAAGAGGGAGACCGATCTTACTCAAATGAAAATCAGAGGAATGAGAATGACGGAGTTTCGAGTTTTGACGGATATCCGCATACGAAATGAGGCAAGGCGGCCGATTCACGGAGTGAATAATGAAAGGGAACGGAACTCCGTTGTCCGGATAGACATCCCTACCATCTACGTTTCGCGGGCTAGTTTTCAATTAGAAATTAACCGGAAGATTTGTAATTTCTTTCATTTTGTTTGTTCCATTTTTTGTCACAAAAAAAATTTGATGTTACTTTTTCGTTACATCAATAACATTGTGCCGTTATTTTCGTTTTCCACTGAAAACTTCTTCGTCCCTTGTAGCATGCTACGTCACCTCTTCCCCTTAACGGGTCCGTTATTTCCCTACCGTAGGCAAACTCTAGTGACGGCGATAGCCGATCATTTTTCCCGACATTCCGGCAGCGGTCGATTTTTTTGATATTTCGACCTTTTACCTTTTTTTAAAATAAAAAGCTCCGATGCCTGATAAAACTGCCTAGCAAGAAAAACAGCGCGTATCGTAAAACGTAAAACTAGCGAGAGTCGAGTTATACCATTATTCCGCGTGCGCGCACGCAAGACTCAAGCCGACTGCAGAGGGATTCATTCTTGCGAAGTGAGCCCCAGCCCGAGGCAGGGCTCCGGAAGGTGCAGCGTGCTGTTCTGCTTATTTAGCTACTTTACTCTTACCAATTGTTACAATATGAGCGTAATTTTTTCATTCAGGTCACATTTTTTCCCCTCTGGAAATGAGAAAGAAGACTATCTTGTTGGAGGTAGTGATCCACAGAGTGACCTCGTTTGTTCTCCACTGCATAGATCCAATTAAATTACTACCATTGTTACAAATAGAGAACTGAAAACATTTTTGTTGTGAAGCAAACCGTTTGCGAGAGATCAACGTACATGCGGAGGGGTTTGGAAAATGCCAAAAGAATATAAGGCCGTTTGCGTTAGGATCTACAAGCCAAACAGGGTCTGAAACAAGTAAAAAATCGAATGTGCTCAAAAGTTGGCCCTAGGGGATATTTTCAATGCTGAACAACCTGGTAAGGTCGATTTCGCTATCAGAATTTCGTGCTCTATCTCGTGGTGCTATTGAAATGTGATGAACATTTTTTTTTCTGTTTTTGATCCGAGACATAGCACGAGCTGACCCGTTCACAAAGAGGAGAAACTCCTCATCATTTTCATATATTTGGTTGGTATGTTGACTTTGTTGTTTAATTTCGATTTTTGTAAAATGCCAAAAAAAAATTTCTGACGACTCCCGCGTTGGTACTCATTGAACGTCATAAAAAAATTAGTTCTTGACATTTCATACAAATCGATATTAAAGAAATTCTGTTAGGATACACGTCGATCGAATGAACAATGAAATGGATAATTTTCTGATTGAACGATACCTCTCCAGTAGCCGAAACACTTGTGATAACTTCAGAGAGTATCAGTTAAATATTGGGTATGCGTAAAAAAGCCCAGTTTTCGCAACTCTTCTCGAAGAGGAATGGAAGTAGTTCAATTGGATCTGTGCCGGGTATATATTTGTTCTGGCAAATGAAGAAAAACTCTCCTCATTCTTCTCGCTCTCTCGCCGAGCGAACTGGTGATTGACTACGCGGAATGAGGAGAGCATTGTCTTCACTTGTCAGTATCACGAATCCTTGTATCAATATCACGCTTGTCCGAGAGAATTGAGCTGATCATGAGCATGAGGAAAGAATCGCGAAATGAGCTAACGTCAGTTTTGGGCACCTCTAGGCATGTCCTAACATCCTGAAGACATGCATCTATATACAGATATGTACAGAAGTGTAGCGTACAGAATTGCACCGAAATAATCTTGGAGCTTCCTATACCGGCCCCACTGTACAGAAATCATTTTGGAGCTCCCTACACCGGGTCGGTATCCTGAAGCCCCAACTTTGACCGACAATATCTCGGTTCTGGTCAATTTTAGAGAAAAATTGCCTTACGTGTGGCCTCTATTTGCATGAACTCTATCGATCTACACCGGATAGTAGTCATTAAAGTTACCCAACAAGGGCAAGTGCTTCTGAACGGTGCTACACGCAAGGATGCATAACTCAAACATGTTGAAAAAGGCGCGGCTAATTTTTTGATATGTTATGTAGCTCTTCGAGATCTACCTAACTAGTATGTTGCGCAACATAGAGATTGGTCATGACGTACCTCCTCCTCCTGCCTCCTCGACATTTGAAGTTTTTCTTCAACAACAAATTCCATTCGACGCCACTCACTTCGTAGCTTTTTGTGAGGAATGATCGATGAATTCTCCATTCTGCAGTTGAAAACATTTTCAAACGATTATAAAAATGTCGAGGGCGTGAAAGGTATGTCATGACCATTTTTTTCCCTTTTTTTTCCTAAAATGCATCAATATACACCGGTCCGAGAGATTGTCGGTCATAGTTGGGGCTCCAGGATATGCATGATACCCACCAGGTGCAGGGATCTCCAAAATTATATCTGCACAATGGGGGGTTTGAAGGATGTTAGGACATGCATAAATGTTGACAAAACTGATGTTCGCTCATTTCACGATTTTTGCCCTATTCTCAAGAATTTCCATTTTAGCTCGATTCTCTCGTGACAGGCGTGATATAGTACAATAAATGACTGGGTATGTATATATAGGACGAGAAATGCATCCACTCCCAGTAGCTCTTTCTCTATTAACTTCCTTTCTATCTGGAGTACTCATGCTTGCCGTTCCTGCTGAAATATACGTAAGAGGTATAATTACTTTTCCTCGTTTGAATTCTACTTAATATATTTGTAGGTCCTCAAGTATGGGTTTCATTCATAATGGGAATGGTTGCTTCTATGCTCACTGCTCATTTGCTCCTTCCTGTTTTCCATAAGATGAAGAGTACTTGTGTCCATGAGTATTTCATATATCGGTTATTCTCATTATTTTCCTTCTCAATCATCATCGTTTTTAAGATATGAATCTTTACTTATTCGTCGATTATACTCACTTCTCTTTCTATCATATACTATTATCTATATGGGTACAGTAATTTATGCTCCTGCAGTCGCCCTTTCGAGAGTCCTTCCTCTTCATAAGATGCTTATAATGACAGTTAGTGTTATTTTACTGTTGATTATGCGCTGGAAAACAGGTTCAGCTGAAGTTTTATTAATCTATTTAAAGATTTTCGGATTGACTACAACAATCTATACTTGCATTGGAGGATTGAAAGCGGTGGTTTGGGCAGACTCAATTCAGGTACTGATATACATGAGCCAGGGAGTTATTTGCAAATATGAATGGGTCTCCCATCTCTAACACTGTTCGACTGTTACGGATGACCGCCTATAATTTTCGAGAATTTGTCATCAAAAGCAACGTGTAAGCTCTCAAACTCTCCAAAATTGTCCCTTTTTCAACGGGTCACCGCTACCTCCAAGCTCCTCAGGGAAATCGTCGCTCATTGTCACCTATCTTCGAGAATTTAAGAGAATCGGCCCATTTTCACTGTGACCCGACTTGCTCTATTCTAACGTAAAGGCGTCATAAAACATATCTGCACTTTTCTGTTTCCGTACTATGCCCCGCCCCCTCTGCCCCCGTTCCTCACGCGCTCCTCACTCCATATTGTCTTCTGCAATCTTTGAGGAGGATTGGCGGGTCAGAGTGAGACTATAAGAGAGTGCAAGACTGTCTGGTTTCTCGTGACTAGTTGCTGACTAGTTGGTGACTATTTGCTGCAGTTACTGGAGGATGGGAAAACAAGAAGTCAGGATATTAGTTAGTAGAGAGCGCCAAACCGATTATTCATTTCACGATTGACGAGAAATGAGAATCATTCAATTCCCTCCTTCAATCGATTGGCCGGTCATTCGATTGAATTTTCAATCGAATGACGGTTTCAATCCGATATTTAGTCGATTGATCAGTCAATTGGCCAATCGACTATCCATTTTTCACTTGTCCAAATGGGCGAGCACGGCCGCGCCATTCGAAAAATGAAGGGGGAAATAAATCGAATGACGACGTGAGAAAGCGAATGGCCAATCGACTGACAAAGGATAGTCGATTGAGGCAATTAGATATTCATTTCAATATCGGATTGGCCAATAGTTTGGAGGTCTCTATTAGTTAGCAACTAGTTGGGGGGGGTGAATAGACCCCGCCTATTTAATAAGCGAACATAAATTGCTTTTGACAGATTAACCGATTATTTGGTGATGCCCCTATTCCGTTGTATAAGTGCATTTGCGTAAGGATCACCACTTTCTGTGGAAATCCGTACAGCCATGTCTAGAGACCGCAAGCTCCGCCCACTTGGGAGGGATAGAGAATCGACCAAAAGTGGGATCGAGGTTTATCAAAGCGAATACTTGACTAAAATGGTCAATCAAGATCGCGTTAGATCGGTCTCAACCTCCTCTATAAGTGATGCAAGGCGCGTTATGATCGGATTATTTGAAATTGGTCTAAATTAGGGTTCCGCAAGTGACTCACTTGGGGAAACCGCGAACAAAGGAGAGAGTGAAGTGTGCGGGAAACGTTTCCCTCATTTTACTATGTCCTTTGCCTTGTTTCTTTTATTGTGAGGGAGAGACGAGAAACGTTTCCACTCATTTCTCACCCCGAAGTCTGTCACGACCGGTGGAGGGACGAGCGAAATGAGAGTGGATTCAGAGTGAAATCAGTTGAGTTTCAACCAATAGTACCTTCAATTCACCTCTCAATAAGAACAAAGGAAAAGGAAACACTTCGAGAAACGTTTCCCTCTCATTTCGACCGAGAAACGTTTCTCAGAGAAACACGAATGAGGGAAACGATTGGTTCATTTTGCGTTTCTGTTTCGAAATGTTTCACTTGCGGAACCCTAGTTTCCCCCTATTCCGCTTCTCCCTCTCTCTCATTTTGCTCTCCTCCAGTGAGGAGAGCGCGGTCTCCTCCTCAGAGGAGACCCAGTCCGCGGGGGCGAATGCTCAATGCTCCCCTCCCTCTCCTCAGATAGGAGAGCGATGGACTGAACCAGAGAAGTGAAATCGAAAGCTTATATAGGGATAAATTGGATGTAAATCGACGAGAGACAAGGGAGAGACGAGAGACATAATCTCATTCTGGACTAATTGATTTGTTGACGAATGGTCTTCATTCACATTCTTCGATTTTTTGTTGTTTTTTTCACAAACACTAGGAACAAAAGTACTAGGCACTGAGCACTAGGATCTAAGAAGCACTGAGCCATGTTCTAAGCACTGAGCCTGATCCTAAGCACTGAGCCTAAGCACTAAGCGCTAAGCTTTCATTTTGAGGCTGAGGCATTTGAGGCTTAGTGCTTAGTGCTTAGTGCTTAGGCTTAGTGCTTAGCATGCTTAGCCTTTTGTTAGTGATCATTACATGTGTGCAGCGTCTAGGAAAGAAAGGCGAAAGATGAACTAGACGACCGTGCGGAATGCGCCGAATGAGGAGAAATGAGGGAGAGGAAGAAGTGGAATAGGGGGGGACCCCCCAAACGGCAGAAGCGCCCATTTTTTAAATGAAACGATGGTAATTTCATTCCTACTAAAATATTCCGCGCGGCAATCGCGTTGGCTCCGACCCTTTTCACTTCGTTTTTCGCGATTTCCGCCTATTTTCACAATAAACAAATTCGCGTATAAATGTGATACTCACGAGCACTTTCCGAGCACCGAGCACGTTCTCGTAGCGACCACTTTCACGCCGCACATGCCGCAAGTGGCCGAGCAGGGTGGGTTTACCGTCTGCAAATTTACCAGGGAAAAGTCAAGAAATTTGATATCGAGTCATATTCCCCCTCTTTTCGGGAAGGATTGAGACTATTCCAAAACAAAATTAAAATATAAATTACATCTGTCCAGTCGGACCACATCTGCGCGTTGGCAGCCACTACAACGAGAAGAAGGAGGCAGAGGGAGGAGTGCATGATGATCTGCGATTAATGGATTGAAATGCAATTATCGACACGTCGTGAATAGCACGCGTGCTGCCTGGGTAAGGAGCGATTTCTCCCAAGAATTGTCTCTCACGACTCAGCGAAGCTATTGTCTTCGAACTTTGGGAAAGAGCGTGGAATGCATTCGATTCGCGAGTCATTCTCCTCTTTTCACTCGCGAGCAACCGGTCAAAACGAGTGTGGCTCAAAATGATTCGTCGAGTGCGAGCGCTCGAGAATTGGCACTCGAGCTAACAGGCCTAGTAGCTATTTGCGGGAAATAATTATTCAAACCAGCTTCCCATTTCCACATTTTTTCCCTACCATGAACCCCCGTGTTTCCAATAGCGCGCGAGAACAATGCGGTCTCATATTGGAAAATGATCCTTATTGGAAATCCAATAAGGAGAATGAGTTAAGAGCCCGTTTGCGTAAGGTTCAATCAAAGTTAGGGCAGGGTAAAATGATGATTTAGGCAACGTACATTTTTGGGACAGTTTGGGGAGCTGATCACATTACCAAATTTGTTTGACTTGGCTAGAGACCGTCGGCCCGTCGGCTGCCGTACTAAACGGCTGAGGATGTCGGCTCTAAAAGTACAGTATATTCGCTAATTGTGGAGGGGGGGGGGCGAACCCACGAGCCTGCTCATCCAAAGAAATCGAGAGTGTGAGGTATACAAAAGAATATAGTCACGCCGGGAAAGAAACAGGCGAGAGATGGGTAGAAGGGGCGAGAGATGGGCGGAATTAGCGCACAGAACGCCTTTAACCCCTGTTCTTTTTTTCAATGTATGCGCGCGACGCTTTTGAGGCCTCGGGGGAAAATGAGAGAGGTTTCCAATAAGAGAACTGTATTCTTAAGAGTCGGGCAAATGAGAGACTGCAATCTTCTGAGAGACACCGACCGTTCGAATGGAAAAGACGGGAATAGTGATCGAAAAATGGAGCCATTTCTCACAAACCGGCTCGGTGACTCGAGAATCGTCATAGTGAGAGGGCGGAGTTGAATTTAAAAAAAATGCAATGTTATGCAAATGAGGATGATTAAAAGACATTAAGAAAGAAAAGTGTGGATGTGGATGCCCCGCTGTGATGAGACTATAATATAATAGATAGTCATAAGTGTGCATGTAACAGTGCACAATTATGTCCAGAACATCCCACCCCCCTCCCCAGAAATAAGACGATATCAGGCAGTTATGATGTACTCTGGAGTATTATGCCTAATTGTACGAGGTCTAATGAATGAAAGAGTTGGAGGAATAAAAAGAGTCTACCAATTGGCAGTTGAGACCGAAAGAATTAACGAATTATGGAGAATTGATCCTCATCTGGCTCAAGTTTGTAATTTAGTACTTTTCTACCCCACCCCCCACCCCACCCCCATCTCCCTTTCTTCAGTACAACAGCCTGTGGATTAGTTTCGTATCGGGTACGGTAACTTGGTTGGCCGCATTCGGAGTTAACCAATTGGCAATCCAAAGATATGTTAGCCTTCCGTCTCTCAGAGATGCACAGGTAATGATTACATCCTTATGTGGAGTGAAATAATATATCTTAAGAGAATTATATACTACACTCTCCTTCCTTTCTTCCTTCTTATTACACTCGTATCCTCTATTGGATTTATTGCTCTTGCTTACTTTTACACATGCGATCCGAGAGAAACGAATGAAGTAAGGGGGCGATATCTCTCTATGATTGACGACCAGTAATATATTTAATTGCTGCTTGGGATAGTAATTTGTCCTTTGTACTGCGTGCAAAGGCCGTCAGTCATAGAGGGAGACAGATGGATGCACGTCCATTTCATTCGAATCACGCTAAATAAATGTTGAGGTAACGAGTGAGGATCACATAATCATTCTGTTTGCAAGAGATATCCTTCGTGAGTTATTTGAAATTGTGATTAATATTAATTGGTTTGCAAGCCCGTCCTCTTCAATTAATGAGATCTGTGATGATGAACCCGGGGAGTCAATGATTGGATGAATAGACTATTACAGTACCAACACCTGGACTATTCGGCCTCTATGTGTCGTGTATTATGGCAGCTACTCTTTCCACCCTCAGTTCAGGTATTCTTTAGAAGGGACGAATAAGGAAATATTGGAGCTGTCCATCACTGAATGTAACAACGTTGCAATCTCGGCTGCACAAAAATTTGCCTTAACACAGTTGTGAGTCAGACGTCAAATTCCCCTCCCGAAAGGGCCTATGCATACCACACTTTTAGACCAATTTGAGCAAAAATTTGACAAAAAAGCAGCATAAATGTGAAAAATCATAACTTCTTTTTTTTAAATCGTTAAAAAAATAGTGACCACCACGCGATGTGGAAATCAATTCCAGTTTGTTAATCAGGTGTGTAGACTCATTTTTTGTGTGGGGACCACCCAGGAAAAGTTGATGGTGTTCGAGAAAATCGCTACTTCATGAAAACCTTTTTTTCGGAAACGAGAGACAAAAATCTTTGAAATTCGCTAATTTCTGTTTTATGAGAGGACCGCGACTTTTGGAGGTTTCCAGTGATCGATAGACGAAGGTCGAACGAATATCATATTCAAAAATCTGATAAATCAATGATCTCCCACTAAAAGTATACAAGATTAACGATTAATCAAATCACAATCTTTGATCAAATATAACATTCGAGGGAGACCATTGAGTTGGCAGATTTTTGGATATGTTATTCATGTGTCCCCTATCTAACAATATAAAATGCCAGAAGTCGAGGCCTAAGCATTCGACAAAATTTATAACGCTTTATATAAAGACTTTCCGACAAATATGTTGTTTTTGGAGAAAGTTTCGATGAAAACTAAAGGCGGGGACCTTTGATTTGTCCAATTTCTCCAGCAATGTTGCTCGAGAGGGTGAACTAAGAATCGGTGAGATCAGATTCCGCGGCCCTTTCGTCTCCTTTGAGTTATTCAACTTTGCGCGCGCTTTAATTGAGACGATACCACACAGATTATATGAGGGCGGTTGCGAAAGAATCAGCAAAAGGCTGGCACAGCAAAATTTTAAGAAAATGAGGAAACTTCGTAAAATAGTTTTTAGAGGGTGGGGATCATCCCTGTCTACTTCATTTTGCACCATTTCGACCGGTGCAGCCGTGCTGCAACCATGCTGCATGACACCATTTTTCTATATCTCTGATCTCCGTTGACAAAATCCTATAAAAATTTAACAGCGTATGTAATCGACCATGGCGAGTCGAATGGAAATATTTATATTCATTAAAAATGCGTGATCTTCTACAAAAATTTTTTTTTCTCGAATACTAAGGGCGGGCAGAGCTGGATATTTTCATAGTTGTATTCTCCCCTTTCTGGGGATCATTTTTCATATGCAGGGTATGAGGAAAAATACTCAACTTCATATTTTAAAAATTACTTGTATCTCTTCATTCACACTTTTTCTCCCTTTCCGCACCGCGCGTTTCGATCTTTGAGTGAAGAATGAACTGAGTTTCTTTGTTATTTACGAGTTGAATGCGAGAAAAAGTGTGAATAAAAAGATAAAACTAATTTTTAAAATATGAAGTTGAGTATTTTTCCTCATACCCTGCATATGAAAAATGATCCCCAGAA
>LS486248.1:59500-77941 GCA_900490705.1 Pristionchus arcanus
GGGAGAAAAGGGGGGGGGGGTGCAAAGGGCTGGGCCTAGTACGGAACCTTTAAAGTGGTAGAGCTGTGACGACCTGGTGAATGTATTGTCCCATGTTTAGAGACCGCAGGCTCCGCCCACTTGGGAGGGATGGAGAATCGACCGAAAGTGGGATCGAGGTTTAGCAAATCGAATACTTCACCAAAATGGTCGATCAAGAGCGCGTTGGATAGCTATCCACCTCATCTCTCAGATATCCAATTGGCACTTTGTTCGGAATATTAAAAGTTGGTCAAAATCGGGATAAACAAGTCCAGGATAGGCGAAAAAGGCATTTATAATGCACTTAGCACAGTGCCCATTTCGCAGATTGTTCTTTTATTTTTTAGAAGACTTTTGGAGAAGAAAACACAAGAATTGAATGTTTCTCCGAATTGCTAAACTCTTTTAAAGTTTTTAGTACGCGCGTAATTATTTGAATCCGATTAGTGCTAAACACAGTGTGAACGTGGGCGGGGCTAGTCAAATGCGAAGGAAGGGGCGAAAAAGGGAGATCTTCCCTTCTCCCTCCGCCTCGCTCTCCCCGCTGTTTCTGACCAGGCGTGACTAGCACACACTCTGCCTGGATAAGAGGTAATTTCTCCCTTGAATTGTCTCTCACGACATGGCGAAGCTATTGCCTCCGATTTTTGGGAACGAGTAAGATATAGGCTCCGCCCTCTTTTGCCTCGTCCTGGTTTCGGACACTTCTCTGTTGAGTCCAGATCGCGTGGTTTTTGGCTCATAACTCGGTTCAGAAACGAGATATCGACAAACGGTAAAAAGTATGATCTTAGTCAGCCCAAGAGGGATACTTTGAGCATCAAAACATGTCCTTACGATAGATTCGGTCGACCCCGTTGCGGTCTCTACCCATGTTGATATGAAAAATGTCTTGGTTGACATATTCCTCAAGATGAGAGTGTGTGATGTCGTACATGGAAGGATGGTTATTGTACAGGACTGAATAGTGTTGCTGCTGCAATATACGAGGATTGGATCAAACAATCCATGAATGGTATTACAGATTCACGAGCAGCACTAATCAATAAGGTTCCTTTTTTCGTGAGAGTTAAACGATATCAGTGCATTCGCGTAAGAATCGCCACTTTCTTCAAAAATACAGCAAAAAATGACTGGTCGGATTTTTCACATATTTCGATAGCCGTAAACGTCCTCTATCGATTTCAATCATTTTCATGTTCCTGCGATCTTCATTGGCTTAATTACGGTAGGTCAAAGTTAAGCTCTTTTTAATGGTTTTCTAACATAAAACAAGACAATGACTATCAAATTGGCTAAAAATCGAGTTCTAGGGCTATTTTAGTGCGCTGAACACGCCTGTGCACTTTATTTTCATGATCATGAAAATTTGCATAATGACCTGAATTTCAATCGCATTTTTCTCGAAAACGAGGGAAAATGCAACTCAAATTTTTTGATATGTTGTAGCCGTTGAGCAGAGCTTTCCAACGCGTCCGGGCTCGACCCTTAACTAGGGCGTCTTCGGTATTAAAGCCTTAAAAAAAACTGAAAATTCTTAATCGAGAGGATGCCCTCATTTCACCCTCATTTCCTCTCATTTCTCTTCATTTCGTGCCACTCGCAGCTCCCGTGGCGAAAAGATCATTCTAGACCGCACGAGCACCGAGATTGGCACGGAATGAGTGGAAATGAGGGTGAAATGAGGATTTCCTCTCGATTAAGAATTTTCAGTTTTTAAGGCTTTAATACCGAAGACGCCCTAGTTAAGGGTCGAGCCCGGGCGCATTGGAAAGCTCTGCTCAACGGCTACAACATATCAAAAAATTAGAGTTGCATTTTTCTTCGTTTTCGAGAAAAATGCGATTGAAATTCAGGTCATTATGCAAATTTTCATGATCATGAAAAATAAAGTGCACAGGCGTGTTCAGCGCACTAAAATAGCCCTAGAACTCGATTTTTAGCCAATTTGATAGTCATTGTCATGTTTTATGTTAGAAAAACCTTAAAAAGAGCTTAACTTTGACCTACCGTAATTAAGCCAATTAAGATCGCAGGAACATGAAAATGATTGAAATCGATAAAGGTTTAGGGCTATCGAAATAAGTGAAAAAGTCAACGAGTCATTTTTTGCTGTACGGCAGGGTGGCGACTCTTACAGGCGAACGCACTAATATTGTTTACTTTAATATTCAGGTACTTACGGTGGCAGCAGGGGTTGTTACTACGGGATTTGCCTTCTCTGGTGATGCATTGGGAGGAGTTATGAAGGTATTTCTGGTGATGCATTGGGAGGAGTTATGAAGGTATTTCTGGTGATGCATTGGGAGGAGTTATGAAGGTATTTCTGGTGATGCATTGGGAGGAGTTATGAAGGTATTTCTGGTGATGCATTGGGAGGAGTTATGAAGGTATTTCTGGTGATGCATTGGGAGGAGTTATGAAGGTATTTCTGGTGATGCATTGGGAGGAGTTATGAAGGTATTTCTGGTGATGCATTGGGAGGAGTTATGAAGGTATTTCTGGTGATGCATTGGGAGGAGTTATGAAGGTATTTCTGGTGATGCATTGGGAGGAGTTATGAAGGTATTTCTGGTGATGCATTGGGAGGAGTTATGAAGGTATTTCTGGTGATGCATTGGGAGGAGTTATGAAGGTATTTCTGGTGATGCATTGGGAGGAGTTATGAAGGTATTTCTGGTGATGCATTGGGAGGAGTTATGAAGGTATTTCTGGTGATGCATTGGGAGGAGTTATGAAGGTATTTCTGGTGATGCATTGGGAGGAGTTATGAAGGTATTTCTGGTGATGCATTGGGAGGAGTTATGAAGGTATTTCTGGTGATGCATTGGGAGGAGTTATGAAGGTATTTCTGGTGATGCATTGGGAGGAGTTATGAAGGTATTTCTGGTGATGCATTGGGAGGAGTTATGAAGGTATTTCTGGTGATGCATTGGGAGGAGTTATGAAGGTATTTCTGGTGATGCATTGGGAGGAGTTATGAAGGTATTTCTGGTGATGCATTGGGAGGAGTTATGAAGGTATTTCTGGTGATGCATTGGGAGGAGTTATGAAGGTATTTCTGGTGATGCATTGGGAGGAGTTATGAAGGTATTTCTGGTGATGCATTGGGAGGAGTTATGAAGGTATTTCTGGTGATGCATTGGGAGGAGTTATGAAGGTATTTCTGGTGATGCATTGGGAGGAGTTATGAAGGTATTTCTGGTGATGCATTGGGAGGAGTTATGAAGGTATTTCTGGTGATGCATTGGGAGGAGTTATGAAGGTATTTCTGGTGATGCATTGGGAGGAGTTATGAAGGTATTTCTGGTGATGCATTGGGAGGAGTTATGAAGGTATTTCTGGTGATGCATTGGGAGGAGTTATGAAGGTATTTCTGGTGATGCATTGGGAGGAGTTATGAAGGTATTTCTGGTGATGCATTGGGAGGAGTTATGAAGGTATTTCTGGTGATGCATTGGGAGGAGTTATGAAGGTATTTCTGGTGATGCATTGGGAGGAGTTATGAAGGTATTTCTGGTGATGCATTGGGAGGAGTTATGAAGGTATTTCTGGTGATGCATTGGGAGGAGTTATGAAGGTATTTCTGGTGATGCATTGGGAGGAGTTATGAAGGTATTTCTGGTGATGCAAACTTCCGCCATTGTTCTTGTCCGGGCAAGGGACACATGAAATGGAGAATGAGTGGGAGAACTTCCGCCATTGTTCTTGTCCGGACGGACCTCCGTTTTGTCCGGAATCGTCCGAATTGAATGCAAATTCATAATCGCACAAAGGCGACATTTTAACCATAACACTTATACGACACTTATACCCGTGATAGACGTATCTTAATTATTTCTTGAGATGTGTGTAAATCTTCTGGGCGCTTTCGCTGGTCCAATGGTTGCAATATTCTTCATTGCTCTTTTCATTCCTCGCAGTGGAAAGTGGTCTACTCTAATTTCTTTCTTTGGATCTCTTATTCTCATGTATGCGTATTCTATCTTTATTTCCTCTTGTTGTTTATGGGAGAGTCGGGCAATAAGGAAGGTCTTTGGCAACGCTCAAAAAATATCGATTTTCTGAAATAGTACTCATTGGGGTTCTCGAGGCTGATGTGTCATCTTTATTTGTGTCATTTTGAAAAAATAAAGGTATTAGATATGAAATTGGTCAATTTCTCAAAAACTAAAATTGATGTGCCCATAGTCATCAACATCAGAGAATTCCAAAACAGTTTCAGAAAATCGATATTTTGATCAGCTCCAGCTTTTGCTCGACTCACGATAACGGATTCATATTTTCCTTTTTAGATCTACCGTTTATCTAATTGGAAACTACGAAAGACCTTACGATGGCATCAATTACCCTACCAATACAACGTAAGCTCGTACCATTATATTTTAAGACTTTGTTGTTTTCTTCGCTCGTAAATCAAATTGTCCTTTTTTAAATCAGCTCTCATCATGATACCATAATAGGTTATCGCTTTAGAAAAAAGAAAATCGACCAAAATACCAGCAAAAATAAAAGGACCTTGAATTCACTGAAGATTTGTCTAATTTTTTTACCGAGACATTGTTTTTAGTAAATAAAAATCCAAAAAAAATAGGAAGGAGATAGTACATCTCGAAACTCGCTCGCTACACAATAAAAATAAAAACAACAAAAGTTGCTCAATTTACACGTCTGCCTTTGTTTTTTTTCACTTGAAACCAGAGGTATGCATCTCTTAAATTGCGATTTAATTAGGAAAACCAAAATTACAACTGATATTTGAATTGCCAAATTTCGTCCTTTACCACCATATTTCGACCTTTACACTCCTTCCCGAATTTTTCGTCGTGACAAATACGATAGGGCTTTGGTGTCCTATATCACCGTAATTTATATATTCATAATAATTCATTCGAGAAAAAAACAAATAAAGTCTACAAATATGAGGGGAACCCCAACATTATGAATACGTTTACGTAATTGTAAGGGAGTCGGACAGAATACTGATAAAATAGTTTTTTGCTGAAATCTGTAACTCACAACTTGACTTGTCATAAAAATGAGAACAATGAGTTACCGAATTTGATTTACTTCTAACTCAGAACTGACTAAATTCTGTGATTTGCTTATTTTCCACGCATCCGTGAGAGATCCAATAATCTTTGGCTAGCCGAAATTATAGGATTAATCAAAAGTGGACCAGCGGATGTGAAATACTAAACGCATTGTTAAGAAAGCTGAGCTTTACAATCTTACTATAACATGAAATAGTTATTTTTTTTCAGACGGGAAGGTTGCATCGGTGTGACTACTAACAATATTACTCTTCGTGATATTCTCAATTACGATCCGCATTATGGAATCCCCACGACCAATTGGATTGCTCGGTACTGTATGACTTTTTTTATTTAGTTCACGGATCGGGAACGGATATAAAATCAAAACCTATTAATAAAATGTTCTGCGCAAGAAATGATAAGAACAAACAGTCAACAGAAATGAGCACCAAAAATGAGCGCAAAAAAGTTGTCTGCGCGCTCACAAGCATTGGACAGCAGGAAATTGGGAACTGTCCTATTAGGGTGTCCCATAAGTTTCCGGATTTTTTTTCGATATATTTTTTCAAGAGAATCATTAAAGATTATTTTAAAAATTAAATTACATTTAGTACATTTACCGCAGAAGAAAATTTAGCGCAACTAAAATTATAAAGATATTGGCTAGGAATGACGTAATGCCCGAAAAACGCGTTTTTTGATAATTATTTGAAAATATTCTCTCTTCGCCTGGAATGGTCATTGGATCCCATGATTTTTCTGACAAATATGGACGACCATCGACTATTTTTTGAAACTCTGAAACCATATTTTTATCGAAAGATTTACGAGAAAAATAAAAAATTATCAAGAGCATGTCTGAGGTTGAGGGTCATTTTACACATTTTGGAATTTTTTTAGGTGCCTAATAATCCGCTCTCGCCCAAATTGTTTTGATAATATTGTATTAGGATAACCTATACTTATTTCCATTTCTTATCGTCTTTCGTAAATCGGGTATTCTCAGGAATAGTCAAAAACTGCTAATTTCGTAACTATGATGCAATGTTGTTTCGAAGCTCGGGGTGGTGGTCAAACAAATTCTTAGCATCTCCTAAACTGTTACAGACATTAACAGTTTTTGGACCTCATCTCATTCGTGAAATCTGGAAAAATTCCATCTCGCTCAAGTTATGCGAAACGATGCAGATTTTTCAAACGTCGGAGATTTCACTACCTCACACATGGAAATGAACAAACAGTCAACTCTCTATAAAGTTCTCTTAAAACCTCACACATGGAAATGAACAAACAGTCAACTTTCTATAAAGTTCTCTTAAAAGTACATCGAAACTCTTTGAAGAAATAGGGGAAAACATTCAGTCCGGGAACTTATGGGACACCCCAATATTTTGCATCCAAGCTCCGCCCACTTCGACTCCGCCCCTTTGGGGCGAGGGGCGGGGCTTGGATATCAACTAGGAAAATGCCGGCAGAAAATTTTTGAAATAATTGCTGACGTTTTCATTTTTGTAAATGACCATTTAAAATTGTACATTTTTTTCAGAATGCTCGACAAATCTTTAACGATTTAATCCAAAAAATCGGACAACCAAAATGTTTCTTCAACCCTCGCCCATTATGTTCAGGATATCTGGTTCAACATTTCAGAATATCTCCATGGTCTTATCCGGCAATTGGTTGTTTTCTAATGATCATAATTGCTATTCCATTGACGTTCTTTGAACGGTCTGATCCATCCAAACGATATCTCACTTTTTATGGAAGGAAGTTTGTTTTTATCGACGATAAAATTCTAATGATTGCAAATTTAGTGAGGAATGGCCAACGACATCCCTTGAGAAGAAGAATATTACTGATCTCACTTCTGAGTCCTCAAAGTCCCCTCTACTTTCATCCCATTCATCATAGTACTATCTTTTTTTTCTAAGTTCGATTTCATAAAACAACGTATTATAATCTGAATCTATATCCGTTCAATGCCACGCATAAAACATGATAAACTTTTTTTTGCTTAATCTTGCTTTTGAATTTATAAATTAAATTTATTCTTATCTGTTAGAATCGTCCTTCTCTGAAGATGCCATTAACAGATAAAGATGAATATAAATAGGTGATGAATTGAACACGCTGATATATTGAAAATGACCGGGATTAGTATGATGAGGAATGAGAAGGGAATGGCGTAATCCATCGTTCTCTAGAAAGAATCATTCTCAGAGCAGAGAAGAGATCTCTTTCAACGAAATCAGGACAACGAAGAGCTTCTTGTTCACGGGGAGATAATTCAGATGTTAGTTTGGAGACTGGCTGAATATTGCCATTGAGACGGCATCCCTCTGCATACACTCCTGTTTCGACAAGTACCTTAATGGGATAAATGGTGACCATATGGAACAATGAATTACTCACAGCAACACATCTACGAAGTACACGACGAGTCTTAAGAGCTGGAGGTCGGACCTAGAGGATAATAGATAAAATAAAAATGGAGTAATATATTACCTCGTCTTCGAAAGTATCTAGATCAATATGGTCGAATCTGCCCAATCCTCCATGTCTCAGATATCGATCGAATAGTTTCGCTCCCAGAATGTCAGATTCCGGATTGTCACTGTAAACTACTAATTAAAAACCCGGAAACTACTAATTAAACATCCTTAAACAATGTTGGTCAAACATTCTTCCCTAAGATTTGGGTAGTTTTGGTAGACCACTAGACCACAAAATAGAGCAAATTTGGTAAAATTTTGGTAGAAATTTTGGACGGGACACAAAAAAATTATTTTTTCCTACTATAAAACTTTTTTTAAAATAAGATACTGGAAATAAAAAAGTCTTAGGTAGCTGTATTTGTTTTTTTTTTCGAAATGGGCTATAAATGTCATTTTTCGAGTCATAACTGGAACAAATTGTCTTACATTAAGGATCATTGTCCGGGAATTTCAAATTTAAGAGCCGGCGTATGCCTGCTACCGAAAATTCAACGCCAAAACGCCCGGGAATTCAAAGCGTTAAAAAACTCTTTTCTAAAATTTATCTGGGGACAAAGGCACGATTTTTTGACGAAATATTGGACTACATTCTCCGGACTGCATAGGAAAATTTCAAGCTCATTCTTTTTTTTAAATTTGACGTGATCGGCGAGGGCGAATTATAATTCAGATTGCAGGTAGGGGGCGCAGTCCGGGAATTTAAAATTTGAGAGCCAGAGAAGGCCTGCGACCGATTAGTAAACCTCGAACGCCCGGGAATTCAAATCACCGCACAAAAACCACTTTTTACAGATTTATCGATTATTGGGAGATGCAGCTCTTAGTTTTCATAATGATTATTCAGATACCGTCACTAATAATTAACTGTGCAAAAATTAAAAAAATTCACAATAGCACAAATGAGAAATTGACTCCCAAACATTCAGAATTCATCATTTTTTCACAATAAATTGTCGAATGAACGTTTTAAGGGATGCAGCTCTCCAATTCTTTCTATAACGTCTTCTGCAAGTTGTGACCTTGATATTAAACAAAAATTAGCAAAATTCACAATAGCACAACTTGACAAATGCTAATCAAAGTTAGCACATGCTACACAGCGTTTCAGCCCTGTGGAGAGAGCGGACACAGAAAATTGGCAGCTTGCCAATATTGCGCATCAAAATAGGCCGGGGGAGGCTCTCTCCTCCCGCGCTTTCATGCGTCGCGTGTCGCGTCGCGTTTTCTCTGACGGTCTGCACTCTCTCGCGCGCGCCTTATCTCTCTTTTCCTCTCGTCGTCTCGCTAATTTCCACTCTCGAAACGCTGTGTGCTATTACGGAGTTTGCGAAGATTCTCGTGGACGTGAAGCATGTCACTTTAATAGACTGTTGTATTTGGAAACTACTTCGGTAGAGGTTGCATTATGAACCAAAATCGTGGATCAGTGCCCGTATTCGCACATCTGAGATACGGTAAAGATTACTGTAGAATATGGTTATGTTCCTAAACCAATGTCCGAAGACAAAATCAACCATTCTATTCATCAATTATTGAACATTTCATGTGGGGCTATATGATTAAACTTTAGAAATTAATAATAAAAGTATTTGAAAATTTCAGTAATTGACCCGCTGAAATATAATGACTCAGCGAACTGCACACTCTTGGTCGCTACACCACAGGGGGCGGGGCTTAGCAATACACCTAAAAACTAGCTCAAATTAAAATATATTAAAATTCTGAAAGCGCTATCATGATTCGGCATCCTCTGTCACCCCACAGTAGCAAAACAGGAATTTTAGAAAGAGTTTGAATTTTTACTCTGCGGTGCCTAGATTGCAGGATCCCGGCACTAGGAGCCCCAACTTTGAGCAATCTCGATCTCGATCAAGATTTTTATCAGATTTTTAGACATATTCCGGCTCTAGAGCTGGCTATGGCATATCTCAGCTTCACGAAGTCCTAGAGACCTTCGGTTTGGCTTAAAAAATGCGGAAAAATATTCTGAACAGCTTTTCTATTGATCAGGAAGAAATTTGAACACTTTTCCGTGAGAGAGCTCTGCTCTTTTTTTGGGCGAAGATATCTAAAAAAAATAAAAATAAATGACATGAAAATGCATCGATTGTAAAAAGGTTAAGATGACCGTGACGGACCCGATCGTTTGTTCGGTGACCGGGGCCATGATTTCATAAGATGACTTTCATTTAAAATAAAAGCATGAGTGAAAGTGGCAGACTGACCCAGACACTAACAAAACTTGTATCATATTCTACAATTAAGAAAGTAACTCACCCAACGACGTAGATGCACTTGGGAGGATCAATACCCCGATCCAGCGCTTGATTCTGAATTACATTAAAAGTAGCGTTGGTAACATTTCCAAAATCAATTCGATGCTCCTAATTCTTACAGTATACAATTGAACTTTGATCTCCGCGGTTATACAACTCGGCAATCGATAGGAGGAGTGGGAGAGACGATTATCTCTTGACCTATTCTCTTATCCCACTCCTCCCTCTACATCGTCATTCAGGAGGGACATCGTTTCAAGAGGGACATTGGCAGGAAATAAAACAAGCACATACACTCAGAGAACCGCAACTCGTCCCATTTTTCGTCACCTACCGTGTTTTTGTAAAAATAGTTTTCGCCTAAACTGAGTATCATAAGCCATATTTCACACTTTTTTCGAAACTTTCAATACGAAATCGCCTGACGTGCACGTTCGACCAGAGTGCTGAGGAAAAAAGTCAATTTGATGATAAGAGCCCGTTTGCGTAAGAGACGGACAAATATGGCTTGAGTCCGGGCAGGGTAAAAAATAGCCCGCATCTCAATGTATGCAAATTGATTTTTTTTGATTTGTCGCCGTTGGCTTTTTCCAGGCAGGGATCAACTACCTCGTTAATTTTAACATACCGTACCCGCCGAAAATGATGGCCTACTCGGAAAAATAGAGGTTAAAAATGGTAAAACATCGAAATTTCGTCAAAACGTGACCGATTTTTCACATTGCACTGAAAAACGTGCCCGACTTAAAAATTGTTTTCACCTAGGTACCTCTGTTTCCACGTCGATATTTTCGCCAAATTGTTCCAAGAATGCTCTCTACACTTTCTTTCACCCCATCCCTCATTCCATTCTCCTCTCTCACGACGCGAAGCATTGTGTGAAAAAAGTGAAATGATGCGAGAGAGCACCGCACAATGACATTGAGGAGTGAAATGAGGAGGAGAGATTGGTGGGGATGCATTTTTTTCCGTGAAAATAGATCAGATTGTAATTCATAACTCAACTAGGTTTCGAGTTGTGCGAACTGCCGACGTTGAAAAAAATTATTTCGATGTCACCCATACTCAGTAAAAAAAGTTGGTTACAAATCATTTTCAACAATGTTCCTTTCTTTCAAAGAGACAATGTTTCTTTCCTCTATCCCCAATTTTTCGAAAAATTACTGTGCCAAGCATTGCTCGATTCTTACGCGAACGGGCTCTTATATGCCAAAATTTTGAGCAAAATCAAGTTTCGAGCGCAACAATCCATTATTGGCTCAAGGAAAAAAGTCGCCTCATGACGTCAAACTGTTTCTGGGCCGGACTCGTCGGTATGTGAGCGTGTTGAATAGTTGGAGGAATGCTTGGATAAGATACCTGGATACAATGAGCAGCATGGAGATAGCTCATCTCGGTTGGTTTCCCCAGGACAGCTCTCAAGATATCAAGTGTAATTCAGACTCTTCAAATAGCATTCCGACAAATTTAGGACACCGAAAATTTTTGAACAAACCGAAAATATTCATTGTGAATTTCTTTCGCCTTTTCCTCGTCATATGAATTATTCATTATAATGGTAATTGAATAATACCTATAGTGCAATTCCTTTCCAGTTTGTTTCTCGAAGATAGTTTCTAGACAATGGAGAAACATTCCATGACCAAATCTTGGAAGGGGAAGAGGCTTCTCTGCCATCCATACTAGATCAACATTACATGCGATGATTGGAAGATGGGGAAATGGAAGCGTTCCCCTCTTGTACGAAAGAGAACCTTAAACCACATTTTTATTAAATAGCTAAAGACCTCGACGAGATTCATAACTTGTTAAAATTTTGAGAGGTATTTTTCCTAAACTTTTGAGCTATTCATCCTTGAGTGTATCACCGGTTAGAAGCACTTTCATTACGTCTAGTTTACACAGCTCGATAAAGCTTGGAAAATCAGGTGGGGTAACCTTAGAAATGTTTTAAAGAAATGCACCCGAACGTTCAGAGATGGGCCTGTTGAATTATAGCTATCTTCCAAATATCGGGGTATCTCCTATACACGTTTGCTCAGTTGTAGCGCCATTCAATCACACCAGCTAATCTTAAGTAGTCCTATGGACCTGTTCTTCTATATTCGCACAATAAGGACATGCAAAATATTCTTGATTAAAATACAGATATTTGAGCCCTTACCCATTCCATAAGCTTACATCAAAATTATGGGAATTAAGCCGAAACCACAAATATTTTGAACATGTGATTTCCAAGATTTTTACGGAAAGAGTCGCCGCGGTGAACTAGACACTAGGCATGTTAGACCGAGTTACTTGGCACTCGCGAAAGAGAATGAAAAAAATACTATGGGTAAAGATTCCGTCGCGAGTCATTTGGCCATTTGGCCTCTGACTCGCGAGTGAACAACGCTCACTTGTCGAATGAACACGTGATTCAATCCATTGTTCGAGCTCGATGAATGAGAGTGAGAGAGTAAAGAAAAATGGAGGCACTCGTCGCAAGTGATTCCTTGCGAGTGAATTCCACTCGCGAGTCATTCTCCTACTTTCACTCGCTAGCAACCGATCAAAACGAGTGTGGCTCAAAATGATTTGTCGAGTGCGAGCGCTCGAAAATTGGGACACAAGCAAACAGGCCTACACGCAACGCTCCAGTGGCCACGCTCCACCTAACACCATTCGGTTTTCGAGGGGGACTCGAGGGGGACTCGAGAAAGGCATGACATCTCTTTAGATTTATCAGCACATTGTATTTGTGTATCAGTGGTCGAAAAGTATGTCAACATCAACATGAGGTGCCCGACGATGTCGGGCAAAATTATAGTCTAGGTGCCCGAAAAGTTGAATTTTCAAATGTTCTAACCAAGTGTGCAAACATTTCTGTTGCAGTTTTTGGTATAGGTGCCCGAAAACGTGCTCGAAAATATAAGCCTAGATGCCCGACGGCAAAACTCAGTTGACATGACTTTTTGACCACTGTTTTGTATACTCACCTGGATCTCCATTAGTAAGAAGAACATCACTCAAAATTTGAAGAGCTCCTTCCCATCTAACTGGTTCACCAAGTAGAATAATGGCTGAATTCAAGAGTGATAAGAAATAAGGAAAGATGACCATACCTTGAAGGGGATCGAAAGCTGGCTTAACATATTTGGAGAAGTCAGTTTTCCTTCTGGAGAAATCCCCACAATCGAGGAAAGGAAACATCTCACGAAGATCGTCAACACTTGTAACTTTTTTAAAGCCAAGACTGAATTTGATATGAATGATTAAGTGAATGAATGAGTGAGATAGATGGTCATCCATAAAGAACGAATCACCATTGCATCACAGTAGTCCGTAGGGAAAAGCGAATTCACCTATGTTCATCGCACGAAATAAATGTAGTACGTTTACTTACGTTCTTGCGATTTGTTTGACTGGACCTTGTCCGACAACTAGGACATGCTTCTCGTGAAGGTCAACAAACATTCGGAGAGGAGAATGAGCCATCACAACTTGAGAGGGAAGAACCTCGATAATAATTATTTACTCAAATCATCATGATCATGATGGAAAAATAACAAAAGCATAAACAAACGTGCAACCGTGGTGAAACTTCAGTATTTGTAAAAAAATTAACATACCATTGAGAGAAACAACTTGCAAAAAGTTGAATGATTCCGATTACGCTATAGTTTGAAAATGCCCCAAGGAACATATTTCGAAAAATATAGACTATTAGTCCCAAGACCGGTTTTTAGGAATTCCCGGCTTCAGTCCCGGCTGTACTGTATCTCTATTCCCAGATAAACTTAAGTTTCATCGAGAAAGCTCAAAGGTGGCGCTTCTAGTTCCTTACAATTTCTCAGAATACTAACCTATTTTGTCCAGGCGGCCCGCCTTCGGCGGGCACGTTTTATGCCCAAAATCCAAAAGGGCGGGTACGGTACATTACAAATGACGGACTAGTTGACCCCTGACCAAAACCACTCTGGGCTGAGTCTTCAAAGGTGGCGATTTTAGGCCATTTAAAAGTTTGATGACGTCTGGAGTCGTTGAAATCAAAGATATCGAACAAAGCGCGACGGTATCTTGTGAGGGACCCAATGGACTACCAAAAACTGGCTTTTCCTCAGTTTGGACATTTTAAATATGCCTCAGTTTATTCGACTCGAGGTGACACGCGTGCTATCCAATGAAATATAGTGTATAACAGATCATATGGTGAGTCAATGCTAGAGTTGACTGAAAGAAAGTGGCTTTAAGGTTTTACAACGCACTTCCATTAATCAACAACTGTACTTCCAACTTTTCTATTTGATTCAAACATGCAGAAATACGACAAAAAGTACTAGACAAACCTTTTTTCCAAATATATTTCCAAAAGGAATAAATAAAATGAATGAATAATGAGTTATAGGGAAAAAAAAGGATAGTTAAAATGAAAGGTCTGCTCACTGAGATGTCTAGATATTCGGATAATCGCTGAGCCTTCTCTGCTCTCATACTATTCGTCCCATTTGTAAGAAACACTGTCGGGATACTGAATTTGCCTGAAATACTTGGGTTTAAAAATTACATAGGAGTGCCGCTAAAGATGGATTCGAAAATATATTTTACGTATCTTTTTGGGCATGCGACCTTTTAATCGAAATTAGATACCATTGTGTGTAATCTGTGCAATAGCATCCCTTGTTCTTGGGAGAAGATCCCTCCCTCGTAGTAGAACTCCATCGATATCAAGAACTATTCCGAAACTACGCTGGAAACAGAATATGAGAACTGATAATTTCTAAATAATATATACCTTTAGAGTAGGGATAAAAAAAGATGATACCCGCAAGAGGGGTTTAAAGGGAGAACCCATTTGCACACTCTATCCTTTGATAAACTATTTACTTCCGCATGCTTCCATAAACTTTATTTGCTAATTATACTTAATATTTATCCCAAATTCAGTATATAACATCGACTCAAACGAATTGAAAATAACGAATCGAATTTAATTCAAGCATTTTATAATCGTTCTCGAATGGGCAAAAAAAGAAAAATAGAAAAGGTGAAATAAAGTTACAGTGCGAATGGAGTATGAATAGTGGAGAAAGGTATTCTGAAAGAATAAACGGAAAAGGAATTAATGTATAGGGTGGAGAATACCATTCACTTCAGTGTATAATCAGAGCTGTAATTAATTTGATGCTAATATTATTATGCATTAAAACAATGGATCATTATGCTTCAATTGTCGTTAAGACATATTGTATACGGATACGGAGTGGTAATCGATTCCTCAATACTAATCACGGAAATCAATAGAGAAAAAATGGCCATGTAAAACAAATTATAAAAGATGATAAAAAAGGGAATGATTAAAATATATTTGAAGCTGAATGAATAACTAAAGGTTAAATAGACGATGCGTCAATAGTCCCATGTGAAGAGAGGAATTCCTTCCAGTTAACATTGAGATTATCAGTCTTGATGAGTGATAAAAGGATGAAACATTCTCCCGAAGCTGGTTCCATCACCTGATACATCATAATGACATTATTACTCCAAATTGTATCATTATTGTGTCCTTCACAGCACGCATCAAATTCATTGACATTTAATATTTTACTATTTCTATATTTCGAGCGCATGGGTAAGGAGGGCTATGTGAACAATGACATTTGGAAAAATATTTTAAAATCACATTTCCGGAGGTGTATTTACATAAACACTACGTTCTAATTGAATGTCGAACTCAACCCTATAAAACGCCATTCTTCTTTCGTGCCTCTCTCTCTCAGCGGTGATGGTACGGTTTGTAATTCGAACATTAGAACTCATTCGATGAGAATCCTATTCTGAGAATCAGTCGTTCGTAATTATGGTAATGGAACTGGATCTCAGGGAAATCATAGATCGGAACAAATGAGAGGGAACAATAAATGAAAAATCAACGAGTCGGATAATTGGTTTGAGATCCATTAGCATAGAACATTTCTGTGAAAACCTACGTTTCGGAACCGACGTTTCGGAACCGCCGTTTCGTAACCGAAATGTTTGGGAACTAACTTCCTTGTGGTATGTTTGTGCGGAAACGGCATTTGGGAGATAGTGGGGGCAAGAAAATGCATTTGCATGTGTATTGAAAATATGGTCCTATTCGGGATCGATCAAAACTTTCTTCCGCATTGTTTCTGACTCAAGTTATCAAAGCTATAATGTTACTATTTCATATTGTTAACCCCCCAAAACTGGTTCCGAAACGACGGTTCCGAAACGTCGGTTCCGAAACGTAGGTTTTCACAGAATTGTTCTATGCTAATGGATATCAAACCAATTATCCGACTCGTTGATTTTGCATTCATTGTTCCCTTCCGTCAATTTCATTACCATAGTGCTGAATTATTGGTTCTTTGATCTGGGTTTTGACGCTGTTGTTCCGAAATCAAATTTCCCTAGAACAAAATTCCGATAATCTCGGTTTCAATATCAGAATTACAAAGCGTACCATCACCCTCTCAGCCCGGCACAGCATATCAGAGTGGAAAAAAAGGACATGACTAATATTTTCGGGCTAATATTTTCGCGAAATGAATCATAACCGGAACGGAACATGTATGAATGAAAATACTTGAAGATTTTAATTTTTAAATAACTTTTTGATCTCTAAACTGTAGTGTGATCTGCGTGCTTTTGATCCTCTAAGCGAAATTGAGTTAGGATACTGTAAGATTTCACAAACTTTTGGAAAGTGTGCGACCCCAGGAACGCCGTGTGTGGCAACCGAAGTGCTTTCATCGGGCAGGGGTCAAATACACAGGTCATTATGGGTCGAAATAAAATCCGGCAAAAGATTATCCGTCATCGGGATTCGAACCTGCGTCGAGGATTGCTTTCTAATTTTTTTGATATTTCGACCAATTTGGGGATGTGCAAAAATTATGAAATTTTTTTATAAATTCAACACCCATTTTTACCTATAATATCAAAATGGCTAGACTGACAAATTGTAGGAAAGTGGTTTTAAGAGCCCGTTCGCATAAGAATCGGACAAATCGAGAGAGGTTTGGCACAGTCAAAAAATGTCGAATCTCTCAAACTTTGGGTTTCGGGGTTCTTCAGGGCGCTGAACACAATGGGTATGTTGGTTTTTGCCGTTGAGCTTCCGTTGGCTCCAGACGACGTCACGTCGATATCGTTTTTTGCACTTTTTCTCAGCTGTAAATAGTGCTAATTTTACGAAAGTATGGTACCCGGACCAGAATTTCATGGCGATTACGCCTATTTAGTTCATTTTTCATAATTTCCAAAAACAATATTTAAAAATCGATTTTTTATCTCGTTGAAATGCAGGCTTAACTTTATACATGGTTCGAACCGCATTGACGAGAGGATTCGAAATCTATAATTTGAGCCAAATCGGCATAGCCGTTTTTGGGGGTGCACGCGATTTGTACTGAAAAAATGGACTGAGAACGGTGCTCCGTCCCTTGATCTACCCTCTTTCCTCGTGGCCTCTTCCCTTTCTCTCTGCGCTCTCTCACTTCTACACACTCTCTCACCTAGACAGGGGCGGGGTCACGGAGGAAGAGGGTAGATCAAGGGACAGAGCATCGTTCTCAGTCCATTTTTTCAGTAAAAATCGCGTGCACCCCCAAAAACGGCTATGCCGATTTGGCTCAAATTATAGATTTCGAATCCTCTCGTCAATGCGGTTCGAACCATGTGTAAAGTTAAGCCTGCATTTCAACGAGTCAAAAAATCGATTTTTAAAAATTATTTTTGAAAATTATGAAAAATGAACTAAATAGGCGTATTCGCCATGAAATTCTGGCTCGCGTACCATACTTTCGTAAAATTAGCACTATTTACAGATGAGAAAAAATGCAAAAACCGATATCGACGTGACGTCGTCTGGAGCCAACGGAAGCTCAACGGCAAAAACCAATATGCCCATTGTGTTCAGCACCCTCAAGAACCCCGGAACCCAAAGTATGAGAGAATCGACATTGTTTGACTGTGCCGACCTTTGTTCGATTCTAACGCGAACGGGCTCTTAAAAATTATTGAATAGTGATAATTTGCACTTTTTTCACATTTTAACGATTTTTTCGAAAACGGGAAAAGTTAGCATAACGAAAACTGAGATTATTACATAACTTTTGATGCTCTATCGAATGGTATATAACATGAAGGGTTAAAATAAAGATGAAATTTTGAGAGATCAAAGATCAAAGATCAACTTTTGGGGTCAATTTTTTGGCTGAAGTGTATCCCACCCCTAGGGAGCCTACCCACCAAGTATGAGCCCCCAGGGACCATTTTGAGCTACTGTGCCACCTCCCCTCTTGAACCCGACACTCTTACGGAGACTGCGTTTTAAAACGCGGTCTGCGTAAGCTCTGGTGTCCGCCCAGAAGTTGAAATCAAGTAGAAATGAGATTCCAAGTTGGAATCAAGTACAGTACCCCTGCCCCATTCCCACAAGTTGGAATCAAGCACCGGGAGCCTGTTTACATACCCGAAAATTTGACTGTACTAGAATTAAAAGACAGACCCCTCAAGCGCACTTTGCGCACAACAACATTTTCAAGTTTGGACATGCTTTCATCGATTGAATTTCTGTTTTATTTTACGGAGTGTATTATATTCTGC
>LS486248.1:81053-98203 GCA_900490705.1 Pristionchus arcanus
CCAGGCAACCGCGCGCAATTCAAACTGGAATATGGGGAGACTTAATTGTTTAGCACTGTGATTCCGCCCACTTTTACTTCCTATGGTACACTGACTCCGCATTTGTCTTTGCAGCTTCAATAATGAAATAAAAATTGATCAATAAACATAATAAAATAAATTATTTAAATAATTTAAAAATAAAGGCATTCGTTGCTTTGTCTTCTACTTTGCGGTTGCGGTTTTCGCGCGCACTCAAACGATAATTTGTCCTGGTTGGGTAACTTTAAATGGCTCACCTCAAATTCAGCACTTTCTGCATTAACAGAGGAAGGCAACTGAAATAAGAACAATTACAACACAAACAAACAATTATCAAGAAATTAAGCAGAACTACTACCGAGTTGGTTTCTGCTTAAATATGAGCGTGAGCGACAATGGGGAGGAGGAGAGGGATTTCGATGAGGGTTATCATTGACAAAAGCATTCGTGTCAGTGGCCTATGTCGGGCCCCAATCTAATTACAATTCAAGGAACACTTTCGGGCAAGCTTAAGAATTGAGCTTCACCTGCTAACTTACATGTATACTACTGGGCTCTGAAAGTACGGAATAAATAAATAAAAGAAAAATGAACTTGTTTGATATCTAAGACGAAAGTGTCGACTCGATTTCCATTGCCTTTCTTCGCCTTCTTGTCACTCTGCACATTCAATGTGAATCCAATACTTGTAGAAGTCAAGTCGAAATTTGTGAATTGTCCATTTGAAAGAAGTTTTGAAGGAGAACCGGGCTGAAATTTGTAAGATTGATAATATTATGATCCCGATTTGGCATAACAAGAGCACACCTGTGTACTTCATGTACGCAGCTACCCGTTAAAAAATACTGATAATTGAAAAAAAGTCGGCTCCCAGTAAGAAAATTTGAATTTTCTCAGTGTTGTATGCAAAATGTAACGGGTTTTGAGAGGAATTGGTACCGTTCAAAAAATTGCTAATTATTTGCGGCTACCAGTTCTTATAGGCATCAAAAATTCCAAGTACATACTTGGCACAGGTATGCACAAGATTCATGCAAAAATATGAAACCTCAGCTAACATGGGAAGATCTGGAGCAATTTTTAATGAACATTTCGACTATATGCGTTATTCACACTGATGGGCTATTTTCACGTCGATTTCGAGCTTTTCACTAGGGTTCGTATTTATGTGTTAGCAACTTTGAAATAAAGACACGATATCCATAGCACGATATGAGAACTATAAAACATTGAATCAGCCGTAAGCAACGTTTTGAGGATGCTTTTCATTAAGCGCAACTTCTATAAAAAATATTATTTATAAATAAGTTATTGAATATATAGTACCTTTTTGAAGTGAGTGACGATGGAATTGAGTAAACTCTTCTTCTTCTTAAGTCCAAATGCTTTAAGCATCAACTGAACTTTTGTTCCAGTGTCCTGAATGAAAATAGCCATGTAGAATTAGAATAGGGAAGTGACTATTCCCATCTTTCCTTATCTAGTTAACTCATCTCAAACTGTGGCTCCCTAATCACACTTTTCCATCGCATACGAAAAACTTATCTTCTAATTGAGGTCAGTGAACGGAATCAATCAATTCCATCCCATCAGTTGTATTAGATCAGAGATTATTAAGCAAATGAGTAAAATATGTGATACAACTGATGACTCACCGAGATAACAGTTACGACGACAGGTCTGGTACCAACTGAATCAACAGAACCTGATGAACCAGTTGGTGAAGACTTCATTTCCATTGAGGTGGAGGCTATGGGATATTCCTTTTCCCGAACATCATCCATTCACCCACAAAGATATTAATCACTCATCTCAATGAGCCTCAATTTACTATAGTTTCTTTTATTGAAGTTGATTAGGCATCAATGCATCATGATATATTATATATCAATGCCCAATCAACTTCAATAAATGAAATACTAAATAGGAACTACAGTTCGAACTATAAAAAAAAATCAATATTGATGATATCATGTCATACTCCTTAATAAAGGAGAGATGTTAATGTGTTTCTGAAAGTTTCACAGTGTAGGGAGGGCAGCGTATGTTCCCGATGCGAAACGCGATACAGTATGCTCAAATTTTTGTCGAGCGAATCGAATACTGATTTTACTTTTTATTCGCCTTCAAATTATCGATTTATTGACTTCTTTTATATTTAATTACGATTTTTTCGACCGCAAAAGAACGTATACAACTCACACATATCGTATACATCACTGATCTGACGCTTATTTCGTTATTTTTAGTAAATAAGGATACCTTCCAATTTTGCTGTTCTAAAATGTCTCGATTTTAACATCTCGTCGCTATATTAGGTCTTCCCACCGAACCAAACCACTCCTATTTTATCGACCAAGTCCTTCTCACTGCCCTGGTGACTCACAATCCCCGAAAATTTCGTTCGGAAGTACTGAAAACTTGGTTTGAATGTCGCGATTCTTGCCGAAATCGCGTTTTCGCTCTCGTTTTTACCCTCCCGTCACTATAATAGGGCTTCCCACCTAACCAAACCGCTTCTGTTTTATCGCACTTACCCTCCTTACACCCCTCGTCACTCGCGATCTCGGAAATTCTCGTTCGGAAATACTGAAAACTTTACTTGAATGTCGTGACTCTGGCCAAATGCACAATTTTCTTCCGTTTTCATCCTCTGGCCATTATACTAGGGCTTCCCATCTAACCAAATCGCTTATAATTTATCGCCCATACCTTCCTTACTCGCACAGTGACTCTCAATCCCTGAAATTTTCGTGCGGAAATACCGAAAACTTTACTCATATGCCGCGACTTTGCCCTACAGCGCACTTTCCCGAGGATTTCACCATCCAGTGGCTATGCCAGATCTTCCCACCGAACCAAACCGTTTCTTATTTATCGCCCATATCTATCATCGTCCCCTGGAAATCCGCGATCCCCGATATTGTCGTTCGGAAGTACCGAAATCATGGCTTGAATGTGAGGAATCTGACCGACAGAGCGTTTTTCTCTCCATTTCTGCCTTCCCGTTGCTATACTTGGCCTTCCCACCGAAACAAACCACTCTGATATTGTCGCACATATCCAAACCTTTCCACTAATCGTTAATTGTTGCAAACCATTCAACAGTAATCGGATTTACTTAGTAGGCTTTCAGAATGTATTTTGGATCATAAAAGATATATTTTTTTAAGCAAAAACATTTAAAATATAAACGTCAAAATATGAGTTAATAAATCTGACCTGGCGCAACGTCGAGGGATCATTAAAAAGTACGGTAGATGAGCATTTTCGTTTGTATTTTTGTAATTAAAATTATTATTGTTTTCGATACTTTTTTCAAATTTTAATTTTTATATTATGATTCGGCACTGTCGAATGCATAGGTCGAGCATAACTGATTATTTATTTATTGTCTTTAAAAATTAGCCGCTGCCCTCCCTACCTATGTGTTTCTTATTGTAAAAGTCACGTAGGCAGGTCACGAAACTGTAAACAAGTCAAGAGGTCACCAAACGGTAAACATGTCGCGCGCGCGCTTTCGAAGTTGTGAAATGGAGAGCGAACTACGCAGCGGTGAACCTTGCCAACCGATCAGACCCCGCCGAAGGCGGGTGCGAAATCGACTGGTAATATATATTTGAAGGGAATTCTACCCTTTTTAAAAGGCAAACTAAGGAAGAATTTATCAAATCTTTATGCAACATTGATGGGAATTTTTTTTAGTAATCATGGATTGTGGGAAGCCAAATAAAGAGGTTATTACATATATCATTTGATGCAACACGATCACGTTAAAGATAACAAAAGCGTTTCGTAACTGTTTGAGAAATGAAAGAGTGAGTCACTCCCCCACTTGCTACTCCCACAATTTTGTTAGTTCTCTTTCTCTCTTTCTCTCTCCCTTTCTAACACTAGAGAAGGTAGATATATTTTTTTTTCTAACACTAGAGAAGGAAGATGCATTCATTCGAATTCAATCTGGATTATACTATAAGAAGGGCCGTGATATCATGATATGTTGAAATTAACATTTACTATCCCGTAACATAAGACTGTCACTGTGCTTCATTCTTAGATAAATAAACCAAATCTATCAAACACTTAACAATCGGAAGATAAGAAAACAATAGACTATTATATTAAGGTAAGAAGCCGTTCAAGCAGCTTAGACACGACTAATACATTCACTGAATTCCCTAGTGCCCTGTAGACTTGCTTATGAGTTATTTGGTCTGGCCATGAGAATGAATTTGGAAAGGACATGAGAGATGCGACTTCTCTTGGGGAAAATGGACGAATACCATTGGAATTTCTGAGATAAGACCCACACCCGACCATGTACTGTGAATAAGCCTTAGTAAAGCACGATGAAGAGACGGAGGATGATTCAACTATTGAAAGGTTATTGTGATCCACCTTATCGGAAGAGAGATAAGCGGTATCGACATTATCAGAGAGATATTCTCCGACTGTTGACATTTCACATTCTTCGACACCATCGATATGCTGATATAGATGAGATACGTACTCATTATGAGCAGATCCTTCCTTTCGAGAAGCAAGCAGATAATATCTCGGACGACTATTCGGAACACCCATTTGAACTGGCGAGAGCATATACTCCTTCAACATCCATCACTTTTTTGTATAAATATATGGACATACTTCGATATGATATCCGATGGTATTCAATGTCTCAATAAGTGTAGAATGCATGGAAGTTGAATGGAATGCCGATACATTCTCAATGAAGATCCATCGAGGAGGATTACTCATCTTACTTAAAGAATCCAACAATTTCTTGAATGAGTCGCATCTTGGATCAGTATCCCCCCTCCTGTTTCCTTTCCTGAAGAATAATGTATATTTTAAAACAATAACAATCATAGAGCTAACATAGTGAACGGCTGACAGGGAGGAGACATTGTCCACAACTCAGCAGCAAATTTATCGAGGCATGGGGCTGAAAGACCCTGATAAAGAAATCGAATTATAACTGAACAGAACAATAAAAATAACAATGAACTAACTTGAATGTTACTTTGAAGCAGCGTTGTCGAGGGAAAATTGTGCCTGTAGATAATATTCGTAGTTGTATTGATGTCAAAAGCAGCTACTAAATGAAAAGGAATAGAAGTCCCTATAAATAATTTCTTTTTTAATAGAAAGGACGGTTTCCTACTCTTCAATGCGAAATGTATTCCTCCGATGCCGCAGTAGAACTCTAGCACCTTCAAATCCTCTTCTTCGTGCATAGGATGCATTAGTATTTACAAGCTTTTAAAGCCTTTTAAAAGGCTCTTAAGAAGCAACGATTGAAGGAGTGAGCGCAAACACGAAAAGGGCACACAACACAGAGCAAAATCCCCAACGATTTTTAGGGAGTACCAAGCCGGAAAGTTCATAACAAAAACCGGCGAAAATACCGTGATACGCTTTCTGGATTTTTCCAACCGCGAATTCAAATTTCAACGTTATTTTTGTATTTCTTGAATTAATCGATTTCTGAAGGGCATACTCTAATCATGAGCTTATTTTGGGGCTCTAGGCAATGAAATTTTTTTAAATAAAAGTTTCAGAAAAATCTGTTCCAGCGATCTTGTTTAATTTAGTCTGCAAAGTACTGATCTTTAAATCTTTATCCGCTTTCTCATCATTCACGGTATGCGGCATTCTAATTTTATGCGTATCCTCTCACGTTCGAACAAACGTACAGACACAGGGAAACATTTCTCCTTTATATATAGTAGAAAATATTCACTGCTTAATTGAAAGCGGATTTAACTCAATTATGTTAAGTATTATGCACATTGTAGGATAATAAATATACAATTATTGTTAATGAGGTATAAAAAATATACAATTAGGTAAAAAGTCTTAAAGTCTTTAATAAAAATCTAAGTTTACTGTTTTCGTTTTGCATGCAAAAATCTCATGCATTCCTTCCTAGTAGATAGCATAAAGTCAAATTATCGCAAAGAGCTCTTTTTTTAGATAGTTGTTGGCTATGGTGTGGTTCAAATAGATATAATCACATGTTTTTTAAAAAATTTTATTGATTTGAAATGACCCGACTCAAATTCTCAAGGATCGAAAACGGTTTAACTTAAACCGTTTAAGCCATTAGAAAAGACTAAAAAAAGACTTTAAAAAAGGGAAGTTTTCCAGTCATTTCGAAACAAAGATTCTCACATGTGGTATCCCTGTTTCAACGATTCCCCATATTCGATTAATTTGAATCCCACGACATTGAGATTCGGCGAGGAATCTTTCAGATTCAATGAATAGATCCATTCTGCCAACCCCAGTATCTACCTAAGGATGCTTAGTGAATGTCCGATACGCCGGATTGGATCGGATATTCAGATTCTGTTCAACCGCAGCGGCAAATTTCAATTATGATCGCCAGTGTGAGGGTTTTATATTCCTTCAATCCCCCCTTGGAGCTCATGTTTATTGTGAATAGGGGAAGAGAGTTGATATTTGGATGGGACAATCGACTCAACTCAACCTCGTGACTGTCAATATATTGTCACGTCGCGATCTTTCATTCCATTGACCATTTCGAACTGCGAGTAAACAATCAAAATGACGTCAATAAGGAAATAGAGAATACTTAAAATATACCCTAGGTCTCATTATCAGAAAGATCCCTATATTTCTTGATAAATGGAGTGTGATATCAGTTCACATCATAGCACAAACAGTAGTATTGTTCTGCCCCGCAACTCTAGAAGATCCTCGTTTGGGGGCATCTTGACTAGTTGCTGTTGCTTCGGCCATTATGGGAACTACTTCTTTGTCCAATTCTGATTTGGCCATAGGAATCTTCATAACTTGTGCAGCCATTTGCCTTAAAAATAAGAGATAAGCTTATCTTATTTACAGTGTTCTAGACTCTTAAAGGGACGGCTTAGATTAGTTTTTGCTCATTTTTCACAGTGGGTTCCCAGCTTTCCACTGTCATCTTCCAATCTCTAAAAGTAAATATGTGATGTATAAAAGGTGGTTTGAAAAGAGGAAAAAAATGGCGTCTCACTTGAATAAGAGCGTGACAGAATCACCCGTTCTTGCACTAGTGTACATACTCGTCATCTCTTGATCCACTGCGTATCGATTGTGTGCTTCCATTTTAACCTGTCGCTTAGCCTCAAGATCGGTCTTATTTCCAACCAGAGCTAACACAGGAAGCTGCAATTATATTCTTATACTTGAAATATTAGTATTAATTACCAATTCTGATTGTTTAATCATTTTTTTTACGCTTTCAGTCCATTCTCGTGCTCCTTCAAACGAGGTTTTGTTTGTGATGTCATATACAATTATAATTGCATCCGCTCCACTTATATATTTACTGATCATTGAGGATGCAATTGATTGACCTCCTACGTCCCATACCTTAATTTTTTCCTTAAAAGGAGATAATATATTAAGGTAGACCTGAAGGGTCACTCCGATTTCACCCGGAAGGATGACTCTTCGAGTGAAGAAGTCCAACCCAAGAGTCTAAATGATATATATAAGAGGAAGAATAAAATTAACATACTTGATGGTAATCTGCATTAAAAGATTCATGGGCGAATCGAAGACATAAACTAGTCTTCCCACTAGCTCCATCTCCACATAATACTACTTTTAGTAATCGTTCCTTTTGTTGATGATCAATCATAGTGAGACGAAATGAGAGAATTCCTTCTCTCTATTTTCCCCTCTCTCACTCATCTCTCTCTATCCGTTACCAAGACAACCTCTCCATTGGTATATCTCGCCGTAAACGATGAATGGGAATAATAAATAACAATATATTTATTCAACTCAATGTCCCTGACGCGTCAAATTCAAGTGGCAACATGACCCGTGAAATAACAAGTGAATATGAGATTAACTAATTAGGAGGTCGGGATTTGTGAGAGGATTTCATCCTGTGTTATATCTTCTTGTAAAGAACATGACAAGGGTGGAGCAGAAGAGGGAATATCACGCTTATCCCCTGATGAAGGAACAAGGGAATTCGTTGATCCAAATGCTGATGCAGCAGCTAACAATGATAATGGATTATCAGAAAGAAGAGATGAAAATGGATGAGAAGGATCGAGGAATGAAGAATCTTGTTGAGACGGATCAAGGAATGACGAATCTTGATTCAATCGACTTTCGAGTAATCTACGAGCCATAGAAGTAGAATGAGTAAGAGAAGGAGTTGATGGATTAGATCGAGTTGGATTTACTCTGAGGAAATATCGCTCATATTTTACAATCTCATGAACTAACCATACCTCTGAGATCTCCTTTTATAAAATTCTGAATCGTCAACAGTCCAAACTGCTCCTTTCACATTTTGTTCGACTCGAGCAAAACATTTGTGAAGGCTGAGATTATGTCGAACTGCATTCTGGAAGAATCTTTTATTACGATGATGATGAGCATTCTTTATTTAGGTCCCTTTATTATATTCATATATCAACTCATATCCATTATCGACGTAAGAAGAAGACTATAAAGAGAGCAAAAAGAAATGGATAGTATGAAAAGAGAAAGAGGGAGAAGGAACGATGAATGTACGAGAAAGAGAGAATAGAATGGAGGAAAAGAAGGATGCTTATTTACGTGTTTTGTCCATGCAAAACGAACGAATATGGAGAATAAGGAAGGGGAATCAAATAAGTAATGAAAGGAAAGACGTACCTTCCAAGTAGCAGCATTTCGTCTGAAGTACATGAATGTATCCGTAAACCAATTGTAAATCTCGTTGAGTGTTAATTGGCAATCGGGTGAATCCATTATTGCTTGTCGTATTAGAGATGCATACGTATATGGAGGGCGAACATCATTTGTTCGATAGAAATCTCGATTCTTCGTGATATCCGTTGATATGGGGAGTACGGTATGCTTGTCAGATACTCGCGCTCTTTTCGACATAAAATTGGAATTGGAGGAAGAAGAAGAGAAGGATGATTGTGATTGAGGTGGGACTGTAGGAGATGATAGACCAAACGGAATTTCACTCTTAATCTCTTCTTTTGGTTCTTCTTTCACAGTAGTAATCTGAAATGAATCAATTGATGGTACCTCTCCCTCCTCCCCCCCCCCCCCCCCCCTCTCCATCCCTTGTTGTGGGGTTCGTGAGTGTCTCACGTCCCGTTCGTCACATGCATTTGTTGTTGTTCCATCACCATTCATTCCTTTCCCCGTTCCCTTTCCTTTCCCTCAACAGACGAAGAAGCACAACTATCTCTCCCAGACTATTGATCGAAAGAAGAGTAAACAAAGAGTCTCCACTAGACTTCCTCCCTCTCTCTCTCCTTCTCTCTGTCTCTCTCTCTTCTCTTTCCTTATCAATACCTGGATAGGAGGAGGGCCAATTCCTTCAGCTCTATCTTCAATTCGACAATTGGAAGTGGATGGAATATTATCGATAGCGGATTCATTCTTTCCTAGAGCAGGAGTTGTTGTATCGGGCGAATGCTTCATATGTAAATGTTGCATCATTGCTTGTAATCGAGCTCGTTCTTTTCCCAATCTTAAAAGAGAACGATTAATCGATAACAAATGTTCTGTCGATATAGACGGAATTTCACTCTTAATCTCTTCTTTTGGTTCTTCTTTCACAGTAGTAATCTGAAATGAATCAATTGATGGTACCTCTCCCTCCTCCCCCCCCCTCCCCCCTCTCTCCATCCCTTGTTGTGGGGTTCGTGAGTGTCTCACGTCCCGTTCGTCACATGCATTTGTTGTTGTTCCATCACCATTCATTCCTTTCCCCGTTCCCTTTCCTTTCCCTCAACAGACGAAGAAGCACAACTATCTCTCCCAGACTATTGATCGAAAGAAGAGTAAACAAAGAGTCTCCACTAGACTTCCTCCCTCTCTCTCTCCTTCTCTCTGTCTCTCTCTCTTCTCTTTCCTTATCAATACCTGGATAGGAGGAGGGCCAATTCCTTCAGCTCTATCTTCAATTCGACAATTGGAAGTGGATGGAATATTATCGATAGCGGATTCATTCTTTCCTAGAGCAGGAGTTGTTGTATCGGGCGAATGCTTCATATGTAAATGTTGCATCATTGCTTGTAATCGAGCTCGTTCTTTTCCCAATCTTAAAAGAGAACGATTAATCGATAACAAATGTTCTGTCGATATAGACACTTGGATCTCTATTGGGAATTGCCCTTTGTAAGTGCACAAGGAATGAGGAGGAAAGAGAGAGGGCAAAGAAAGTGCATAATCACTAGGGAAAGGGGGAGGGGGGAGGGGAAGGGACTGACCTGTGTTCGAGTGAATCAACTAAATCGATTTGTTGTCGGATCTGAAGGGCACTCCTTTCATCAAGTGGATGAACAGTAGATAAATGATTAAGAAATGAAGAGAATGAATCAATTGGTTGATCACATCCTGGCCATCCACATAATTGATGTTGCCATAATGGATGTGATGAAGAAGTTGAAGTTGAAGGTACATCGAAGGAAGAGGGAGATGATGATACCAACGATGAATTTATTCCCAATAACATATGTTGAAGAAGCAAAGATGAATCATTCCGCATATGAGATTGTAACCTCTCTTGTAGAGCAAGAAGAAGTAATTGAGATGATGATGATGATCGATCTCCCATTGGAGAATCCTTAATTTAATATTGAGAGAGAGAGGGGGGGGGGGGAGAGAAAAGGGAATAAACGAACCTGATCCATAGACGACGCAAGGGAATGGAGGAGTGCTCGTTATGAGAGATCCTTGTTTACTGGGTGTTTACCCCTGACATAAATGTAAACAATGTAGAGAGTAGGGATAGAAAGGAGAGTAAAGACGATGAGAGAGAAAGAGCGAGACTCTCTCTCACTATATTGCCCGCCCCTTTGCACTAAGGGAGAGGGGAGGGGAGTCTCCCTCTATCTCTATCTCTCTCACTTCCCATCTCTCACAAAGGCAAAGACACTAGTAACAAGAAATGGCCACAAACACTGAGTGATGGGGGTATGCGGAATGAATGAAAGGAAGATGGTAAAGTAAATTGAGGATATGAAGAGACGGGGAGAAAGAGAGAGATTGGTCATTGTTTGTCGTCGATGGAGGAAGCTTCATTCTCCCAACTCTCCTTAGTATGGAGTGCATCGGAATATCTACTGGAGTATTAACAATACTATTCTTCCTAATATCATCTTCATCCGCTCTTCAACCTCTTTCATATGATATTTATCTACGAATTCCAAATGAAGTTGCATCAAATGTTTCATTCTCTGCCTCAATTTCAATTCATCTACGAATTGACGAACCATCAAATAATATAATACTTAATGCAATGGATCTTTCATCATTCCGTAATGTAACCCTAATTGGATTTGATCAAGAAGAACATCATCTAAAAGGGATAAGAATTTGTGAAGAAAAAGTCGAATTCATGTATATTCATATTAAATATTAGCTATGGATTAATTTGAATTGAGGTACAATACTTTATCACGAGGAGAATATATCCTTCATATCGGAGAATATGTGGGAAGAATAGGAAGTGGATCAGCTGGAATGTTTATACGAGACGAATCAGTATACACTCATCTCCAGCCTTCATTTGCTAGGAGAATCATTCCTTGTATTGATCAACCAAATGTGAAAGCGCCATTCAGAATATCGATTGAACATTCACAGGTTCATTTATTTGCTACTATTTTAATTACAATGATTCTTGAGAGTACAACGGCCTTCTCTAATACAGCTAGTGTAGAAGAAAGATTAATGGATGACCGTAAACTGACTATATTTGGTCCAACCCCATCTCTTCCACCTTATCTCATTGCATTCTCACTTCTTCCAAATTCAGTCATCCAAGTAAGATTATTTGTTAACACACACTCTCTCCTTCGCATTAATTTCATATTTCATATATTTCTCATATATAGTATATTTGATATATTCTAGTTATCGGGTCAAACAACGTTCGGTGTGCAAGTGAGAGTCATAGGAAGGAAACACTCTTCAATTGTTCGAGTATTAAGATCTTCTATGGAAGCATTCGAATATCTCTCGAAACTAATACGCATCCCCCTTCCATTAAATAAGGTCACATTCTCAACAAATTCACCTTTCCCTTTCACTTTGGAGAAATATTCAGATGGATATTCTTCTTGTTGATTCATATGAAGGAGGAATGGAAAACTGGGGGCATATTCTCATTTCGTCGGAAATAGCAGAGAATGGAGATGATTCCCATCTACTTCATTTAATTGCACATGAACTAACACATCATTGGATTGGGAATATTGCTTCCGTTTCCAGTTGGAGTCATATCTGTCTCCAGGTTTGTGTCATTCCGAAGAGGGAGTGAGGGGGGGGAGGGCAGGGGGGAGAGGAGAGATACAAACAGTGTATACCTCCTTCCCTCTTCACGCGTTCAAGCTGTCCACCATTCTCTTTCTCTTTCACTCATCCATTTAAGAGAGTAAACGTAAACAGTTGGAGGAACATATCACGCGTTTCGCGTAAAATAGTGCACAAGCTTGGTACAACCACCAAAAAATCGAGATACTATGAGGGCGTTTGAATATTAACATTTGCATACATATTTATATTTATAAAACGATATATAAAACTATTAAGGAAGATCTCACTGAACTAATTGCTCATAAAACTGTAAAGAATATAATGAAAAAAGAAGAATATGATAGATTCCGATTGGGGAAATACATAGAGATTCAATTAGCAGAAGACGTTTTATCTCCAATGCATCCCCTCATTCTTTCATCTCAAATTACTCCTCAAATGGTAGACAAATCAAAATGATAAAATTAAATAAAAAATAGTATTGCAGATATGGACCCATTGTTATCTTAAAGGAGTGATCCATTTAGAAAGAATCGAATGGCTGATTGGAGAAGAAGAAATGTTATCTATAATTCGATTAATGATTACTTCCAATTCAACATTTGATATTTTCACATTTACTTCGCATCTCTCTCGATTTGTTATAAAAGACAACATGACACTTTCTGATGTTAGTTACCTCCGTAATTATCTTCTTTCTTAATATTTATCTACACTTTTTCAGGTGTATTATCATTCGTACACGACTGGTGGATATCCTACAATAGATGTATCTATAATGGAAGATACAATTCGAATAGATCAATCAGGATCAACATTATGGCCATTGAGTCTCTCTTTCTACAATGGTTCTTCTCATTGGTTACTTACCAATTCTGAATCGTTTTATCGTCAATCTAACACATCATCCCTTCAATATTTGATTAATCAGGGATTTAATACCTTCATGAGAGTTAATTATGACACCAAAACATGGAAACAAATTCTATAGTGAGAATTAATCTAGTTTCTCTAATTGTACGGTATATTTGAGTATGTTGGAGCAAGATGCAAGTCAATTCACTCCTGTCGGAAGAGCACAATTCATATCGGATCTCTGTTATTTTTCATCTTCTCTCAGTGACAAATACATGATTGATCGAGTTATGGCACTAGTTAATGATCAACCAGATAACTTCGATCTATGCGACTGGTAAGTCCTATCCCCCCTCCCCCTTCCGCTCCCTCTCCTCCCTCACTCCCTCCCAACACAGTGATATTCACCATTTCGATTAGGTCTCTCCTTTGGTGTCGAAATTCGCAGTCAATCAGTGTTTCGACGGTTCTACAGAAGGTTCTATATAATCTATCGTCCATGTTTACTTCGGCATCAGATTACAAATGCAGGTGCGGTAAAAGTCTAGAATTGACCGTTCGTGGTTAACAGGGAGCACTTTTGTAGTTCCATTCTAGCCCCTCCCCTCCCTCTTGTCTTTTGCCAGAATAAAAGATGGGCTGCGGGCGAGAAAGTGATAGAGTGCGAGACCCGATCATACTTTCGAAACTCCCCTTTTTGTATTATCGTTTCAACTTGATTGAGTTGAAAGATTGGCTGTGTTCCAAATAACCCTGATCGGCAGGCAATGAGCGTGGGAGAGAAGGGCAATGAAGAGACATGCAAACTAGCGCGCGCAGCTCGCTTATGAAAATTTGCGCGCAATTGATTCCTCTACCCTGTAAGCAGGTGTGGCCTTGTATGGCTAGAAAAATCCCTTTTGTTCCCCTATACATTGTTATTGGATTTTTTCAATAAGAAACCCTTTCAATTTGATATATATCAGATCAGGGCAGGCCATTCAAGGAGTCAATCGAATTTGCAGAACATTTTTCGGAAGACCATGTATCTAAACAACTATTTATTCGTCTAGAAATTATATGTCTAGTAGTATCTAGTGAATTCTTTGCGTAGTGAACTTTTTGAAGGCACATTGTGGAGACCATATTTTCAATCGTTTTAAAAATGAACTGCTTGATATCTAAATTAGGTACGTGTATTGTCAGAATTGTCGTGTGTTTGTCAGCTCTTTCAATCTTTCTTCTTTCGCATTTTATGAAGGAATTAATAAATATATTATCATTTTTCTGTGGATATTTCATACAGTGTAGGACTGAATTAACCCGAAAATTCCTCTAACCCGCATTTGGCCTCTTTTCTTTGTAGCTACATTTAGATAAATTAGTTGGAGCGTGCAGGTACTTACTAGGGTTGGCCTTTCGTTGTTTGCAACGTTGCAATAGCGATTCCCTAGGTATCAATGCCGCAACGGCGAGACGAGGGTAGGGGAGGATAGCAACGTTGCTACGACCATTTCAACCTTGTCTGATATTAATAGGCCGCCCAATTCGCTTCTATTCAGAGGAATCGATTCCCTTCAGGGAATGAGTCCATTGAGAAAAAAACATTGAGTAAAAATATCTTTCACAGTGTACTCAATTCTATAACACCGATCTTTCCTAGAATTGCAAGTGACGCAAAAGAATTCCCACCTGATCAGGTGAATATGGAATGAGGATCGTTTTGTGTCACCTGAACACAAAAAAAGTGAACACTAATCTTGAAACATACAAGAGCTGCCTAAATTCAGAATAATTTATGAACATTTTGTTGTTTTTTTCCTAATAATAAGAAAAAATCAGAATTTCTCGAGAGAACTCGATCGAGAAATTTCTCGTTCAGGAATGACCAGTCTTGAAGAATTAAGGATTTATTGGCGAGAAAAAAATATTTAAAGGAGGAGTAACAGGAATAAATCTCAGAAACTCCCACAACGAAATCCCGGACTTGCAATTACAGTAGCTGTTGGATCTTTGCCAAATTCCCTATTCTTTTCTCCCTTCCCACGGCCCCCTAGGAGCCCACTTAGGGCTGGGAAAAACGTCCAGAGAGCAGTAAAATGAATGCTGCCAAATGCTTTGCTAAACAGCGCACGGCCCCCTGGGAGACGACCTAGCACTAGGGACGTAGGGACCGTCATCCGGGAAATTCAACTTAGTGAGCCGGGAAAAGGTGCAAATAGTCGAAATCGCCCGGGAATTCAAATATCAACGCAAAATTGATTTTTCTAGAGTTTAGAGAATAGTAGGAAGTGCAGCCTCGCAGTTTTTATATTAAGATGAGAACATGCTTCGACTGCTTCGTGAGTTTACTCTTAACCACGCAAGTCAGGACTTCGGCGGCTGGTTGGACTACTTCGATACTCAAGAGCCATCGACTAAACGCGACGGACCATCGACAACTAAAAGCTAAGAAGAAACCATCCCTTGACCCATTGTCACAGAGTGCGAAGAACCCGATCCCCTTCATAATGATGCTTCCTCCCTGCAGGCACTATGCCTTGAATCAGGATAAATGTAAATGTATGTCGTAGCGGTTTTCCACACTTCAAATTCAAACTTCAAGATTTTTCGATTTTTTCTGTTTTAATTAGCACATGAACGATGTTCTAGATGCCGTTCTCCAGAATACTAATTATGAAGATGGTCGAGGCTGAATGGATGTTCCGGCCAAAATTCAGCGAAATCTGTAGTAGCGAAAATTGGGGAGATGGAGTGAAACGTATTGGTCATTGTGGCTACCGTACCATTTCATGTATTGATTTTCTCACTGTGCAGTAATTAATCGCGCTGAAATCAATCGGGAATCCTCCCTTATCTCAGAAATGCAAAAATTAATCATCCATTATCTCAAAATGCAAAGAAAATCGTTAACAAAAAAACTTAGGGGAGGAGGTGCTCCGTGGACAGACGCGACGCAGCGACCGCAACGCGTGAAAATACACCAAATACTTAAACTGTTAATGGTTTAAATTGAAATGTTTTGAAAATCTAGAAGCGCTATCGTGATTCTACACCGCATAACACGGATTTCCTGTAAGAGTGTAGAAATGCCGTCCACTAGGAAAAAACTATTGGTCTCCGATTTCCATGAAAGTTGGTAGGTGTGTACCCTTAGGGGACAGGAGGAGGTCTATCTAGTTAGTTTGGTCAATTATCGATTTTATCGATTTTTTTATCTCCAAACTTTAAATGGCCATAACTTGCTTCATTTTCATCGCACAGCGAGCTAATTTCTCGCGATGAATTCGTCTCGGAAATCTCTACAAAAAAAGTCACACAATATGAAAAAAGTTGATCTTCCGCCTCAAAAATCGATAAAACCGATTTTTTGAACATAAAACTAAGTTTTTCTCGAAAATTAGCCGAAAACACATTCGATATTATTTTTACAATCGATTCTACGGACCCGTTTTAGGGTCACCCTGTATTTCGTTTTTCACATCTCTGGCCTTGGGACCCCGAACTAGTACAGTGGATCCGCACATAGCCGATTTTTTGTGGAAAACACACTTTGCGTCATAACTCGCTTGAAAGTGTCCCAATCAAAAATTTGCGTAGAACCTTTCTTTTTCGTTTCCTCGAGAGCTACATTTTTAGTTTTGGTGATTTTTTTGATTGGAACACTTTCAAGCGAGTTATGACGCAAAGTGTGTTTTCCACAAAAAAAACGGCTATGTTCGGATCCACTGTACTAATTCGGGGTCCCAAGGCCAGAGATATGAAAAACGAAATACAGGGTGGCCCTGAAACGGGTCCGTAGAATCAATTTCAAAAATAAAATTCATTGTGTTTCCGGCTCATTTTCGAGAAAAACTTAGTTTTATGGTCCAAAAATCGGTTTTATCGACTTTTGAGGCGGAAGATCAACTTTTTTCATATTGTGTGACTTCGACTTTTTTGTAGAGATTTCCGAGACGAATTCATCGCGAGAAATTAGCTCGCTGTGCGATGAAAATGAA
>LS486253.1:0-70116 GCA_900490705.1 Pristionchus arcanus
TGGAGTGAAGAAGCTGAGGAAGCAGGACCATCAGCGTCTAGTTACAACCCAGCATCAACACAATTTTATTGATTTTATCAGGAATCCATAAAAAAATAACAAAAAAAATTCGCAACGTCGCAATGTCGCAACGATCTTTGATCTTTTATTAATTCATTTTTAGTGCGAGATTACATTACCAATCTCCCGAGGTAGTAGCTAGATAAGGTATCAATCATCCCATACAATTGATTATGCAGAGTTGCTTGACAATGAGTTCTCTTGTGTTCATCATTTTAAGGAGGTAGTAGTTGGAGACGGTCGTGACACCACGACGAAGCTTCACATCTGCAAGAGCCTGAGATGAGTACTGCAGGGTATGGTTGCTGAGTTATCAATGTACTATGGTTCCGTATCCTCACTACCGTATACCTGAGAGGAGTCAGTGGACTTAATGAGCACGTGAAGAGATACGTGGGAGTGAATGTATCTGAACATAAGGTAGTATCATGATATTGATCGATTACTGATACGGTATCCTCACCAGAACTGAAGAGTGAAACAGCGACTGTCAGAGATCATAGGAGGCACGGTAACCGTTTGAATGGAAACGGTAGGCTACGTGTGACATTGCCCAAGTACAGTTCACACCAATGGGATACGGTAGGTTACTGAAATCATGACGTGTTACGGTAGCCTCACCAGTCTCGATCGATCTTTTCATTGAGAAGACGAAGGGCGTGTGGATAGGCATCTGACTGAACATTGAGATTTGTGTCTCCCCCGCGTTTAGATCTTTGATCTTTAGTATCAAACGTATCTGATTCTGCATTGTCCTTTTTGTGTTTCAATAGGAAAGAGGAACAAGAGGGAAGAAACGTTCTGAATGAGATCTAAGATCAATTATCTGCCGTACCTGAACCAGCACATTCATACACTTGGCATTTGTTGGATTGGATGACCAAACACCAATTTTAACAATAAGAACATAAACTGAATCAATTCAATTATCTCCACTTGCCAAGAACAATGAGTTGATTTTCAAGAACTTTTCCTGAAATAAAAGAAAGATGAATTATCTCCCGTATCTGTACCAGCATATTCAGATATTTGCCACACTCCTTCATTACGTCGTCATAGGAATTACCTTTCTGAAATAGATAATATCCATGGTCTATCGTACCTGACTCAGACTTCAATCATTTTCTGTTTCGGACCACAAAGTACATCAATCGACGTGAAATAAACGTTTTCTGGAGAGACGGAAAAGCATAGATACTGAAAGAAATTCAGTTGCCGATGGAGTACCGTATCAGATGGGTTGGTTTGGGTACGATATGCTGGTCGCGTGATACATTATCCTCATATTGATGGGAAAATTTGATGATGTAATACGGTATTTCTTCGGTGGATACCCATTGGGATCGTCTTCGAATGGGTTTGCTACGGTAGTTATCCACTTGGGATTCTTTGGGGATACTGTGTCTGCTTATTGTTTTGTTCAGTTTGGGATGGGGTGTAGTGTAGGGAACGGCACTTTTCTTCGTTGATTACGGTATTCCGGCCTCTGAATTGCTTCTCGTGTGCGCTGATCGAGCGAAGAGACGAGGGCATGAATGTTTCGCGCTGAAAATACGGTAAGCTCACGGTATTCATCGATCACTGATGCGGTATCCTCACCAGGGCTGAAGGATTAAAGAGCGAAGCTGCGACAGTTTATGAAGGAAGAATCAGATGAGAAACGGCATGCGATTGAGTGAGTACGGTAGATGGGGAGGGCGGGCCCGAGCCGCTTGCGACACCATCCGGGTACAGTACACCTGAAAAGAATACGGTAGGAGACTGAAGTCATGGCGGGTTACGGTATCCGTACCAGACTCGATCGATCTCTTCTTTGAGAATTCGAAGAGCGGCTCAAAGCAGGACATTGAGCTTTGATCTTTGATCTTTAGCCTTTGATCTACTGTGCATCATCCAGTCATTTAATACTGGCTTCTGTTGAATTGCCACAGAAACAACATCCTGAAAAAAGATCGATGATCAACTACAGTATACCTCAGTAAGGGCTCCGATTATTTTCTGCTCCGGATTTGTAGCTATTTAAAAGTTCATCACGCGTTGTAAAGGAGCTCGCGAGAGGGATTGAAATAGACAGCACCGATACTGAAAGAAAGACATTCATCGATGAAGTACCGTATCTGAAAGATGAGAGAGGGGTACGGTATGTTGGAGATAAATTAGCACCATTGTGGATGCTACAGTATCCAGAAGCGGAGGATCGATTGTGAAGTACACTGGGGAACGGTTTGGATCCCAAGGATCCTGCCCGTATCCCAAGGGGTATTGATCCAAGGATCCAGGGAGGGAGGCCAGAGGAGAGGTGAAACTCACCGGAGCCGACGAGTGAAAATGTAAAGAATGAAAAGAGAAGGAGAGAGAAATGGATTGATCGAGCAATTGAGAATGAATAAGAGAGAAGAACGAAATTGTTGCTGGTGCAAGACTTTAATTACTCCGTTGTTCGAGTATAATTCAATTTGGAGGAATTGTGATTGGGTTAGAATTTGTTTTTGAAGCAAAAAAGTGAAACGTCAAAGGAAGATATATCTAAGATCATTTCCATAAACTTTCAACGGATATCTTCAAAGATTTCGCGTTGGAAGAAATGTATTCTATGACATTCCCGTTTCATCGCACTTTGAATTCATAATGTTGGGCAGCAAGGTTACAGTTTTGTGAGAACTGTGTATACTAAAATGTATTTCCATCTTTTCAATCAATTTTCGATTCGACTCGCTTATGCTATTTTCTGGATATTCGTTTATCGTGCAATTAAAATCTGATTCGGAATGTGATATTGTCGTTACTTCAGTGGAAAGTGAAAGTGTGGATCTCTCAATTTGATTTCTTCTCCATGAATCCTCCTCTCTTTATTATCGCAGGAACTGGAGGTTTTCCACGAACGAGAAGATTGAGGAATCCATCCTGTAATTAATAGGATAAATGTGAAACAGAGAAGCTCTTTCTGATTTTCTCTGATAACTGAAGTTGTTCGCACCTGGATTGGAGTGGGCATGAATGAAGCCGGTGACCAAATCAGAAGTGCGTCCCATCCACATTGATACCTGTATTTGGCCGGACCATTAAAACGTTTCCCATTAACTAGACAATTTATGTTCCATCTTGAAACGACCTCTTTGATCTCAAGAGATAAGAGAGCGAAAGAAAGCTCATAGAACCGTTCCTCTTTCTTGATCGAGTCAATGTACCTCAATCGAGGGAAATAAGCAGTGAGGGCGTGGTAGTAATTATCCACAACGTGATTGATATTTGATGATCCAATTCGATTGAGGGCAGCGTTCCATTTGTCCACCACTGAATTCAATGAGCTATGCAATTCATAATCTTCTCAGTTCTGCCTGACATTCTTGTCTGTAATCTTCTCCGTATTCTTCTCTCAATTGGGGAGAAATCTTCTTCCATACACTCCAAACTCGATCGTCGTGAGCCTTCTGATCAAGAAGATTCGTCGACTGCAAAATTTGAATTTGGAAGACATGAAATTGATGACCCTTACCTTGAAAATTCCGGGTTCGAGCAAGTGAACAGTAATTCCGAAGGGACGGAGTTCACGCCTGTAGTATACGTTCTCATTAATGATTCCAGATTGAATTATGACCTGATCGCATCATTCCAAGCCTCGACTCCATACTTGGCCACTGAATATGGAGCAGCTCCAGCTGTGGAGATGCGACCTACATTGATTGCGATTTGTTTCATACCTAAATGTTGTTACAAAAATTTACCAGCAACGGAAGATACAGAGATAACTCTTCCTCGGGATCGTTTTAGTAGGTCGAGGAATGCCTAAACTAATATATTTACGAAGATTTAATTTGAAATACTGACATTTGTAACACGAACAGCTCCGAGAAGATTAACTTCGAAGGAAAGTTTGTATTCATCGGATGAGCACCTGTACATTATTTATTATTCATCAATACAAACATAATTATCGTACCATTCAGCCAATCCATAGCACGAGAATATTCCAGCATTGTTCACGACCGCCCATAATTCTGAAATGGAATGAATTATTGATTCGAAGTAAATCTAACTGACGTTTATCTCCCAGTTTCTCTCCAATAATCTTCCTCGCATCAGCTACAGATTCATCTTTAGTGACATCGAGTGAAACGGGATAGAGAGAAAGGGAAGAGGCTTCTTTCGAGAGAGAATCGCGACCCTCAAAGATATTATTCTTCCAGTTATTTATGTCAATTCTATGTACCTCCTGGGTCAAACATCCGGAGAAAACAGTGAATCCAGCCTTGGCACATTTCAGTGATAGAGCTCGACCGAATCCCGAATCACAACCAGTTATGAAGATTGCCTGAATTTTGAATAGATAATATTGTAGAGCTACCGAAGTACGCAACCACATAATGAAAATATATGATGGCAACGCTTACTTTTTGTTTTGTTCCTCCAACAGGAATGAGCTCCCAGCAGTATCTGAATTCGTTGTTTTGTATGCTGTTCAGCTCACAAATATTTCTTGTTTTCACTGTTGACAAACAATTCCTTGTTATTGGATAGAGAACGAATTACTCAGTGGTCGTCTAACATGATTTCATAGATCACTTAGTTCGTTTGATCTCTATCTTTCTACTTTACGGGGTCACTCAAGCGAAAAAGGAGAAGGCAAGTGTGGAACCGTCTAGAGAAGAATGGAGTGGAGTTCATTAACCTACCTCGTAGAAGGGACTCATCATAAAATAGTGGTACTAGGTTGTACGAGGTTGTGTTGACAGGGAAAGAATGAACAACTCATGTGATAAACTACGGGGATACAAACAGCTTTGTGACCTTCGTAGATACATGCATCATCTCGCGTCAAAACAATAAAATTAGCCAAAACGCTGATTTTTCACTACTGATCAGACTCGTAGCATATTCTCTGCTCACCTCACAACGACATATCCGACCAGTGCAGCTCCCGCTGCTCCGACGAGTGTCGGAAGATGGACATTCACTGTCAAATTATCCTTGTTCATAACGAATTGATGCAGTGTTTCCACTGCATTCCGAAACCGATCCATCGTGAAGATGGAGATGAAGAGAAGGGGAGTAGATGAGGTACACTAGAACAGAAGAAGTAGAATGAATAGTAGCTGAAGATAGGCAATCTCCGCCCTTCTTCTTCTCTTCTTCTCTCGTGTGTTCTCTGTACCTTATTGCCCCCCGAAATGAGGATGAGAGGAGCCAACACGGTTAGGGCACAGAATGAAGCAACACTTATGTGAGAAACGAAGATTGACTAATTAGAGGTTGGCACATTACACGTTTTTGTATTGAACCTTGATGTAGTCTAAATTATATAGTTTATCGAAGAAGATGTGTTTACTACCGCAGTTATTTAGTTTGGTTCATTGTGTGATTGAGAAAACATCTTTGCACATTCTGCACATTTTTCTGTGCCCTGAAACGATCGGAAGAGCAGTTACTGTTTTATTGTGAGGGAATGGAGCAATTGGTGAAATTCATGGAGGAGAAACCGTAATAGACACCAACATGGGCAAGTAAGAAAGCATTATTGCATAACCGGGTGGAGTGACTGAAAGGAGTTGGCACATGTACGAACAGATAATAGTCAACCTATCTAATTAGGATTTTAATTGTGATTATTAGAGCAAAGGCTGGCTAGAAAAAAAACTGATCAAACTTTTCCAATTCTATGGATACTAAACTTAATAAACGATAGTAAGAGTAAGGAAGGCAAAGTTCCGAGATAAAACAAAATTATTAGCATGAGATCCAGATATGACACTGAGGTAGAAAATGAAATGACACGATGGGAAGAAACATACTCGTTCTACAAATGAAAAATAATCGATGCATAAAAATCAAAATGCCTACAAAACAGTATTTTTATCGTCAGAAGACTGGACGAAGATCAATGACGGTAGTGGTTCTCTCTGAAAAAAGATCATACTAAGCCGAATTCCTTTGATATTATTCTACATGAATAAAATTGGATAAAAAGGAGGATAGTATATTAGATAGAAATAAACTAACAAGTAATTCATCCAGTTGCCGATATAGTGGAGTCTCTCCTCTCTTCATTGGAATCGCCAAATATTCACGACTCATATCAACGAAGTTTTGGGGATGCATCTGCAATAATTTGAATTTTAATTTATTTCACAGTATAGTGAAAACAAAGTACCTCTCTAATATGGAGCAGTAGCAGGGAGCGCTTCTTGAATAAATTGGAAGAAGAAGATGGGCAATGATTGCACACTCGATCACCTAAAGAGAACAAGGATCATATATGAATATATTTGTGTGAGAATTGAGGAGAAACAAACCTTGACTACTACATCCCAGATTCTGCTCAAACCAATTCTCTTGTTTCGCTTTCATTCCTTTCTCGATAAAGTAGAAGATTGTGTAGTGACACTGATAAGAATAAAATTGTTACGGTTGTTCAGAGTCTATCATATTTTCATTTTTTTTCAAATATTTCGATAGCAACATTACACTAAGATTATTGAAAATGGCTATGAACATCAAGAAAAAGTCTCACCTTTTTGTAATGGTTTTGTTTCTCCGATTTCGTTGCACCGACAAATCGACAGCCTCGCGGACAGGAGTTAGAAGTGGATTTACCACTCCAGAAGTCTGTATTTAAAAATTATATTCAATGAAACTGTATGTTTTGAACCCACCTTGATCTGTCTTTCCTGGAGGATCTGTTGGAGATAGAAGTACAGGGATCACTTCAACATTTGCTTCCTTCTCTTCTTCGATCTTCGTCGAAGATTCCTACAATTATCAGTTGAAAATTGAATACTAACGGATTTATCACCTCTTGAGACTCCACCGACTTCACCGGTGAAATGATAGGCGTGGCCTCGAAATCTTGGCATATCTGAATAAAATAAAATTGCGAATCGATTAATATTTTCTTTTCTTACCTGCTCGCATTTTAATTTCACTTTCTCCTCAAGTTTGAGAGGCGAATGAATCGATGGAAGCGAAGCATTGGAGAAACCACTTTTAGGAGATGCGACCATTGAATCCTATCACTGTACAGTAAGCAATTGTTTCAATAGTAATCATTTACCTGTGTAACATCTGTCTTGACAAGAAGAGTATTTGTGTCAGGAGGAAGAACAATTGTCCGAGCAACACTCTGAAACACATATTGCCAAGAATGTTTCGGATATTTTTTTTTAAACAGTAGAATAAATCTAACCTCATTCGATCCATTCACAATAACTGATGGCTGAGGAGGAGGTTGAATCTTCTTCTCATCTCCAAGAATTCTCTCAACGAAAGTCTCTACGCGTATTTTCTTGTCGCTGCTGGGAATGAATTGTGGTGCCTGAAATACATCATTTTATGTGTTTCGCATTAAGATTTATTTCCTATAATAGAGTAATACTAAATGAACTATTGCATTACGCTATTTTTTGCAAAATGTTAATTTCTCACAGTTGTCCTTCTCTTTGATGATTCATCCGAAGCTCTTCTTTTTGGTTTATTTGATGGAGCGAAGGATTGAGGAGGGACCGGTTGTGATGATGTAGAGAGCTTATCCTGAACGGAAATAATTATTACTTGAACGAAACGTGAATCCTCACCATAACAGGTGAAGTAATTTGTTGCATCATCGATTGCTGCAGTTGCGATTGCATTTGCTGCATGAACATCCTCTGCTGATTATTCTGTTGCACTATTACTTGCTGCTGCTGTTGATGCTGCAGAAACTGTTGCATCTGATACTGTTGCATAGCTTCGTTCATATTCATCAATACTGGCATTCCATCTTGGCCAAACAGGGGATACACTCCAGACGAGAGAATTCCTCCATTCACAGGGTCTGCCTGATTGGGAACCATCATGGGTAAATAGTTCTGGACAGGGGTTCCCGAATTCAGAGGAGCAGTCGGACTGAATCCAAACTGAATGGTTGGACTGGTGTTGTTGGTGTTACTGAGCGGTTGGACAAACTGAGTGGAGGCATATTGGGATGGGCTCATCACCGAAGGATCGCTAGGGCTGATGAAATGATTTTGGAGAGGAATTTGATTCGGAGATGTGAAGGTTTCATGATGAGGCAGAGTTTGGGGTCTCGACATTATCTGATGCTGCTGATGAGAAGGCATTTGAGGGTGCAATTGTATTTGTTGTCGTAGATCATTCTTATGCTTCTCGAATTGTTGTTTCTGCTCCAAACTTCTTTTCCTTAGCTGATCCATACTTGATCTTCCTCTCTTATTTTGCCTCTCGATCATTTTCATTCGTTCATTCTTCTCTCGTTTTTCTTTCTCTAGACGAAGTTTCTCTTGATGATATTGATCGATAGGAACAATGGGAGAATAGAGAAGTCGTTGAAGTTCACTGATTGGGCTTCGTGATGGTTCGAGCTGAAATGGATTACTTTGGTTATCAAGAATAAGTGCGGCGGAAAAGAATTTAGATTTTTAGGTTAAAACAATCTATGCACTCTAAAGTACCCACGGGATAGATGAGGGAATAATCGATTGGTGGATACAATTCGTCTTCATCATTTTTAATACGAAAAGTGGGAGAAAACTGTTCATCCGACATCTTCCGATTGGGCAGTAATATACACTGACGATCATCCACCTTCCCCAACATCGACTGTTTACTACAAAAATGCAGACCGCCAGACATAAACTACGTGTTGTTGAACAGGAATAGAATAATTCGGATAGTATGATTACCTGAATATTTTCCGTTGTGCAGTGGACGGGTTTCGATGTCTCTTTCATTCCACTCCCATCAGAGAGTTCCGCAGGTATCGTTTCACCTTTCTGGAAAGAACACACTCAATGAATGTTACCAATTTTACACCCCACTGATCGTATTCAAATACTGTCTCTAGATTGGCTAAATATGTGGTGAAGTTAACACCCTTCTGCCTCTACCAAAATGTAAAGTGACACACTCACTGAGTATGCACTCGATCTCCCCGAGTGGCTACAGTTATCTCGCAACATATTCTCTTTCGAATCGGTATGCAGAGTTTCGTCCGTTTTCTTCAATGATTCCTCATGTTTGACTTCGATCGGTGTTACTTCTTCGATTGGGGAGGATGGTCTATCGGGTGGTTGAGGAGAAGGAGAAGAAGGGGGATCATCACCATCATCGAGATCTTCTTCGTCAGATTCAGAATCTGATGCAGACATTCCCAATTCGTAGACAACGGAGCGAACGAGACGATGGAGAGTTTCCTGTGAAGAAAAGAACTTATAGAATGCCTATTCATCAGATTTTTTGAAAGTACCGACAGTTTTGACAGACAGTGTTCACTACAATCAATAAATACGTACCTTATCAGTGAAATCCATTTTCGCATCTCCGTCGTTTTTAATGTACGTTCGAAAAACGAAAAGGAGTGGGCATGGAGTTCGATATCGCATCATTTCGATCCCCTTATCGACAAGAATTTGAAACTGATCAGAGTGAGTCTGAAACAAATGTTAATTAGTATTTGAGTCCTTCTCGTGTCCCCAGAGAATTTTTTTGTCGGTAAATTCAAAATTTTAAATATTAAGATTATGATATCTATGATCAGTAAAAAAATCACGATCGGATCAATCACGATGTAACATGTGCGAATGCGATTTACTTTTACAACATCGCCTCAGCGAGAACTTTTTTGGGGCCAGATGCTGGGACTGAGTGTGTAATGATACTAGATGGATTGGGCTCAGCAGTTTGATACTCTTAGACAATCAGGTTAGATTGAATAAATTATCGATTATTTCGGCTTTTTCTATAACACCTTCGAATGCAGATTATTGCGATACGGAAAAGGGAGAAGATCCTATCAATACGACCTATAATACCAAGGTCAAAGAGCTGAGGTCAATTGTGGTAAGGAAATGGATGTGATGAGTTAATTGACTTACTTCCTCAAAATGATCGAGATATGAAAATAAATCAGAGTAAATCGTTTGGCAGATTCCACATCGACCGTGAATATTGAAGCGTGTCGGATGCTCCTGAAAGATGATTTCTAATTTAATTAAATTTTCTTTGCAAATCAACGGCGTTTGCGTTTTTTTTAAATAAAGAACTTTAATAAACTGAGATCATTAAAGATTAAAATTTTTAAAAAAATCTATGCACTCGCCTTCATTCGATGTTCTCTCCTCTCATTTTCACAATGGGAAGTAAACTCGCATCCTCCACATCGAAGTGGCAAAGATGACATCGAATCTGTAGAATGGAATATGGTGAGATGACAAAACGATAGTACGAAATGAGGAAATGCAAAGATAGAAGAAAGAATGAATCAGATAGATAGACTAAAGGAGGCGAAGGAAAGTAAAGGAGACAGAAGGGAAGAGGAGGGAAGAGGAGGGAAGTGAACGATAGTCTTACAACAATAGAGCGATCGGAGAATCAGAGGGGAAAGATATTCTAAGAATCGAATTCTTGAGGCAGAAAGTATAAATAGAACAACTGATAATCTTTCTTTTGTTCAATGATGGCAGAAGAATCGAAAAAAAAAGGAAATTGCGAATTATTTTTGAAACGGCTTTCCAGTTTTTGCAATGTAAGAGAGATAAATAACTATCTATGAAATAACGAGGAGATAAGAGGAGGAAAATGAGTTGATTTATCATTCAATAGGTGAAATTTGACCAGCGGGCAATAACCAGTAAAGTAGTGTAGCCAGTAAATACCCAATATCTTGATGTGAATGCCATTCCGCTCTAAAATATGATCCCGCTCATAAAGTATAGTTCTCATCTTCTTCTCCTCTTGCTGGCAAAAATATAAGACATAAGGGTTCTGAAAGAGATGATAGGCATTTTTTCTCTGTCATTGAGAGGCAAGGATTATAAAATTCAATAGGATGAGAGAGGAGAAAAAGAGTGGAATATTCCGATAAATTCCTTGAGTCCGATAATCAATCACTGCAATCGAGATGAGTTATCAGTGAATTGAATTAGACCCTCGAGTGTGTGACTATCGAGAGAAGAAGTACAATGACTATCAGTCGTCTCATCAGATTTCTCCCCTTCCCATCATAAACTTCTTATCTCGTCTTTCCCTCCTGCGCGCTACCATTTTATTGCTGTGGAAACGTTAGCTCGACAAGACAAAGAATGAGGGAGTGGAAAGGGAATAATGCCATCCAATGGCCGAAACATTTCATTCAATCGAAGCGAACAGACAAGGAATGGATCGAAATGGGAACGCCAAGCTGAGAGCTGAGTTTGAATTAACGACCCAATTCAAGGTTCGGCTATTGCAATTAGGACATCAAAGTGCAGAAAGGTAAGGCGAGACGAGTGTGACGAGAGGAAAGAGGTGAGGAAAGGGAAGGAGAGAGGAAGGAGGAGGGGGGGGGGAGGAAGGATGGAGGCTACCAGCTGTGACCTCTATGAAGTAATGGACGAATGCACCCGACTGGCATAGAAGAGAGAGGGAGATGACCCCCCCCCCTCCCTCTCGAGGTGTCCCTTAGGTCAGAGGAATCAAGAAGGAAAGAGGAGAGACAGATGGCAAAGGAGAAGATGAAACTGGTGAGAGAAAGAGAATGAGATTGGTTAGAAAGCGTCAGCATAAGAGTTGGGAAAAGGGAAAGAGAAAGAAGTGAGGATCCACGCACAAATTTGCCGCGAGTGGACAGGGGGAATCGCCCTTTAGAGACGATACCATCATTTATATTGAGAGAATGAGAGAGAATGAAACGAGACAATTATCGTGAGAAGGTGAAAGGTGTGATCACATTCCTTTTATTTCTCTTTCCCTATGTCGCGACTCTTCCCTAGCAAGTACTAATCAGCCGTTGAAGATAGGGAGATCATAGTATCGAGTATATTTATCTTCCGATTGACTACAGCGAACAAACGTCCTCTATCCTCTATGCAACTATTGAGCAAACAAGACAAAAAACAGTCTGAGAGTTTCCGAACTCCCTCTAAGAGATTGAACTGGGACGAGAAAGAGAAAGGGAAGAAGAAAGAGGGGAAGAAGAGGGTGAATCGACCCCGAGATGGTATGTTTGCCCTCAATATCACTCGTGTTCCTCCAGTTCAGCTTTGACTTTTGTTCTTACCGACTTTGAGACTACAGGTCTGCAGGCAAAAAGTAGAGTGCATACACTGTAGGAGGAAGAGATCGACTGTCTACGAGTGCCGTTAGCTCCTTTCAACTATACGCCCCTTCCGCTTCTAGAGTAGATTACCCTGTGTCTCTCGATTCCGAAATCCCTTTTTCATTCCGGGGGCGTGTGAAAAACGACATGCGCACTTGCGTAAATATTCTTCACGTGTATGATGCTTGTCCGTGTTAATAAAATCGAACAAAAAGTAGTATACATCATAGAAGACCCCCTGGCGCTCCTTATGATCTTTTTCTTCAAATAGTGCATTGAGGTAGTAGGTAACAAGAACGTTAGATTGGAACCGAATTGCAACTCTGCTAACCTTGAAAAGGAAATGAAACCTACCACAATCTAGAAAATTCCATTGGTTCTCACAAAACGAAACAAGATAAAGGGATCGTGATTGCAAGCAAACAACATTAAAAACATGATGGGTGTTCGAAGGAATGAAAGATAAGAAGCGACTCTCTCTTCTTTACCCTGTGGTCTTTTGAGGAAAAGAACGAGCCAACGTCTTGTTGTTCGTCCCCCCTCACTTCCACCCAATCTAGAGCTCCTGCCTTGAGGGGAGAGTCGAGGTAGGGAAGTCATGAGATTCAGAAAGATATAGAATAATAGACGATACTCCCAAATGGAGTACTAACGAAATAGCCGAAGCGAAAAATCAGAATGGAAGTCTCAGTAACTCACTCAAGAAAGCTCACTCCCTCTTCCTTCCCTGTTAGAAGGCACTAGCCTCTCATTCTTTTCCTTAGTTTTCTCACTCCCGAGGGTCCTTTTTCATCAATATGGGAAAGAGAAAGATGCCGGGAACTGCAGAAAAGAAGGTGAGAAGGTGAATACGCAAGTAATCTGCCCGAATAGGTAAGAGAATGAAACCCTTGAGGCAGCTTTCTCTCCAAAATATCCTTATTTTCCCCACTGGCACCGCCTTGCTTCTCTTCCAAGTGAAGCCTTTATTTCTACCTACGCAATGCCTAATATTCATTTCCTGTGGCAAGTGCTTCCTGTATGTATTTCGTAACGAGTGATCAATTGAGTAGTGAGAAAGATGAAGAGGCTTCGTATACATTTGTGAGTGGTCAATATAAAGAGTGATAATAATGGCCAATTATATAGTGACCCCGTATCATTGGAGTTTGAATGATATCGATGGCGCCCTTTCGGCGGGGTGAAGTTCACTGATTAGAAGTGCAGAAAGGGATCAGAGGCTACTACCTGGTGAAAATGGTGAGAATAAATGGGTAAAATTGGAACAAGGAAATGGACAGTGATACTTTTTGTCAATTGTCCTACCGAGGAAGAGCACAAGGAAGTGAAATGGAAAGATATTTCCGCGTCGAATATCCAGTGTCTCAATCGAGTGATATGGGCATTATATGGCACCATTAGGGTACGACTTATTCGCATACAGTGAATTATGTAAAACATAATCCAATACAACTAACGTTTTATCACAAACACTACAAAACGAGAAATAAAATCTGAATATTACAGGTATGAATGATGAATATCAACGGATCCTCAGATCTAAGAGAAAGGTTTTCTGAAAAATACATGATTAGTGAAATATATAAAAGATAATGATGACCTTGATTTAAAGGGAATCTCATCCGATTCCATCTTTCTCTTCTTTCTTTCCTCCGCTGAACTTGTTACTTTATTTCCTCCATTGAATTTTTTATCTTCCTCTGTTGCAGTCTCAATCTCTTCTTCGTATTGATCGAACGATTGCTTGTGACGCTACAAATATTTTTCATTATACTATGTTTACAAAACAGTAACTGCTCCCTGAGTAACAACATCCTAGAAGAAAAGAAAGAGCATTTGCCTATTGCGAATAACTATTATCATTGATATTTCTCCCTTTTCTCACCTTTTCGAGATGCTTCACCATATCATTCTGACTGAAGAACTGCGCATCACAGATGAGACAGATACGATCACCTGAGAGGGAAGAGATCAAAGATCAATCGAGGGAAGAGGGACGAACCATTGGGAGCTCCGAGATGTCTCTCCTTCACTTCCTCCACTCTCGTTCTCTTCGTTCTGCAGTACTTGAAGTAAATGTCGTAGTGATGCTGCAATAATATTCACTTAGAAAGATCAAAGATCAATGATCTTTGACAATAACAAAAGTGATGAAGAAAAGTGAAAATAATAATTTATCACACTCACTTTCTTGAGATGTCCTCTCTTGTTGGTCATCGAAACCTTTTTCTTCGTGCACTCAAACGGACAATTGGGATCATCATTGGACATGAAATCTGTAAAAAGCAAAAGATCAAAGATCAATTATCAATGCGATCGCAGTTTCGTAACCTCGAACCTCTCATCACTCGTTCCTCCTCACCAGCGTTTTTGAAGTGAGCGTGCTGTAAGGAACGAGTTCATATTCGAAATTTCTAATTGCACTCAAATTTAAAACATAAAGAGAAGTAAATTCTCACCTTTTTGCGTGCATTTGGATTGGGGGCTGGCTGTTCCTCAGTAGACTTCGTTGGAGATTTGATTGGAGAAGGAGAACGATGCTTGGATATGACGATACGAGGAACAGCTGAATGGTAAGGATTACTCCATTTCTATGGCTTTATAAATCAGGCAATAGTTGGGAAATGCAAAACGTACATTTCTTCTTCTTCTGTTCCACTTGTTCCTCAGGTTTCACTTCAATGAGTGGAAGGGGATTGGCGATAGAGAAATCGAAAACTGCGTCCTAAATGGAACATATTACAAAGATCAAAGATCAATTCAAGAAAGAGAAGAGACTAACCAGTCCATTGTATTCATTGGATGACTTCCATTGAGTGTCAGGGACAGCAATGAGAACATTCGCAGGTAATTTCTTTGTCTGATGAGGCTTCTGAATCTTCGACTGCTCTGTAGTCATCGCGTAGTTGATCAGTGACTTATTCTCAAAGAAGTCGACAATTGAATAATGCAGAGATCAAAGATCACATATTCATTTTTCAGTTGAAAAAGCTGAATATTACCTGAGGAATGAACATATTCGAAGCTTCGTAGTCATAATAGTCATTGAAAGTGATTTCCTTCTGCTGTTGCTGATTGAGCGATGAATGATCATAATTTGGAGTGGATTCAATCATCATCTGACCCGAATTATTCTGCAAACAGTGGTCTTTGATCTCTCTCGCTGTTTCAAAATAATAAAGTGACTAACCATTGCAGCAGTTGCATTGATGGGTTGATCGTACGAAGTGGGAGCATACTGGGAGAAGGATGATTGCATCGTATCAAAAGGAACAATCTGAAAAGAAAATTGAGAAATAATACTAGAATTCCCACGTGAATCACGCTATACACGCCTAGTACATTAGTTTATTTGAAGATGAAACAATACAGGATATGAAGATAATTACAGTTCGACAACTTACAGGTGCAGGTGCTCCGCCAGTCGATGAATATCCTCCCATTGACATATCCATTGGCATCTGTGAATACGGCGATTGCATTCCATTGCACGGAGGAATCTGAAAAATAGAACATAAATACGAGATGATCTTTGATCTCCAATGGGCGACAAAAAGATAAACTCACAAATAAATCTTTCGTTGAGTATCCATCCATCGTCGCTCCTCCGTACATCGGTTGAGTGTAGGAGGGATGCGTGATATCAAACGGAGACATCTGAATGAGAAAGAATTATGATCAGTCATCAATCAATCCTTTCTCTACAGTACTCCTTCACTTACCGTATCCATGGGTGTGAGTGGTGGTGTAGGTGAAAGTGCAGTGGAAGTGACATCGACGAATGGTTGAGGAACCATCGATTGAGTCATCTGGGAGGGATACTGAAGGCTATGACTGACTTGCACCAGAAAATATATTTCTACAAAGATCAAAGATCAACTCACTCCTCCCATATTCGTGTCCACTCCATCGTATTTCACTGAGTTGTAGTCGAATTGATTGCCCTTCATGGCGAATTGATGATTGGGCATCGAATAGGAATCGACCTTCTGAAAATATGCGATCATTTCTTGAAGCTATGCTTTGAAGGCATTTCACTTCTTAGTTTTGATAAAAAAATAAATGGCCTATTGATTTTTCTAAATACAAAAACAAAAAGAATGACTCACGAAGTCAGAGGCCGCACAGTCGGAGGATCTATCGAGGGGCACTTCATTCATGAGAGGGAAAGATTGCATCTGAGTGGCATCCAGTGTCTAAAAAGGATCTTTGATCTTTCATAACAATTTGTAGTATTTCGTCAATTATAGTCTTGTCAAGGGATGTGACTCACTTCCACGGGATTCGTGATGTAAGGCTGCGTCATCAGAGACGTTGACTGAAATGTGGACTTGATCTTTGAACTCCCAGCCTATGAATTTTGATCTTACAGCAATGCTCTCTCAAAATTATCTAAACCTAAAGTATCTAACTAAACACTCTCATAGGAACAACGACAGTCCATTCGAATTTGATCTTTGATCTTTGATCTCACCTGATTCCATTGTCCATCACAATCTCCATCGATGACGATCTTCCTCTCCATATGATAAGTGACTGCTCCCCTCTGACGACCCGTCGATGGCTGATTCTTGTACGGGGTCACTGTCTGCAAATAGTGGAAATTGACAGTGTCATGTTTAACAGCAGCTCAAAGATCAAAGATCAAAAAAGCGACCATCGAATTCTAGAAACTGAAGAAAATACGAAAGATAGAAGTAAAAAAAAGTAAGCGTACCCCCAACTGCGTGGCCATAATTTCTGCTCCTTCCATCGTTGAGAGAACTGAAGTGAAGTCAGACTAATAACTGGGTTAGACAACACAAGATCTCACTAGCTTAATCTCGGGTTTCGAAAGATAATTAGATCAAAAGGTACCTGCAACAGCAGAATCGATGGCGACCGCTGATGATGAGAAGACGAGAAGAGAATGAGGGATGATGAGACAGGGAAATTGAGAGTGGGGCAATGCAAATTGACCATTGTTCGATCTCACGTGAATGCAAAGAGAAGAAGACGTGAGATGCAAATGGACTTGATTCGTCTGATCATCCGACTTGTAATTATGCTAATTTCTTTTATCGTGATTCTGCTCAACGAAGATTGTGAACAATTTAAAAAAAAACCTTTATCCCAAATCCCTATTATTTTGATTATTTGCATATACCAATGAATGAAACACAAATGCAATGATCAAGTCAACTGCCACGTAGTTGGTCAAATCACAATAAGAGACAGACAAACTTGAATGAACAATTCAATCTTGAAAGAATTAATCTATCTTACAATTAAAATGTATTGAAAGAAAAGATGAGGTTGAACTGATGGCAGACATCCTCCATCTGAGCATTTGTGCAATTGAAACACTCGAAGTAAATGAAGAATGGCGGCTTATTGAGAAGTGAGAAGTGGAGCAGAAGAAATGAAGAAGTTGCAGTTCCGCTCATTCAAATTGATATAGTCAGTATTTGGAGGAAGACGAACTTGAGCTGAAATGGAATTATTGATAAGCTACATTGCACTTCCGTTTTAATAAGTATCAAGGAAAAATGGTCGGGTTGAACTTAGCCGATTCCGAAATACTCTTCCAACATTACTTGAGTGTGATGTGAGAGATCTGCTACGGATGATTGAGAGAATTAGCGAACAGCTGATTGAGAATATATTATAAAAGTCAGGGAAGTCAGGGATCTAGGCTAACTCTACACAATTCTGGGTCACTAGATAATTCAACAGAAATAAGAAGCAAAATGCATATCACCCAGATCTAGAAAAGGTGATTGGGTAGAACTAACCAGAAGCTGATGTAGGGCAACATTTGAGCACTGAGTGTTCGCAAAGTTAGTATATTCTCTCCCCAGCTTGAGGAACTTATCAAAATGGGACTGAAATATTAAATTTCCTCAGGATATTCACTCGAATAGATAGAACCTCCTTGAAGTGATTGAGTAGTTGAACTCTTCCAATTGTGAATACTTGATTCACACAATGAGGACACATTCGAATAGCTGTAATGGCATTAATGAACCCGAAAACGTTGATCAATAGGTGACTTACAATTCTCTATCTCACTCCCTAATTCAATACTCAGCCATCTTTTCATGGGAGAGAGATCTAATCGGCACTGTGAATAGTAGATACGGAAATGATGCTGAAGATAATACCATTTTCCTTATCTTTCTATTTTACGTCTTACGCAAATATAATGGGGGATGCGACCATTTCTTTGGACTGCGATGTAACATTGAGGGCATCTATCTGAACTATTTCCTCTCAGGAAGTCTGCAATAGATTCTTCTCTCAATATTTCCGTTGAGTTCTCACCAATATCATTCTGTGCGCCTCTTTCCTCGACCAGTAAAGGGGGATAAGAGACATTATATTGTGGAGGAGGATATCGAGGAAACCCGATTGTTCCTGCATTCATCTGGGCATGCATTCCCATTCCATTAGGCGAAAATGAATTGGGGTCGATATAAAGAGTTCCTGTCTGCAATGAAAATTGAGATGGCTCAGTCCTTCGTCCTGGATACTCACGGCATGTTGATACATTCCTGTGCCTGGGGAGCACATGGAATCATTCGGAGACAACTAAACAATAATATTAATAAGAAATACTGAGTCGCGGGCTTACCGATGGAGACATCATAAATCCATTCGGTTGCATGGGCGATTGAAGTGAAGGAGAATACAATTGACCCATGAACTCACAGGATTGAGGTTGACCCCATTGATTACCCATGTTCATGGGAACGAAAGATGAAGGAGGATGAGCAAGATATGGCTGCGGTCTCGGAGCTAATTGAAGCTGATGCATTGCGGATTGAGGTTGCTGCAGATTCGGTTGGGGAATGGGCTGCATTTGTTGCATAGTCGGATTATGATGTTGTTGGTTAGCAATGGATGAGACGGCCACTTGATTCGATTGGGATTCAATCTTCTCAGAATCATCCGATTCCTTTTCCAGATGAGGCATACTCGATGTAGAAACAGTTGATGTACTCGAACGAGGAATATTTAGATTACGAGTGGAAAGTCCACGGGGTTTCTTGACTCCTTCGGATGAATCCTGAATCAGAGTTGTTATTCTAGGTCATTGATGTTCACACCTTTGCGTGGTCTCTCTTTCTATTCGATGCCACTGATTCATCCTTATCTTCACCCTCCTTTTCGTTATACAGCTCATAAACCTCTTCGAACTTTGGTTTCTGAAATTATTTGAAATATTCAAGAGACACAAACCGAGCAATGATTCATTATATATTTTTTTAAATTCTTACAGTAATTAGAGGTTTCTTCTCATTTTGATCAGTTTGATTATTGTCCTGAAATGTATTATCGTCTTTTATCTATTCTGTACTCCACCTCGATTCTGTTATTTGCATTTTGCTCATGCGGAAAACATTCGATGGGCATGGATGGTTTTAAATCTTGAATTGCATCCCAATTGATCTCGGGAACATCACAAAGAGTTTCTTCCTTCAACAGAAACTTTAAATCATTGTCAAGATCCTCCTGAAAATACAGAATGGAGAACGAAATATAGAAGGAACTACATCATCATCTCTTGCCACTTCGTTCTCATCCAAAAATCCCACTGTAGGAGAAGAAACAACCAGCTGAAAATGAAGATGATCTCTCGTTCTGGAAGGATAATTAACTTCTCCTTCATTCACTATCTCATCATCTCGTATTTCTTCCTTCTCCATTATCATTGGTCGAGGTGATTCATTCATTCGTCCCACATCACCAATCCATATCACGTCATTATCTTCTATTATTTCTTCCTTTGTCTTATTCGATTTGTCCATTTGATTACCATCACTATCGCAGTGAATAACCCTCGACGATTCCTTTTTCACAAATTCGATCATTTCATCCTGAAGAAAATGTGTTAGGGAAATTGAAGAAGGAAATTGTCACCATTGGGATCTTTGCATTTCCAATTCCTCTGTACGCGACAGTCAACATTTTGAGGATCGTCTGAATTGGAAGTGAGATTCAATAAAACCATTCATCGTTCTCACTTCATCTTTCCCATCGGGTGCTCCATATTCGATCAGAATTCCTTTCTCATTCATATGATTCTCAAAATAGAAATATCTTATAAAAACGTAATGAAAAATGAAACCTCGTCCAAATGGTCCAAAAAAGCAAAATACGATGGAAAAAGAGAAACGCAGAACATGCAAAATCCTTTTTCTCCAGCGTGTTCCGAGTGACTCTGAAATATTAATATCAATATAATGAAAAATGTTAAAAAGAAACCTTTAGCCGATGTTCCATCCTCTGTTCTTTCTCTTCGAAGAAACTCTCACAATATCCACAATTATGCATGTCGGCCATTGAATTGAACATTCTTCAAATGAAGGGGATCATTTCTATTACGTCAAAGTAAACAATAAAAAAACCGAAATGATTCACAAGAGCAGTCAAAACTTCCAAGAAATGCCATTGATCTAAGAATAGTTCGAAAAGAATGCAGGAAACATGTAGAATTAATCGAATTAAATTTCATTTTTATACAAATCTAATATTGATAGAGGGTCAAATATCACCTTATTTTTAGGAGTAAGTACAACAGGCCGAAAGAGAGAGAGAGAGAGGAGGAGGAGGAGGAGAAAGAGAGAGTGACAAACGAATGTGAGAAAGAGAATGCATAGGAAGAAGGAAGCCAGAATGGATGATTACTGTGTACTATATGGAAGAGGGTAGGAAGAATTGAGAGATAGAGGGAATGGAAGTCTAGAGACGAGGGATTGGGATCTCTTTCTGAATAGACTAAATCAGATATGGTACGACATCAATGAAATAATAAACCCTCAGATGGAGAAAAATTGGCTCCGTTCAATCTTCGATCGCTTATCTATCGAACTCCATACTCTTTCTCTATTGGCTTTTGGCTCCGCAACATTCTCTGCCCCTTTTTGCATGCATTCGTTTCTCTCTGCGCTTCTTCGATGTGTACACTGAAAGAACCAATGAATCAAGCAAAGTTCAAAACCCCAATTATCGTCTCTTCATTTCGCAACGCACTCTCGCAAATCTGACCGGTGAGAGAAAAATGAAAAGCAAAATAATGGCATTTCGCAAAAAGAAATACGATCCGCCTCCTATCCAAAATAATACAAATATCGCACTGTCAACACCCTAACTACGGGAATTACGTGTGATGCATCCATGGGGTGGTAATTGGATAATAACAAGTTGAGCGTAACAGGGATGTTTTCGGCAATCGAAAATTTACTGCAATTTAGGTCACCGGCAACACCGCCTTTTCAGAGGGGGGGGGGGAGGAGGCTCTCAATTTCCGGATGGGCAGAGATAGATTATAGTGAGGAGACAGTATCGATTAGAAGTACTATAGTCGTTACCATACGGAAGAGGAGGAGAAGTGAGAGAGTTAATGAAATAAGATTGTTCTAAGAAAAAAAGGGATTAAAAGGATTGGCGACCGAGTGAAGATTGGCTACGTCTAGACTACACGAGAAGGACGGAAACTAATCGGAGTGACGGACTCCCAGAAGGAGAAGGGGTGCAGACATAGAACAATTGGATTCCATGAGTTTTCGGTGGGAAACAATTCGAATTCGATTTACGATGAGGGAGAAAAAGAGGGGACTAATGTAAACGAAACGTAATGACGAAGCATCAAGGATTGCACTTTGTGTGATGGAAGTTGAGAGCCGACCAGAAAAAGGAGAACAACTGTCCCAAAGTGATCTCTACATTTTCCTCTCAATTTTTTTCTGATACACAACACGTATCAAGGTCAATGATCTGCCGGAAGAGAACACTAATTAGGCACATCACCATAAAAAATACCATTCAAATTAATTTGTTTTTCCTTTCCTGAATGTGCCTATTGAACTTCGTTTGAATGCGAGTGAGATAGATTTAGATTTGTGCTTTCAAGCTATCAAATATAGTGCTACGGATCGCTATAACCAGTTGCCTGACTTTCGCAATTGTTGATTTCTCACCGCCTATTCTGCCTCGAGAGGATAATTGCTTCATATTCACCTCTTACGCATCGCCAACTTCAATAATTTGGCCCTTCACATTTTTCGAGTGGAATCGACTGTCAATTACAGTATCGAAAGTGAAAAGGAAGACAACCAGAGTGGCAGAGAGAAAGAATTGTTTCGAGGGCTCTCAAGGACGAATGGAAAGTGCGCGAAACGGCATGAATTTCATCAGAGGAGGATGAGGATCAACATATTTCCTTTCACAGTTCAGGAATAAGCAGGTATAGTCGTTTAAGAAGTATGAAGAACACTGTTGCCTGAGAACTCAGCGTGTGAGGAACAAGGAGTAATAAAATATACCTATAAATGAAGACTTCCGTGACACGGCGGCATTTAGTTGCGGCAATCTAGTCAATGCATAGTAAGTAGGTGCTAGAAATGGAAGGATCAGTTGTTTGACTAACCTTTGGGGACTCTCAATGAGCAGATGGTACGAATAATGGATTAAATATCCTTCACAGTTGTCAATAATCTATTCTTCTCAAGTAACACTACCATCACCACAAATCCCTAATATTTCAATATTTCTCTGAAACGCAAACTTCCAAAGTGTGACATATGTCAACTCATAAAAGCGTGTCCCCTCTCCCAAATATGTATTTGTTACCCTCACTCATCTCTCGCTCTATTGTTCTGCTCCACCAGGTGAAAAGGTTACGCAAGAGCGAATGTGAGACAATATGAAGTGAACAAAATTAATTGGTCGTCGCTAATGAGATGTACGGGGGCATTGTTTATCGTTCAACCAGACACCTGTCTGGCACGATGGGCTAACAAACAATCCATTAAAGAGAGAACAAAGAAATACTTGTCATTACATCGAAAGAAACAATTAGCAAAAAAATATTGCGAAAAGGAAAAAGCCATAGGTGAAAGGAGAGCAAGATCCGCTAGAAGAAGACAATGAAATCAAGAAGAGAGAACGAAGAATGAAGAAGATACAGATGGGAATGATTGATAAGAAGACGAAACACTCAATCTTTTCCCATGGAAGAGTGAGCTTCAGTTCTGTCAAGTAAACAACAAAAGGGTCTTAGATAGCAATGCAATAGGATTGCCAGCACGGGAAGTCAAGAAAAATAAGACAGATTATGAAGATGCCCTTGCTTAGGGGATAAGCTTTCCGGATGACTGTTGTTGTGAATACTCATGTCAATCAAAGGATATTAATAGGGCTCCATTCATATCGAATAGAATACGAAATGGCCATTGATACGAATTGTTGCAATCTCGAAAACTGACTGAATAATGAACCCTGTTTCCAAGCGATTCTTCATTGTATCCCCAAATAAATCAGGAACATTTCTAAAGCACTCCGTTATTCTTAGAGTATTGTCTAAAATAAAGAAGATGATGACATCGCTGCTCTTGTATACACGTTGCGTACAAGTGGATTGAAACAGTGAGGCAATTCCCTCATCAACAAGGACATCACAGTAGGAGGTATATTTATTGCAATCACAAATAATTCCGTGGAGTTAATTTCTTTTGGTCCATTCACTTTCAAGAGCGTAATCGACAAGAAGTCGATGGATTTCTTCATTCACTGGTTTTTCATCCCAAAATTCTTTTACATAATCTTTCTCCATATCGAAGAATACAGAAATGTGATTCTGAAAAAAAAGCTTTATCGATTGTTTAGAAGATATTGCGCAAACTTTTTTGATGTGCTTGAGAAGTTCGACTCTTCCGAAAAAGCGAAGAGTGGCTTTAACGCAGTGAGGACATTCCCTCGAAACTACAAGTATATTTCTGTAAATTAATTAATAGATTTAATAAATCATACATCCTTCATTTTTCTGTCCAAGTCGAACTGACAACCATTTCTCATATTTTGAAAGAGGTATTGCGACCATATTGAAGTATGCTCCGAAATGAGACTGGAAAAGATACATAATCGCTTGAGGAAAAGGGATTGAGCATACGGAACGGTAGTGAGTGACTCGAGTGGAATGGGTGAATCCACGAAGGGAACAACGAGGACAACGATCCATTTTATCGTTGAGGGCAATGAACTCTGTCGAAAAGATTGGTTAATTCTATGAGTACAATTGAGATGCTTTGCCTATGTCTTTCTGATCGACTGGATCATTTCTTTTCAGAGGCGGATTATCCATTTCAATAGGCGTTCTTATTTTTTCTTCGCACGCAGATTGCTTCTCTTGAGATTGTAATTGAACATAGGATAAATCTTCGTCCACTTGAGACTTAGACTGAAATTCATTATCCTTTCATGTCAAATATGCACTGTGATAAAGAAGGGTGCAAATCTTACCAGCATGTTATGAATTTGAGATTGATTTTTTGGGGGGTTGCATTTGAATTGTCTCCGGTATGTGTCCTTCATATCCGCAAAATATTGCAAATGAGTCTAAAAAAATTTTCTAATTTAAATACTTAAAAAATATACCTTTTTGATGTGGATGAGTAAAGGCAATCTTCCTCCGAATAATATTTTCTCTTTTCCGTCACAGATTTGACAGGCTCGCCACTCTGCAATTATTGAGGATCTAGATAATTGAAACGATTGGTATACGTACCAGAGGAGCGATGACCTAATTTGACTGCTAGCCATTGATCGATTGATTCCTTCATTTTTATTGTTTTGGGAAATGTATAGTAGGTAGGAAAGTGATACTGAATTGAAGTAATACATTACATAGTAATAACATAGCTAATAATAATAATGGATATTCCTCAATTTATTTTCTCACTCGTTTATAATGAGCAATTCGACTGCTTGCAAATTCTCTTATCGATTTTCCACATCGAGGGCAGAAAGACGAACATATTTGATTATTGCAAAACTCTGAAACATAATCATTTACTCCATCTACTACTCAATTACTTACTCCATTCTATTGGATGAGGAGGATCATTTCTTCCTAAGGGAGAACCGAATGGAGGAATGAATGACTCAGGTATCTGCATCACATTAGGTGAGATTAAAATATGCTGCTAATGCTGCGAGGAATGAATGGATGCGATCGCCATGATATATTATTCGAAGATAGTATCATGTAAAAATCAGAATGTTCTCTACAGAATGGGATTGACTGACTAACACAAATTTTTCTGTTTCTGTCATTGTTATTGCCCACCGTATTCTGCATAGCAGTGAAACCATCGATTGCTTTCTGCCTCTGTTCATTAGTCCATTCGGGAGGCAAATGAATTGTTATCTCCTTCTGAAGTGCAATCAGTTATAGTTATCTAAACTTTACATTTTACATTATTCTGGATCATTTCCTCCAATTCTTCTTTACTCATTTCAACCAGAGTTGCCTTGGAAACTTCCTCAATTGATGTAACTGCCACATTCAATCGAGTTCCCTGAAATTAGAAGCAATTTGTGTGCATGTTTTAGTGATCCCCCATTGTGACACGCGATACGAAATTATGAGTCTCTCAAACAAACAATAGAAGCTGATTGTGATGCTTTCTCTGACCTCTCCATTCACTTTCAAGAGCGTAATCGACAAGAAGTCGATGGATTTCTTCATTCACTGGTTTTTCATCCCAAAATTCTTTTACATAATCTTTCTCCATATCGAAGAATACAGAAATGTGATTCTGAAAAAAAAGCTTTATCGATTGTTTAGAAGATATTGCGCAAACTTTTTTGATGTGCTTGAGAAGTTCGACTCTTCCGAAAAAGCGAAGAGTGGCTTTAACGCAGTGAGGACATTCCCTCGAAACTACAAGTATATTTCTGTAAATTAATTAATAGATTTAATAAATCATACATCCTTCATTTTTCTGTCCAAGTCGAACTGACAACCATTTCTCATATTTTGAAAGAGGTATTGCGACCATATTGAAGTATGCTCCGAAATGAGACTGGAAAAGATATACATAATCGCTTGAGGAAAAGGGATTGAGCATACGGAACGGTAGTGAGTGACTCGAGTGGAATGGGTGAATCCACGAAGGGAACAACGAGGACAACGATCCATTTTATCGTTGAGGGCAATGAACTCTGTCGAAAAGATTGGTTAATTCTATGAGTACAATTGAGATGCTTTGCCTATGTCTTTCTGATCGACTGGATCATTTCTTTTCAGAGGCGGATTATCCATTTCAATAGGCGTTCTTATTTTTTCTTCGCACGCAGATTGCTTCTCTTGAGATTGTAATTGAACATAGGATAAATCTTCGTCCACTTGAGACTTAGACTGAAATTCATTATCCTTTCATGTCAAATATGCACTGTGATAAAGAAGGGTGCAAATCTTACCAGCATGTTATGAATTTGAGATTGATTTTTTGGGGGGTTGCATTTGAATTGTCTCCGGTATGTGTCCTTCATATCCGCAAAATATTGCAAATGAGTCTAAAAAAATTTTCTAATTTAAATACTTAAAAAATATACCTTTTTGATGTGGATGAGTAAAGGCAATCTTCCTCCGAATAATATTTTCTCTTTTCCGTCACAGATTTGACAGGCTCGCCACTCTGCAATTATTGAGGATCTAGATAATTGAAACGATTGGTATACGTACCAGAGGAGCGATGACCTAATTTGACTGCTAGCCATTGATCGATTGATTCCTTCATTTTTATTGTTTTGGGAAATGTATAGTAGGTAGGAAAGTGATACTGAATTGAAGTAATACATTACATAGTAATAACATAGCTAATAATAATAATGGATATTCCTCAATTTATTTTCTCACTCGTTTATAATGAGCAATTCGACTGCTTGCAAATTCTCTTATCGATTTTCCACATCGAGGGCAGAAAGACGAACATATTTGATTATTGCAAAACTCTGAAACATAATCATTTACTCCATCTACTACTCAATTACTTACTCCATTCTATTGGATGAGGAGGATCATTTCTTCCTAAGGGAGAACCGAATGGAGGAATGAATGACTCAGGTATCTGCATCACATTAGGTGAGATTAAAATATGCTGCTAATGCTGCGAGGAATGAATGGATGCGATCGCCATGATATATTATTCGAAGATAGTATCATGTAAAAATCAGAATGTTCTCTACAGAATGGGATTGACTGACTAACACAAATTTTTCTGTTTCTGTCATTGTTATTGCCCACCGTATTCTGCATAGCAGTGAAACCATCGATTGCTTTCTGCCTCTGTTCATTAGTCCATTCGGGAGGCAAATGAATTGTTATCTCCTTCTGAAGTGCAATCAGTTATAGTTATCTAAACTTTACATTTTACATTATTCTGGATCATTTCCTCCAATTCTTCTTTACTCATTTCAACCAGAGTTGCCTTGGAAACTTCCTCAATTGATGTAACTGCCACATTCAATCGAGTTCCCTGAAATTAGAAGCAATTTGTGTGCATGTTTTAGTGATCCCCCATTGTGACACGCGATACGAAATTATGAGTCTCTCAAACAAACAATAGAAGCTGATTGTGATGCTTTCTCTGACCTCATTTCTCATTTCTGTAGGATTTATGTTCGTCCAACCATCAGGAATGCGATCAGGAGAGGGCATGCCAGCCATCTGAAAAGTAGTATTTCAATATTTTTCCAACATGGAGATGCTCACAGATTGAGACTGAATATTTCCTCGTGTGTGATTCTCAGGTAGAATTGGCATTTGAAGAGGACAGGGGAATATTGTCGGCACACTATACATGTATCGCGCCCATTTCCCTCCTATCCAACAACCGAGAGAGGACGACTGATTTGTCTCCTGGAGGGGAAGATCACTGACGAATGGTTGAACGAAGTTATGAGGTTGAATGGGAGATTGCATAGCTACGTTATCTGAATGATACATGCTGAGTCGCATGGATACGAATGAATGAATCACGGACTAGAGGAAAGAATGAGCAAGATGATCTGTCACCGAGTAAAGTCACCAAGTACCAGACATTTTTCGATTTACTTTTTATGGTCTGTAATTGTGATGAATTATGGAAGGATTATTAAGAAATATGAACGTCTTTCAGTACTCAATAGGCCATTAGAGTCAACTCTGGTTTCTCCCACCCACTGGGTACCCATTAAAAGTGGGCGGAGTTTGAGCTACCCAGTGGGAAACCATTACCTCACCCATTGGGCACCCACTCCCATTTCACCCACTGGGTACCCATTACTCCACCCACTGGCTACCCATTAGAGTGCCCGTGTGTACCCGGTGTCGCTAGCACGCACCTTGCCTATAAGGTCTATTTTTAAAGCCCTCATCGGGCGGCCTCGGATTCGAGTGTTGCCCTACCTACGATCCAAAGTGGTCGTATTTTGGATGTGACTAACCACTCATGGTCTCACCACGTGTGGTTTGGTTACGGTATGGGTACAACTCATACACTTATCGATCAAAAATTACCATCTACAGTACTCTCCCACCCACTGGAAACCCACAACCTCACCCACTAGGTGCCCATAACGCCACCCACTGGGTACCCATAACGCCACCCACTGGGTACCCATAACCTCACCCACTGGTTTGCATGCGCGTCACCCAGTGGGCCAGTTAATGGGTACCCAGTGGGTGGGAGAAACCAGAGAATGTGGGAGAACGAACGAGAAAAACGAAAGAAGTCTTCATGCATCCAAATGGAAAAGGAGAATCAGAAGACTTGGTGATAAATCGGAAAAAAATCAAAACAATATGAATCAAATATTGTATTTTAGCCATCAAAAATCGAAATGACGGATTCCATTTCTAAACACACACTAAATGAGACAATAGCAACAGTAGGTACCTTCTCACTTCTTCCCTCCTATAGATTATTCATGAGCCGTCTTACCCTCTTCTCTAGTCGCTTTTATCCTTTTTGTCAAAACTGTTGTCAAACCTTTTACAACTGCAGATAATTTTTGCTCGCTAATTTTCAGCAGTCCGATAAACCGTATTACAATTACAATGAAAAGGCGGTAATGGGAGTGAATTGGTAGATATCGACAACGAGAACGAGAATCTCAAATGGGCAGCCACGAATGTAAGGCACGTTCTGTCAAATTTCAAGCCAATGTGATTATTCTACTCCTCATCTACGGGATGAGTAGGTGGGAAACTATCACGAGTTGAAGATGAAAGACAAATAAATGTGAGGAGAAGAGGAAAGATGAGATGTAATTTGAGGATGTACGAAAAAGGAAAATTGGTATTATGAAATGTTTATTTATTTTTTTAGCAAAATCACATGGCTACTACTATGCAATCTGATTATTGAAGATAGACAATTATCAATTAAATATATTTAATCGGTCTGTAAGGATAGTCTCCTGTCCAATCTCATCTGAATCAAATCGAGGAATTGTCTAACTCTCTCACTTTCCTATGATCTCTCGATTCTCTGACCTGCGAGAGAACACAGCGAAATGAGACACTCAAAGTATTGCTCATCAAGTCTGTCTGGTCAGTGTCATCTCAGATTTAGTCCTGATTTCTCCTCTCTGCTCTTTTCTCTGCTTTTTGTTTGCTGAATATTTCATTTTTTTATTTATGTTTACGCATCCATCATATTTCTCGTTACCGACACATTCCATCGAATCGAACAAAGAGTCCCTATTATTAGGTTGATGCAAAAGTTTCTTAACGCCGTAATTACGAATGTATTGCTCTTGTTACGAATCACACCCAAATTCCCATAAAATGGGAACTAGGTATGGGCACGAGGACTATAATCATACATTTGAATTGGCTCAAAGCTGCTTGGCATTTGAGGAAAAAAATTGGAAACCAAAATCATCGAAAACATGGCATTTTGGATATGTTCATTCACATCGCATTATTTTCAAAACAAGTGATCCCTGAAGTCTCGCCAATTTTAGAGGGTTCAGGGAAGGGTTACTGGTTGGAATGGCAGTGACATATTGGGCAAATGATTATCATACGGAACTGTGGACCGCCAAAAGTGGCTATTTCGATAGCCCATTTACAACACACAACTTTCAAAACAAGTAACTCAAGGATGGTATTTTCCATAATCTTCTTAATTTTAGTGTGAACCTATTAAGAAAGCAACTTTAATTTGCAACACATTTGGGATCTCTAGGTCCATCGAGAAAAATTTTATTCAAGAATTTATAAAATGACAGAATTTTGCACAACCCTATGGTTTGAAGATGTGGGTATCTTGAGAAGGATGTTTTCGTTAGAGTTGACTTTCCACATCACTTATGACATATTATGAATGTACTATGTGTCAGTGGTTAAGATTTGAGTATATCTCAGTTAGTCATAGAGCACTGGCTCGATTAAAAGTGTGCGAAAAATCGCACTACTTTGCCTTTGATTTGATCTCGAATCGGCCTCAGTTATCAAACAGGGATGCTAACATGCTGGCTATATAGAGCATTCAAGTGGTCATTCATCATGAAAAACCGTGACTTGAATGACCAAAGAATAAAAAAGTTACAAGCCATAAACTATCGATATAAAAACGTTAAGAAACTTTTGCATCAACCCGATATTTACAATGTGTAAAGAACAAGCGGACAATTAGAACAAAGATATCCCGAATTCCCTTCTGGTTGTATCATAAAGCATCACCGAATCCACTTCTCACCTTCTCCCTTTCGAGTTCTTTCTAATTCACACCTCTCATCTCTTACCACCTCGTTATCATCTCACCGCTATTGGGGAGTAATTTAGAAGCTAATAGCCATCTCTGGTAAGACGATATATGACCCAAGACTAAGTGTGAATGAATTCCTCGTGAAAATGATGACCTAGATATGTCATTCCCATCAGACAGATGTTAATCAGATGGAATATCCTACAAGATGAATGAGCAGCTCTTCTTCCAATATTTCGCAATCAGAGTGGTTGGCCCTCTTCTCTCTCTTTTCTCTCTCGAGGAATTGAATTGAGAAGTCTCTCTCAGTGTTGCACAATCTCCCTCTTCTTTCTCCGATGGAAAAAGTGCGATAAGGTCCCTTCTCTCACTAGCGAAATGTTTCGAAAGGGTATATAAGAGTCTCCTTTGCTTCCTCTAGCTCTGAGGTTTTTGATTTTGTCTCAATGAAAATTGTGGGCGTTTGTTCCTATGTATATCTAAAAAAATTCAGATTAAATAAACCATTTTATACACCATGAAATATCAATCATCCTCTAGTTCACACAATTAGTCTCATCACTCGATGGTTTCTCCTTCTCTGTTATTGATCTGTTCCATTGTGGTAATACAACAGTTCTTCCATTGTAATACCAGTCGTCCTCTGGTTGTATTCGTGTGAATAATGGGATAATCCATTGCATCTTCGCTCCAGAGGGAACAATCGGTAAATCTTTGAGTATCAATAAATGCGCAACGGATGGATCTTCTCAATGTCTGATGTAACACATAGAGCAAAGAGGCTCAAATGGTCTCGGATTTTGCATCGCAAACAAGTTTTTGCCCTTCATCACAGTTTAGGCGGGAAAATTGAGGCATCTGCCATATTGAATGGTTTATCTTCGCCACTCCTTCCGTTTCAGCTTCCAAGATTAAATCTTTCTCATCTTTGTATTAATAGTACTTCCTTTGTCCTTATTTAGTCATTCCATGTCATCCATGAGAACAGATCGTCAAGGTTCAGTCATCAGTCAGGTCAACCATCGATATTAACTGAATTTAGCTAGAGTGTCAGCTAAGCTTTGTGTAATATGATTCCCTCTTGTTCATCCACCTGTTCGTCTTCTCATCCCTTCTCGATTAGCACCCAATCGACTCTTTCTTCTTCCCTCTTCATCATGTTTTTAATGCGTAGGCGTCTCCTCATAGATTCTCCCTTGAACACAGCTACCAGCTGTGATATCTGGCAGTACATATATCGTGCGTTTGAAATGCTCAGCAAATGAGATGTGCTGGTTAGCGAGCTATCGATTGTCTAGGAGAGAGGAAGGGGGGAAGAAGGGGGGAGGAGGACAGTTGATATACCGCCTCCTCCCGGCCTCTTCCCTTCTCCGCCCCCTCGAACGTTCGTCAAAGGTCATATACGAGAGGAACGGAAAATATTCTCACGATAATTAGAAATCCGATTAATGCAATGGTCTTTCCGCCTCTTTCATCTTCTTCAATTAGCACCTTGGCCATTATGATGCAACACATTATTGTACTACAACATTTTGCGGCTATTACCAATGATCACTCCCTTTTTTGAAAGTTACGGTATGTTTCTAGTCGTTGCCCGTTGACGAAATGTCATTCCTAATGACCAAAGAGAGGTGGTAAAGACAGAGGAAATGGGAGAAATGAAAGGAGGGACAGAAAGGTGAAAGGATGAAGGGGGAAAACATAGCTACGCCAGTCAAAAGAGGAGAGGAAAGTGAGGAGTTAGCCTCTCTTGCGAAAGAGATGAGTGAAAGAGTGAGAGTTGCATCGTCCCGTTATGTTCCCTTTCCTCCTTTGTCTTTACCCTAAAATGAGAGGGAAAGGAGGGAAAGGAACGAGAAGGGAGCGTCTGTTCAGACTGTTTCTATCTAACTAGCGAAGAGAAGATGTTGATAGAAGAGAAGAAAGAGAAGAAAGAGGGAATGGGGAGAAGGAACGAAAAGGGAGGGAAGAGGGAGGGGTTGAATGTGAGTGGGCTATGCCGGTCGATTTGGAGGCATGACCGATCATGCAATTTTGATCGACAGAAGGGATGGGATTGAAATGGTACTTTCCATGTGGGAGGGACAGCAGATGGACCACCTATGGAATACCAGGTTGGAGGGATGAATCTGATTGAATAATAATAATCCGCCCTTTCATTATTTCAGTGCATGCGATGAACCGAAGATAAAGATCAAAGATAAAATTGAATAATGGCTGGTCGATGGAAACATGTGGTCGATCCCTTTGAAAGGCACTCAGGTGGTCAATTCTTCTTCAATCGATATCCATATCAGTCTCCTCCTTCCTACCGACAAGCAATGTTTGTACTCTTTCATGACCTCTTCTCCTTATCAATGAGTAGCTGCTAGTTGACCTCCTGATGAATTGATAACGGCATGTCTCCATTTACATTCCATACAACAGATGATAACTGAGAGTTCAAAGATCAAGTCGGTTTGACCCGAAGTGGGTCAAGTTTATCTAGATAAACTTGAACATGTTTGGAAGTGTATCGACAGATTCTCTTCTCTCCAATATATCTGATCCTTTAATAGGAAGGCGAGAAGAGACTCGCAAGGTCGTTCCAAATTCTTTATCTGACGAATTCATCTTCGTTCTGTCCTTTCGTTGCGCTATAGGTCAACATGTTGCCTTCAAACTAGGAGCTGACATTAGTTATTGCCCTTTTATAACTCGTTCAGTCTATGAATCAATGCACTGTCACCCTTATATACTGATGAATAATTAGGACTAGAATGTGCTAATATCGTAATGAGGCGATAATAAACGCCCGCTGGTCAATCTAGGACAATTTCCAATGGGAATTAGCCTTCTTTGACGCTATTCATATCGTAAAGGAAAGAGTGAATTGGTCTATGGCAAGAGTTCGTTCTTCTCACTGTGAATTTCCACTGGGTTCAATCGACTTAGCAGCTGCTCTCTTCCCTCTACACCTCCCTCCATCTACCCCCCCCCTTCTATCATTAATTATCATTGGTCAGAAGCCTCTAGGATCTGATACTCTCTACATCTCTTTCTTTCTCTTCTTCCTTCCAATTTGTTTCCATTCACAATCATTTGTCTCTCCACTGATTCTCTTCACTTCTTATCGTTACATAAATCTCCGGATAATCTAATGGATCTCTCGCATGTTTCCAACTCTTTTCCTTCCATTCTGTCAATATTTAAATGTAGAGAAAGACCGCCTACGAAGCAACACTTTCAAGTGGAAACTATTGCGAAATATTGGCGCGTCTCTCCTCACTCCTGCACATCAAATCGTGACGCGTTGCGGTCGCGTCGCGTATCCTCCCTCTCCATCTATCGATCGAAAGGGAAGCATCAAGAGACAGACACACCGATAGAAAGGAATCACTCTCTATAAGCACCTCTTTCACCTCTTTGGGAAAGAGTCGTTCCTTCTTATTCTTACTTTAGAGGTATCGAATGTAGTGAGTATATCACACTGTTAGGGCAACTGCATAAATCATGAGTATTCTTGTAGGGGGTGGGGTGGTAATGAAGTGACAGATATCGGGCCGATATGGCCATATTTATCTCTCTGACAGATGTGATTGATTTCCTTCTGCTCCTATCGATCGATAAGAGAGAGAGAAGAGAAGAGTCTTACCCGACTCTCCCCTACCATTTAGAGTGCTCTACCTTACACTCTTTTATTCATAGATCCTTTCCCATCCATCAAACAATCGACTTTGACTTCCGGTCAGGACGAGAGTAGTCCATTTTCTCTCCACACCTGCCGAGAACGGATTTAATGAAGTAGCCTACCAACCACCTGTCATTACTCAATTGGTCGATTGGATCATCCTGACAGGATTAAATACCAGAACAGTGATCATTGCATGTATCGACTCACTGATTTATAGTGGTCAGCGGTCACTTTTTCTTCACACATGTCGACAGTTTATTTTAGACAATGTTATGACTGAAATATCAAAGATGTTCTTTTCTTCTCTTCTTTTATGTTCTCCATCTGCCTGCAGTGGAGAATGAGAGATAGATAGGTCGAGAGAGGTGTAAGAGAAAGAAAAGAGTAGAAGAGGTCGAGAGAATCATAGAAGGTAAGCTCCGCCCCTTTTCTGTCCTCCCCTTCAAGAATCTTTCCTTCTGCCATACTCACTCTGTTCACACTTCCTTTTCTCTCTCTATCTCTCTCTATCGTCCCCCCCCTCTCTCTCTCTCTCTCTCCTCCTACAGTACCCGAGAACCTTTTTCACCCTCTCGTCTCTCGTCCCTAGTTCTACAGTAAGCTATCAGCTTTCCCTTTTTGGCATTCGTTTCTCTTCACTTCATTCTCTCTTTAAGACTCTTCTTCCCACCCAAACTGCATTGATATTGATCGTGGTAGATCCCAGAAGCACTTTATTCCGGCTTCCTTTATTGTTGGCTTCGTATTATTTCGAAATACCTTTCGAGTATACTTTTCGAGTGCATCTTTACACTCCATTTTGTTCGTTCTCGCGTGTTATCAATCACAATTCATTGTTTGAAGTCGTCGCCGATAAAAAAAGTTCCGTAAAATCCAATAATCATTAGCAGGGTAATTATGTACGCGTGTACATTCTGCGATAGAACGTTCGATGACAAAGATGAAAGGACGAAGCACCGAATTGAGGTTAGAATATAAATACTTTAAGAGCAGATTTAATCCTTATATCCTTAAGAATATAATAAGAATCCTTAAGAATCCCTCTTCTCAGATTCATCCCCACATGAGAGGAACGAAGGGACAATGTTGTGTATGTGCCCGTCCCTTTCCTGGTTTATTCCCATTCATGGACCATATGGATGAGGTATGAACTCCAACTTCTTTTTTTTTATAATAAACTTTTATAATTTTAGGTTCATCCTGTGGAGACTGCGCAAATCGTTGTTGCCCCTGAGAATCAACTGAGGGTTAGTTGAAAAGTGAATACTGATAAATATTAATTAATTCAGGCCTACGGATGGCAATATCAAGAGGCTTTCTTTGAAGAGGGAAAGGACCATCGCTTCAATAATATGGTGAGTTAAGATTAGATATCGAATTTCTTAGAATACAATTTAATTCAATGAAACCCATTCAGGATTATATAATCCATATTAACAAGTTGAAGAGAAGACAAGAAGAGAAAGAATTGGAAGAAAGTGATGATGATGATGATGAATGTAGTTATGATGGAGAAGAAGAAGAACAGAAGGAGGAGGAAGAGGTTGGTTGTATACAAAGAATGATAAGATATGAAAATACTGTGATTTATTCCTCTGATAATCGTATCATATCAATATTTCTTCAGGTTCCTCAAGCTCCCTCTCCTGCCCCAACAGAAGGATATCTTGATGATGGAGAAATGGAGAAAGATGAAGAGGTTAGTAGAAGGTTCACACTCGAAATTATTCCGTGACGTATGCTAATAAGTATTATTAATCGATTCAATTTCAGCAAGACACGTCCACTGGAGAACCGATTGATGTAAAGCCCATTATTGTAAGTTACTGAATTATTTAGCTGTGCCTATGCATTTTAAAGTGTTTTTAAACTTTGTTGTTGAAATAATTTCTGTTAAATAACATGATTAATTTTTCTAGCTGAAGTTCGGAGTGGCTGAAGATGCAAACAGAAAGAGGAGTCAGATCGAGGTAAGAGCTATTCTATTCAAGATCAACTACTCGTTTGGCCTTCAAGGCGCGGATAATTATTAGACCTGTCAATAAAAGGAGGTCCATTGAAACTTGAAACCTTCATAACAATTGCGTGGTCATTCGAGACAGTCGTTTTTCATGCCACCCTCTATTAGAATCACAATTATGAATGAATCTTGGTTATGAGATATGAACACTTATGGGGCATGGTCACCATTGAAATGGTTTTCTATTGAATTTATCGCTCAATAAATATCTCTTTATTCAGGAAACTCCCGAAGCGCCGAAGAGACATCGAGGTCTAACGGAAAGAGATTCGAATATTCCCGACTCCTCTAATTCATCCATCATCCAGCCTCAGCTCCCCACTATACAACCTCAACAACAGCAAGTGCAGCAACATCAACACCAGTCATCCATTCCAACGCAAACAACCCCTCTCAATCAGTACAAGATCTCACCTCTTCCTCCCAATCAAATCAAGACTTCTCCTCTTTTTCCTGCCAATCAATACATCAATCCCACTCCTCCTCTTCCTCCATCCATTCCCCTCTTCAATCCCAATATTCAGCAGAGAATGCCCTATCCATCCGGTCTGCTCGCTCCAAACTTCCCCCAATATCCGATGATGCATCAGCAGCTGCACCCGCATATGCCGTATCCTATACAGCAGATGCAGCCCATGCAGCCAATGCAGTCTTTTATGCAGCAGCAGATGCAATCGCAGTTCGGACAGCAGATGCATCCCTATCAGCCTCTGCAGCAGTTACAAGCACAGTTCGGAATGAATAATTCTACATTCACACCACAGATGAGCAATATGTGGCAGATGCCGCCAACTATGAACCAACCACTTCTTCTTCCGAATACTGCAATGTCTTCAACAGTGAGTTACTCTCACTTCTATTCCAAGTTGAATCAATTAATTTTCAGTCATCATCTTATGTTCCGATGACTCCTTCTCCTACATCATCCAATGTCACGAGTCAATCGAGAGATGAAACGAAGAAGGAAGAAATAAGATCGGTAAGGATATTATTAGCCCCATGATATCACACACACATTTTATTAAAGACGAGTCGAATCTCTACCCCATCGGAAATGAAATCAACTGAAGATCTGAAGGAGCCACAGCAAGGAAACATCATCGGACACATTCAGGTATATTCAAACTCCTTTTCTGATAATTTTATTTTCTTATGTCTTCTCTGCCTTTATCGAGCTTTTCAGTTCCCTCTTGGCACAACTCAAGATCAAATGAATGCCATTCCCAATTACTCCAAGTCTGTAACGCAGGTCAATATTTAGACGATTTTTATGCTAATGAAGTGTTCATATTTATTATAAAATACATTCTATATTTCAGAATGGACCATCTACTTCGACTGCCGTTCCTCCTCTTCAGCAGCAACTAAATGTGCAGATTGACGAAAACACAGGTGTTCAGGAAGAGAATATGGTGAGCACTCAACCAATAATTCTGACATGTAACTAAATATTTCAGCCCCAACTCACTCCCGAAATCGACCCGGTCGGTCTATCTCCCGCTGAAACGAAACCTGTGGTGTTCCTTCCCAAGACACCTTCAATCTCAACTGATATTATCAGTGTGAAACCTCTCCCTCCCAATTTCACAACTGTTTCCTCTATTCCTCCCTCTCTTCCTCCTGAATCTCCCTTGGATAAAGGAGTGGAAGCAACAATTCTTGCTGCAGCATCTGCAATTGAAAGTGAAATGGAAGAGGGAGAAGTAGAAGATGGAACTCCTTTGATTCAACAGGCAATATCAGCTATGTTATATGGAGGAGGAACTCGTAATTCGACCATCGGAATTCCCACCTTTCTTCCTGCAAACGAGCCTGCTTGCCAGGCTGATTCCAGTAAGTACTTTCAATAAATTATAAAATAAATTTTATAAAGAAGGGGTCAAGAAAGGAAGAACGATAGATTTATCTCTATAAAATAACAAATACTTCTCTTCAGATTACTGGACAGGGAAGAGCGGCAATAGTTGCCCGAGATGTGGAGCCTACGTCGATTCAAGGGCCAAGAGAAAATCACACTACGAAAAGGTGAGCCAACATAATTTTCAAATTAAAAAGAAGTGATATCCCATCATCGGGGAAATTTATTGTATATCCAGAATCAGTACGTGCTTTCAGTGTCACTACGCTCTGTTCTACTACTACTCGCGATCAAGACTGTCCGACATCGAAAAATGGCTGAGTATTAAATTGGGAAAGGAATCGAACGAGCGAAGAGGTTCATTTTATTTTTAAATGATTGTATGTGATTGTATTTGCTCGTTAAATCTGATTCATTCATTACAGACTCACGAAACTGCGTTCACTGCCCACGAAGGGAGTTCCAAGGAAGAACGGAACTTCTCCTGCATCTCGAAAGTGTAAGATTTTGATTTGATTAGAAAATATAAAGCTAAGAAGCTTCTTCTAAATGTACTCTGGTGTGCCGCCCCAACTTGGATCCAAGCCTGGAGGCAACTTGGAAATCGCATTTGGTCTCTCCATTCTCCATGCTATCTCGCTTTCTCTTTTTCTCTAACTCGGTCACCCAAGTTGGATCCAAGTTGGATCTAACTTGGGCGAGAGAAAGAGACAGAACGAGAGAGTATGGAAAATGGAGAGAGCGGGGTTTCCAAGTTGCGCCCAGGCCTGGACGCAACAAACCCTAATTCTGCTTGGATCCAAGTTGGGGCGGGACACCAGAGTAAGTTAAGCTAATTCTTTCAGGACCACAAGAATACTTTCCATGAATATGGTCGAGATTATGTGAGAGCTTTCGTAGAGAAGCACGTGCAGACGTCAAATATCGACCTTCACAATCATCTGGTTAGTTCAATCGATTATTAATTATACTCAGTTATGTTATTAATTCCCCGAAATTTCTTGCTTCACGTTATTAGGTACACTATTGATTCATTCGAATGAAATCATTCTGAAATATTGTTTTTGAGAAACTAGGCAGATCGCATCTTCAACTGTAAATCTGTCAGTGAATGATCGGTCATCTTTGTAATATTTAATGGTCTTATCTAATCTATCCCTTTTGTCTCTTTTATCTGCTCATCTATCGCTTTCCTCTTCGAATATCCTTGAGAATGAACGTTGCATCAAACAATCTCTATTTCTCTTACGCGGGGATCACAACAACAACAACCAATTTATATTTGTTAATTGCAGGTTCGCGCAGCTGATATTCCTTCTCAGTAGTTATCATTAGTACCCAACTTCTTCCTCCTTCTCTCACTCATCCCCTCCCTTCGATCAACCTCATCTCTCCTACTGGTACCTTTCTCCCCTTTGAATCTCCGGTTGTCAATTGATTGTGTCATATTCTTCGTATTTTTCTGACCATTTGTTAACCATTAATAAATATCCCCTTCTCCATAGTATAGTATTCACATCTGGTATTCCTTAAAGATATAAAATAATTTATAAAAAAAAGATAAAAAAAGAAAAAAATCCAAAAAAAGGTAAAAATTTTAAAAATCCAAAAAAAAGAATCTCGCTCATCTCCATTACTTTGCAATTCTTTCCCGTACTCATCCCATTCACCCGTATGTTCTTTCTTGATTTCCGTTGCCTTTCATTTCCTCTTTGTGTCATATTTTCAAATCCTTTTTTTTTGTTGTATTTGCGATTCATCGTTGTTGTAGACTATTTTATCTATTGATTTCTAATAGTATTTTGAGTTCTACACACTCACAATTTGAGCATTGATTGTTCTTCATCAACTCATGATTATCATTCAAATTCAATTGTCATCGATTCCGTCATCCCCATCATCCACACAATCCTCCCTACAAAAAGCCTCGCAAAAAGAAAAAAGATCGGGCAGATAAATTTTTCCCCCCGAAATTGTGTTCGAATCGCATGGACAAATATGAATGCCTGAAAGATAGTAAGAAAAGAAAAGCTTCTAGTCATTACATCAGCCATTGTTTATGTACCTGTAATTACATAAGTAGTGGCTGCTAATCCGCGGGAGAGATTTTGGAATGTTAAAAGGCGGCGTAATTACACATGATAATAGAGGTATGGAGAATGTGCCACTCTCTATTGTCTTGAAAAAGAGTAATGGATGGAATAATTCGGCTATCAGGTTACAGGTTTCTCAATTCACCAAATATGAAATGTTACGTTCGCAAAATCATATCATGTACTTAAACCGGTTGCACGAATGGGGTTCTTGAAACAATTTGGTCATAATTGGTTTATCCGATTGGATTTTCTGCTGTCATTGGATTGGCTATGAAAGCTGAAAGTTCCGCTTAGATGTGCCAAGAGAAATATTCGACGTGGTTCTAAACAATGAGCTAGAACTAGAAGGATAATTGGGCAATGAGGAGAGAACAAAGCAGATTCTCTTACGACCTCTCATTTGTATTCGGCCACTTTTCACCTAAAGCAATGTAATTAGTAAAAATGGGCGGGAATTTTAACTAATATCGACAATTTTTATCGAAAGATGAAATGATATACTTAATAGTTCAGTCTTTCAGCAATGGCATAAACCATTCATTTCCGGAGAGGTCTCAAGTGTTGAGTGTCAGAGAATCATACGGGCTCGCGCAACACGTTCTCCACTTCAAGTACAAAGGACTAGCGAATAGCTAGTGATTGCGAACAAAAGGGGATTGCGACAGAAACAATGAGAAAATATGGGTACTTCCAGCACTTGATTGTTGTTTTCTGAATGAACTGATTCAGAAAGGTGCGCATATTTATTTGCTAAGCTTCCGGAGGGGCCAATATATTCGGAAACAACTTTACTAATGAGGATATGAGGAGAGAAAGAGCAGATTCTCACTTTTGATATAATTCATATAACATCATGGTCCTCACATTACGATATATATTTTACGACCTCTTCTGTGTTTTCGTTCATTTCATGCCGGAATGGAGATGGAATACATTTCAAACATCGTTATTTTTAAGACGGAAACCAATCTTATCAAATGTCCGCCAAGTGGCATAAACCATACGAGCAGAGATGTTCGGTGTCGAGTGTGAGACAAGCAGACTTACGGGTACACGCAACACTATATTGCTCACTCAAATCCACTTCCAGTATCGTGGATTAGAGAACAGCTGGTACGTGTAAACCAAAGTGCGTTGTAAATATAACAACGGAAAATATGGGGCTGTTCTGCAGTTGATTGTATTTTTTTTAGAGATCTTAGTGTGAATGTATGGGGTGAGAAAAACTAGAAATAACTCTAAATCGATTGTCAGACTGAGAAGCAAGATGTCTAATCTGCGATCATCGAGACTCTATTCTGCTGACGAAGCACTTCCACCCCCACTTTAGACACGAAAGCCTCATAAATTCCACGGAAATAGCGGTCGGCGATAGAATTACATGAGTCGTGAGAGGGAAATCACGGGGCGTCAAGTATCTCACTCACGATAGCTCTGCAAATGGGTATACCTTGAGATATCCCTCCTTTACCTCACCGACCGAAATGTTATCGCTGTTATTTTTATCTGAACTGCATTTCACATTACATTATAGATGTCAACGGACACATCGGATCCATTCTACGAATGGTACAACACTCCTCTCTCTTTCGAAGATTGGTTGGCTGGTGGATCACTCATTATTCTCTGTCTCATTTTCATTCCTCTGACTGCACTCGTCGCGTATATTATGTACAAAGCAGATAAGGTTATCTTTATTCCCGTTGTTGCTAAAAATATACCCTAAAACTAAGAACGAAATGGGTGTTGCAAATCGTGAGATTTTGTTTCGTGGGAAATTAACAACGTATTGGCGAAACATCAATTCCGAGTGAATTTGTCCTGATCTTCAGGAAATCATCGGATATCGATATCTCGTTTCATCCGCATTCGCTGATATTTTGTGCATGGTTCAATACGGGGGATTTAATGGAATCGCCATTCTATCGAAGAATCCTTTGGCTGATAAGATGGATGGACGATCTGCTATGCAGGTAAGATTGGAAGGAACACATAACAAAAAAAACAAGCGAGCTATTCAAGTATATATTATTCAGTTCTATATCGACTGGGTTTGGTTCGCTCTGTGTCTCCACTATCCACTGGTCGCGTGGAGTAGATTCGCAGCCATAAAGTGGGACTTCATCTCAGTTGAATACAATCAATTCCAATTCAGAACCCCGATTTGGTTTTGTCGTCAGGAACGATGGCACTCCTATGTAATCTGCCTCCTTCCTTATCTACTGTCGCTCATTCTGGTATGATCAATTCACTCCCGAGTATTGAATATGGGTTATGTTTCAAATCGGAAACTTTAACTTTAACTTCCTTACATATTTTCAATACACGGTTACAATACCATCTGTTTAGTTCAATATATCAAAGCAGAGATTTTATCTGCATAACGAGATTTGCTACATCAGGTATGTTCAACTCACTGGTCTTCCTTCTATGTTCGTTTCTACTTCGAACCGGCTGTTTATGGAATGCTCGCTGAAGATTTCGTCAAGTAACAGATTCCTATCTACGGATTTACCCTTCCTCCTTTCAGATATCTCATCCAGGGTCAATCTGCCATGTTCATGTATTTCCACATATTCTGCGTTGCCGTTCCCTTGATTCTTTACTTGTGAGCATACTTAGCAAACGATTTCTCGTGTTTCACTGAATTTTGCACGAATTCAAATGAAGTGCAATACAATTTCAGATGGACGATTTATCTAATCGTTCGTGATCGAAATGCCAATGGAGTACAAGGAGTTTCCAAAGGGCAGATGAGTGTAGAGAAACGGTGAGAAGAATTTATCTCTTGTTGAACTTACATTCTTTTTCAGATTAATGTTTCCGTGTATTCTCGGTAATGTTATTTTCGTTCTCGGTCAGGTGAGTTCATCTTTTGGTCAACCAACATTCGATTTTGTTACTGTTTGATCGAGAGAAAATGGCACCATATACTGGTTTGGGTTCGTTCATCACAATTCATGGCCATTTCTGCAGGTTGCAATCACAATCGGAACTGGAACGGGAAAATGGGCAACATGGACGATTTGCCTTCTATTCTTCATTAATTCAGCAGCGAATTGCCTTCTTCTTCTTCTCTTCTCACCAAATCTCAGGTGTGAATTCCATTGAATCGGAAGTCTGAAGGAGTGTCACGACCATTCTCCCCGTTTCCTCGCTATCCCCGATTCCGAGTAAATTGAGTACGAGGAAGTTATTTGAGTATGGAGAGGGTTTGATAGTTCATAATGTAACAGTGGAAAACTCCGATGGAGGAATGGAATATGCACTACTTTCATTGAAAATCATTGCCTCGAGACAGAAAGAAAATACTTTCGATTTCTTAGACGTTTTCGATTATTTCCTATCCAGTTCTGTCTATCAAACTTCTTGCACCACAAACACCATCGGATCGAAATGGCTTCGATCTCAGATAATCTTTCTCTTTTTCAGAGCTAGTGTACTACAAGGAGGAAAATCAGTGAAGGCATTCGAAAGAACGACCGTATCTGTTATACGAATATAACAAGAAGGAAGAAGTTTAGACGGGTACTCAATCATTTATCTCAGTGCCTATTCGCCCGTGAGCATTCAATTTACAATATTGTGCAGTATGAAGAATTTCTGTGCTTTCGTGGTACCGGCATGACTAGAGTTGAGAATAAAATCAGTGAGTGATAGGAGATGGAGGGGCGATTACAGTATTCACAAGTGGCCAATTGCTGGCTGACGTCCGATCGCATCGAAATCCTTCTTGAATTTGGCATAGACGATAGTACGGAACATATCATGGCATTGGCCCTGAAAATAGCAATATGAGACAGAATTGAGAGGGGATAACTAACGTTGTAGTTGATTGCTTTTCGGAGATCACCGGAGACACACGCCTGAATACAGATGTTTAGTTTTTCAAGTATTCGGTATCAATTACCTGATTGAATACTCTAGTAGTGAATCGACTGCATTTACTGCAGCTTCCATTGAAACAGTGGAATGCACACCTAAAGCACAATTCTCTACAATTTAGCGAATGGAACAACTCTTGATCTCTTGAGTGTATCATAACAAGTCCATTTATCTCTTCCATTCACTGACCCGTGAAGGAGACAATTGACAATCTTCTCAGAGACAGCTCCAGCCTTAGCGATGCATTCAGTAGCACAGCTTACGAGAGTTCCGCAGTCACCTGAATACATAATGTGATGTGTCATTGTTGTACCTTCAAATATTTCAGCTACCTAGTACAGAATATATTTTTTCAAACAACTGCTAGTGAATAGCCGAAATAAAACGTCACACAACACTATGATTTGGAGATCGGCGAATTTGATCTTCGTGAACTATTTGATTCAAATTAGGTAGCCTTTGGAAGTCACGACTCTCGTGATGTTTTGATACTCGATTTGTTGTTGTGAGGGATATTCTCACCAGTGGCACTTTCTCCCGAAAGCACGTCGGTTAGCTGGAGTTTACTCTGCATGCAAAGACTGAAAATATGTTGGTTCATAGTTGAAGAATGATGATGGATTCAATGAGACAGCTGAGATCGATATCCAGGAAAAAATGCGAATAAATGTTCTCACTTGCAAGCATTGCATTCGTCATTGCACCCAGTATTGAAGATACACCCGTAGTCAATTGCCTGCGACCGAGAGATTTAAACTTATAAACTAGCACATTGGAACAGAATTCAGAAAAACTTACTGTGGCCAAATCGTCGTACATTTGATGAGTAATCTCTTGAGTAGCACGGAATCGAGCAGTGAGGAACGCTGTCTGAAGATATTAGTCATCTTTCAGGAAATGCTAACGATCCAACATTTTGAGGAGTATAAATTCCAATTCGGCCTATCGTGAAACGAACCTTGATGCATCCTCTATTGATGGCGCAACTGAGTAATTCTCTACAGCTCTTGCTCAATCCTTTGCTCGATACAACAGTCACAGCAAGAAAGACGAGTAGGATAAATCGCATCGTTTACTAGAATGTACCAATGAATGCAGTGAATTAGAAAGGAGAAAGTGGGAAAAGTCTCCTCGCGGTCTAAAAGAAGGGAGAAAGTATCAGTAATCTAGTCGAGATCTCAAACTTCGTAAGGAAGCGAAGTCGCAAACATCGAAAAGTTTTAGAAATACTGAGAGATGGGAAAATGCCCATCGACTTTTATACAGACAAGTTGAGTGGATTTGAGTTTGTGAGTGGAAATGAACGGAAACGAAGTGAGGGTGGACATTTTATGGTTCACTAAACAACTTATTCGTGAAACTCGAAAGTGAACGGAGAACGATGAGGGAATGGGAAAGGATCAACTACTCTAATGGAAACCGGTTCACTTTTTTGAGAGCTCTACTAAGGGAGATTTCTTGACCACTTTCTATCTCTGCCTTTCAGTGAATTCGATTGAGTGAAGGTCACGACAGAAAAATGAGAAATTGTGAACGGAACCGATTGAGGGAAAGATCGGTTCGAGAAGAGAAAATGAATGAAAATCGAATGTATCTCCACTTTGATGCGCATGATTACAGGTCGGATGTGCGTACAACCAAATGCCAGTGAAATATTCCAGATTTCAGACTCCAAAACTAAAGATGTTACTTTGAAATGTGGGGAATACACCCAAACTGGGCGTCGCCTTTAGAGATCGAAATTGACTCGCTCATCGAAACTGACAAGAAAATGTTAGAAAGTTCACGTATTCCTATTTTTATCTGAGGAATGATTGTATGAACACGAAAGATCATTGTGAGAAGTTCGGAATAATTATTGCAAATATCAATTTCACATTTGTAGTGTAGAGACATTCTAGTCTCCCAGTCTCTGTAATTCTCTGCTTTTGCACATGTTATAATCGTTATCAAATCATTATCGCACAAGGAAAGTTCTGAGCTCATGCGTAGCTTCAAACCTTCATGCTGATTTATCCTTATCTTCCCTCCTTTCAACGTGGTCTACGATTGATCAGCCCTTCTTATCAGTGTGTAGCTACGACGGAGTCTTCCATGGACGACTATTTAGTCCTCTGGAATTCCCTAGGTTATTGTCATTCAGCCGCTTACGATGAAGTCTGCTTCAGGTATGATTCAGTTTCAATTTATTTAGTTGTTTCTTATTCTAAATTCTGTAGAAACTGTGCTACAAACAGTGTATCTTGGTCAATATATCTTGTTCAGTGATCGTCCTCCTTTCTCTTGCTTCTCCCTCCCTCGCTGCTGGTTGTCAGGGAGCTCAATTTGACTCGGTCCTCCAGTGTTATTCCACTTTCTTTGCTGGTAAACACACTTTTAATTTATTTCATACCGTTGATAATCTGAAGTGCCACAGCGAAAATAGTTCATTGCAGCATACGGACTGTCCCTTCCCACTCCAACAACAATTCCTGAGTATTGGGATTTTCACAAGACGAGAATGTTCTGGTTCGACCAATACGGAGTGAAAGTACAGCAGAAGGTTTGCGAGTGAGTTCATCTTTTTTAATACATTTATTTTCATCGGTGCGTGTATTGAACATTAAATTGTTTCTTCTCCTTATTCCAGTTATCTTGTAGTATTCACAAAGTGTTTCCATGTGTCAATCATCTCTTTTTGCACCCATCGCTTCTTATCTACCTTCTCTCGTTTATTTCTGATCTGAGTACGATACATTCTGATCGCCGCTAGTAGATTATGATCCATGACATGCCAAAATCCAAACAACAATCCATGCTCAATGATATTTCGTATTGCAGTATCGGAAACGTTCTCGTCGATTGCCTTCAACCTAACTGGGATTGCATCAACGTTGAAATGTACACGAGAATGGGTGAGTGGTCTACCTCTCCATTTCCTTCTCATTAGAATCTCTTCAGGTCAGACCACCGCTGATGCAGACAACTACAAGACAGATCTCTACGTCACTCAGTACCAGTGCTCTCCCAGAGGACTTCAGCGTATCTTGTTTCTTTTCTTATGTATCGCTTCCGGTGAAAACAATATTCTAAACGATCTCATAAGGAACTTCATTTTTTTCAGTGGCTCTGAAGGTGTTCAACTGCATGGATCAAACTCGTCTCTCGGGTGGTCAAGAAGCAGGAGAAGCATGTGAAGCTGCCATCCCTCAGGATTTTAAAAATTACGGACACTGCGGGTTAGAAAGCTCTTTCTTTTATTGCTCTCTTTCAAATGCCTTTTTCAGTGGCTACAATGTCTTCCTTGACTGCATGTACCAGATCTACCTCCCCAGCTGTGGACCCGATGGAGCCGAATTCTTCTGTGGAACCACCAGAGCAGGTAAATGAGTCTGTGGGATTAGATTATTTATCTTTATTAAAGTGCTTCGCTGTCGTATCTAGTTAAAAATATAGATAACTTTCCCTTTCGTTTCAGGTCTCATGGCAAACGATCCTACTTGTGACATGAAGGGTGAACTCAATCAATGCCCCGGAGTGAAGTCAAACATGGCAATGAAACTTCAGAAGCTCAAGATGCTCCACTAAATTTGATTATTGAATGCTTGTACATAATAAATTGTTTTTCACTCTTAGTATTATCAAATGTTTATCAGGCGTGTTCAAAAACATCAAGAAATAAAAATGGAGCGTAACAACAGATTAAACTGAGCACGAAAAAGAAAAGAGTATTATTGCATGGGAGCGGAAATCGGAGAATTATAGCAACATAGAGAGGAGATTCATTGGAAGTACACGAATTGGGGTAGTCTTGGAATATATTGTGGGATTAATGAAGACATTTAATGTAATCGAAGGAATATTAAATCAGTCATGTCGATTCATAAGCGAGATTGAAGAATAGAAAGACGAATGATTGTCAAGTTATCTATTGTGTAAAGAGAACAGTGAATGGCTCAATGAGTAGTCAGTGATTAATGGAACTGTTCTTCTAATGAGATTAGCAATCCTTGAGTCCCTTCTTATTATCGGGACAGGCACAATGAGCTCCTTCTGAAGAGGGAAGACACAGATATTTGCATCCTCCGTTGTTCACTGAGCACGAGGTTGGTGCTGTAAATAAGTCAGTTCGTGATTCATCGATTTAGACTACAGTACCTCCTTGGCAGTGCTTGGGCACATTTAGAATACCGTAGACCTTGCCCGATCCTCCGATCGATATCGGGAAGGATTCGTACGCCTCACCGTATACTGAGACAGAGTGCACGCGGTTACTGTAATCGATTATTGATTATTGGATCGACCGATCGATAACTGACTCTTTCCAGTCGGTCCAATAAAGTCGTTGTTCATTGATGGCAGTGAGTCCGAAGGGATACTGTAGATCAGTGAAGACTGTTCGACGACCCGTTCCATCGAGATTGATGCATGAGAGACTACAAAGTTGAGTGGTTAGTTACCTTTTGTGGGACCTCTTTATCATTTCGAAACCAATATAAAAAAATACTAACGTGTGGGCTCCAGCATCAACCCAGCAGAGTTCTCTTCTCTGATGAAGAAGAACGAGACCATTTGGAAGATGAATGTCAGTGTTCACGAACTGAATTATTATTATTATTATGTTCTGAAAATTCCGAAAATTGACTTTGATCGGAAATTGTTCAATAAACACGGTGGCTGAAACGTATCCGAAATGGTTAGGTTTCTTTTTTTGCTTCTTTACTTGAAACCGATATCGATGAAATCATACCTGCATGACATTCTTTCCATCCAAATCCATTCGTCCAATCACGGGATGAGCACGATGCCAATCAGTGTAGTAGAGATGTCTGAGATAGAAGAATGAAAAGGATTGTTCATTAAAGAAATTCCCAAATATAGTCGATCTCACTTGTTCTGTACATCAATGGCTAGTGCTCGTGGATTGAATAGTCCCTCATTGAGAAGACTCTTCTGATATTTTCCATCAAGAGAAACCACTCCGATCTCGTCACGAGAGGAATCAGCGTAGTACACATTTCTGAATGGAAACGAGTGATTGCGCTTGTAAATGTGTACATTTTAAATTGCATCCAAGCAACCATTGGTCCCGTCAAAGTCCATTTTTCGTTTCTCTAATTATTATATCTCACCTGCTGGACCAATCGACAGCAACTCCTTCGGGAGACTCGAGAATATCAGCAAAATGAGCCTTCGTCTCTGTTCCATTCAAAGATGACGATCGAATAACATGACCTGATTATTGAATTTGTGGAAAGGACGAAAGCGAGGTAGAATCGATTCGAAGGTCATCCGTTGACCTTACATCTTCACAGTGAAACTCAACGTACCTGTGATGTCACTCCAAACGATTCTCTCGTCCGCGCAATCGAAATCGATGCCCACTGCGATTTGATGAGGAACGATTACGAGCTAAAAATTGAATCTGTTTTTTTGCTCTTTGATCTTTGATCTCTCACCTGTTTTCCGGGTACATCAGCTTGCACTCCTCTGTGGTAGATGGCCATTCCTCGAGCGATCAGAAGCTCGTTATCTGCACGATCGGAATCCGCTGAAAGAAGGAGATAATTGGGCATAAAATTGACAAATAACAGTGTTGATTATTGATTACGAAGCGTTATATATAGCGAAAAGGATTTTTAACAGGTTTAGAGATTTAGAGACTGACGGGCGCAGGATCTTCCATTTCCGTGATATCCATATAGACAGTTGCACACATAGTGTCCTCCTTCTCCCGGAACACACTCTGCGTTCTTATGACAGAGAGATCGATCCTCCAGACAAGTCGCTGTGATGGGTACGGTAAGCAAGAGTACGGTAAGTTGGTTGGGTCAGATCACTCACTGAAGGGAGCGCACACATGTCCATTGCCTTGATATCCATTATTGCACTTGCAACTCCATGCTCCTGTCTGCTCATTACTCGCACAATGAGCATGAACCGAGCAATTACCGCAACGAGGACGTTCTGAGAAAGGGTAACGAGTTATTATTGATTAGTTACTGATGAAAAATGAGTTTTATAAGATTATTGTTGGTAATCATTCAGCAAACGTTGTTGGATTAGTACGAAAATGGCTGATTACGATAAGTCTGTTAGACTACAGTATCACTTACCGACAGGAGTGCACTGATTGTATCCATCTCCCACCGCGCCTGGCTTGCAGATGCAAACGTACGTGTTCCTGAAGGGAATTCATTGATTACGGTATCTAAGGGAGTCCACCGTACCTTTCTCTGTCTTGAACACAATTGGCATTTGCATGACACAATCGGGGATTCTCTCTGCATGTGGAGACAGGCGCGTGAGGAAGACACGAGATGCCGTCACCAGTGAAACCTGCATGAAAATGTTTTCTTCGATTGCAGTTGCAAGCACTCCATACGGATGTAGTACGAGGAACATATTATTTGATTTTTTGTTTGAAATAATATTGTAATAAAAAAGGAATCAAAGTAGACCGCCCATCCGATGGAATAAGAGAAGTGAATGAAACATACCCTGCACGCATTTGCAAACGTAGGCTCGCTCCCTTTCTCCATAGACGCATTCAGCATTCTGTGTGCACGTATGGGCGTCCGTTGGATTGCATTGGTCTGTAATCATATTTAAATTGAGTTCCTGTAATGAATCACTAGATTGAAGAGAAACAGAAAGGAAACAAACCAGCGAATGTGCACATATCTTTTCCGTCTCCCTTGAATCCGGGCAGACACTCGCACACATATCCTCCCGTTGCATCATCGATCACACAATGACCATTACCATGACAATCAGATGCATCCACGCACGAGGGACGATGATCTTCTGAAATGGTCGAAATAGACAATCGTTGCTTCATCTGTATTTGTCTTAGCCGAGGAAAGCCGGGGTATTCTCACCTTCCTCCTCATCCCAATTTTCCTTGGTCGGATTTTCCGCTGTCTTCACACAATTCAATCCATCTCCAGCGTATCCGGGACGACATTCACATGCGTATCTGTGAGATTGTTAAAGTTTCTTTTATTATCGTGAAGCCATCAATGATAGATGTGAATAGTGTTGCACAAGCATTGAGCGAATGGTGAAACATATCTCGCTCCAGGATGAATTGCGTACCTGTCATTGTGCGAGTCGAATACGCACTGAGCTTCGGCATGGCAGTTACGGAGAGTATCACAGCCAGGATTGCGAACTGAATATTAATATATCTCCAGATTAGAATATCAGAAATTTTTGGTCTAGCCTCTTAGAGACTTTGCTCAACTGACCAGGAGGAAGGGGAAGATTGGCTCCTCCAAGATCGATCTGAGTACATCTCCATCCATCTCCGTAGAAACCAGAACGGCAGACGCATCTTGAGAAGACATATTAATCAGAGATCAAAGATCAACTTTCTCACTTGAACTGATCCTGTCCCTCTGGAGTTCTTTCAAATACGCAATCCGCGTGCTCAGAACAGTCGTTGGTCACATCACATCCTGGTCGAGCGGTGACTCCTGAGAAGAATAGAGTCAGCTACTGTAGCATACAGTAATCTCACCATGTCCTCCATGCACTGGAGTCAGTTCCTGATCGAAGGCCGCACAGGAAGTACCGTCGCCCTGAGATTATGAGTGATAATTGTAAAGTGGGCGGAGTCAGGGTACCTTGTATGGTGGTGTGCACTCGCACTTCCATATTCCCGATACGACGGAATAGGCACAAGTGGCGTGTTCATGACAATCCTCGTGCACTCGACACACTTTGCCTGGAAGGATACTCAATTATTCCCTGCTTCTACAAACATGCATAGTTGTCCAGTGATCTCTCTCTCTCTAGATAACTTGATCATACTGAGAGTGGCCAATTGCGGGGCAGTATCCTCTCCTTCTTCATCTCCACTCAGAGACTCGCAATAGATTCCATTGCCAGCGAATCCAGAGCGACACACACATTCGGACTGAAGAGATGATTACTGTTGAATTATTACGTTCTTCAAGGGCTATGATAGTATCCAATCGACAGAATATAATCTGGTACTGACCCCTCCATCAGGACTTGGCATGCACTCTGCGTGTTCACTGCAGATATACGATCCACATGGTCTCACTCCTCCATGGGATGGTTGATGACCGAGAAGAGCTCGACGACGTCCTAAACGGAAAGATTATATTCCCCTTTTATTCCCCTTTTATTAATCACGATGTTAGGCAACTAAAATATCACACGAGTGTTTGAACTAAACATGTTGATTACAGTAGTAATTGATTTCACACTAAAGGTTTTTTAAGATGTTGATTACGGTATCGATTCTTATTACGGTATTGATTATGGATTGATTAGATATACTGTAGTGCACACCCTCATCTTCCTCTCCAGCAGTCTCTGGGTTGGCCACAGATTGATGATGACTGGGCATTTCCTCAGGTGGTCCACAATGGGTAACTCCATCTCCGACGTACCATCCACGACAACGACAGACTCCCACCTGGATTGTGATGAAGAGGGTTACGGTAACTGAGAATGACACTCAAAGAGATAATAAAGATAATAAGTCATTAGTCGATGCTCCTTGGATACCGTACCGTCTGTCCCTGTGCGGCCCATACACATTCTCCCCATTGATGACATTGATCGTGTCTGATACAATGGCCAGCAGGAAGGGCTGAATCGGGAAGGGATGGAGGGGGCGTGACTTCATCTTCTGAAACAGAGAAGAAACGGGTTAGAGGAACTGAAGGGTTGATCAGAGATTGGTAGGTTTTCGCCAGGTTCAGTTATTTTAGGGCGTTTGATTGTTGGTTTTTGGGTTGGTTAGGCACTCTTAGTATCGAAATGATGTCTAACGGAAGCATCTGAATCCATCTCCATCAAATCCCCTTCGACATTCGCATGAGAATGAACCGGGTAGATTGATGCATAGGGCATATGGATCACAATCGTGATCTCCACGAGCACATTCGTCCAAATCTGAATGAATTCCTTATTCGTTCGTTTTGGGAATATCTGGTTCGACAAAAATTCGGCATCAAAATTTTTCAATCGACTCGGTTATGTTTCACGATTTCGATAAGAAAACAGTGACACGGGGAATATCAATGTCCTTGCTTTATATACTTCTACAAAAAATCTTAACAATTTTTCGCTAAAGGAATCTAGATGCTGCATTCTGCCATTCCCATCAATCTCCATCTCCTTACCAGCACAAATCCATCCCATTGGACTGCTCTTCTCTGCTCTTGCAGTATATCCTCTCTCACATTCACATCGATACTTCTGCTCTGCAGCACGACAGAACATATTAGGAAGAGTGCACAGATGGGCTCCCTCGGCACAAGGATCCTGCGATGACTACGGTATGTCTTTGATACAGTACTTCATCCTACCGTATTAGCAGCATGAGTTGGCGCGGGAACGGGTGCACCAGCTGGTGGTTGGTATTGAGTCTCTCCGTGTTGTCTTCTCATCGTTGTATCGAAGGTCTGTCCAGGTCGACGAGGAATCGTATCCACCACAGATTGTGAAGCAAATCTACAACAGGCGAGGTTTAGTAAAAGTAGCCGAGGCACGCACACTCACCGCACGACGCCGTCCTCTTTATCGTATTTGACGTGGATGTTCTCGTAGCGAATTCGGATTGACGATGGCAGAGATGCCGCCTGGAAATATCAGTTTGAATTTCGCGCACTTTCCTGAATATTAATTACCAGTTGCGCGCATTCCTTGTAGTGAATCTGCTCATCAACGACCATTTTCATTCTTCGATCGGTTCCTCTTTCCGATACGGTAGCGTGTACGGTAGCCAACGATCGAATGAATCCTAAGAGTATAATTGATCTGAAGTTCGATGAGAGGATGAGGCTACCTGGTTCTTCCCTTGTGAATTCCGCTTCGTAATTATCGAATGATACTCGAGCATCATTTGCCAACACGGGTATGTGACCATGAATTGACGTCTGAATTATTTTTTCAATCTTATATATGCCATGCATTGTTGAATCGTCATTTCTCTTGTATTTGTTTCAACCGTGAAACATAACCATTCTCACCCTCACTCTCATTTTTTGTTTCACTCACCGTGCTCTTGAAATAATGATATATATCTCTTCCAGCGAATTGTTGACTGATTGTTACTGCATAATGATCATCATAGTGCACATTTGCAGTTCGATTGAAGAGACCTCCAGTGATATCAAATCCATTCTTCGCTCCTTGCGGCGCCTCAATATCTTATTCTTATTTTTTCGTACATTTTTTTGGTTTTCAGTAAAATTGAACGCCTCATACCTCAGCAAATAGCCATCCCATAAGTGATCCGATTGGAGTGAGAAGAAGGAATGAACTTCCAAGAGTATCGGGAACTTTGGATACAGCAGTGTAAACTTTGCCATCTGGAATACTTTGATTACACTTCTTGAATTCCTTTTCATTCCATACCTCCAGTAGTGATGAAAGTGTGCAATTCAGTCTTCTCAACTTCCTGTCCATTGACCAATCCTTGGAATCCACCAGTGATACGCTGGGGATCTTCTGAAATGGAAATGTAAGTGTCTAACTAAAAGAGTTCCTTGAACTGACCTCTCTTGAGACACTCGACTCCGTTTCCGAAATGATTATTTCTGCACTCGCAACATTGTCCATTACACGATGCTTCTGCATGACAGATTGATCCACTGCAGAGAGAAGAAGAGGGAAGGGGAGCCGAGTAGAGGGGCTGCTCCACTGGGGCTGCAAACGACCGTGTTCATTTCTATCGATTGTATCCTTTCAGAAGAGATGTGTCTCACCCCTCACAGGATGAACCTCTTCTCTCCGATGATGTTGTTCAACGGGAGGGGCGACAGATTCCACTGGGGGTCGACGACGTCTCTCTGCGTCTGGAGCTGAAACGGGAGATTTACTATCAGTGGAATGGGCAATAACTCACAACTGCATACACAGAGAGTGCATCCCTGGTCGTCCGTTAGTTGTTGACAATCGGAGGGGCACTCCCCGGAAGGATACGGATTGGGAGGACAGTCTGGAAGGATTTTTTCTATTAGGAGCAATATTAGTGTTCCCCTCACTCGATCAGAGAGTAAATGAATTGGCTGAAACAGATGCGAATTCTCTCGGTCATTCGATCACCTGACCTTCCTCTTCTTTCTTTCTCTTCATCCACTGACCAACACTCTTCTCCCCTCTGGCTCCTTCCTCTCTCTCAGGTCATTTTTCTCTCTCAAAATATTGAGACTCATGACGAGTTGTCATAAGAAGTGAGCGTGGGAGAGACATTTCTTGCAGTGATCAAGAGAAGAAGAGAGGGGACGTGGGTTTGCAAGGGGTTCTGTGAACAACAAGTGCTTGAGATGATCTATGAAAGTGGGAGAGGTTATTTTGATAATAGTTTCTGCAATATAACAATAGTGCTTACTCTGTGCCTTTGGCTGTTCGCTGCTCTCTTCATCTTCATACTCAGCATAGTCATCGCCGTAACGGGGATCCTGAATCATTACAATTTATTAATCTAAATAGATAGTCAGTTTACAAACCTCGATGGAAACTCCGGAAATGCGGAATAGATAGGAACCATCCTGTCCCATGTTCGTCATTCTGAAATTATTTTATGTTTTACCCAATCCACGATGAGTTTCAATTATGTTTCACCGATACTACAGAAGTGCTGAGATCATAAATGGAATGATCTTGAAGAATGATTTCCCATTAGTAAATATAATAAATGCAGCTTACTCTGCAAGTTCCTTAATCTCTTCTGTTCCACTATTGATGGTTCCCTGGAATCTTCCATCGAAATGAGTGAATCCAGACTGAGCGAAGTGACCTGTCAATCCATAATTATCTCACTGATCGTCTCTTCTTTCCTTACCCTTCGACTTGACCCATGCGATCTTCGCGTAGAGAAGGAAAGCATACGATTGAATTCCATCCGTTGTCAGAACCAACTGGAAAGGGAAAAATTATAATATTTATGGGCAGCGACAATGATTTTGTGCAACTGAGACCTACCTGGAATGTATTCTGTCCTTGTCTTTCCTTTCCCTGCTGGCCTTCCCATGTGACTACCGTTGCCTGCAATGATATTCATTTCCCTCTGTCCCTTCTCGTCGTCCTTTTTACCTGAAGTGCATTGAAGTGATTGGTATCAGCGAATTCATGATGTATTGAATCAGTGAGACGAGTGAGAAGAAGACGATCGGATGTTGTCGATCTAACAAGTAAGAGATGAATTCACACTTCCTCCTCTGATCTCAACTCACCGATAGTAAGTCTTTCCCTCTGATACGGGCGAATAGAAAACAGCGATGGCACTTCGATTCAATTTATCCAGAGGGAAGTATTCCTCTGAAATATTGCCGAATTGGTATACATTATGCGAATCGTGTAATTACCAGTATCCAGTTCTTGGAAAGTGACGATTCCCTTGTTAGATATGAATAGCTGATCTTCATTCCTTTCCATGTACACAACGGGATGTTCGAGAGTTACGGCGGATAGAGAGGACTCGAGAAGCTGCAAAACGTAATTTGTATTGATTTATCTTTCCTAATTGAGTGTTGCGTTTCATTTCCGAATTCCCTATTCCCTTTCGTTTGGGTCAACCATTTTCTTCGTTCTGTGAACTTTCTCGAGTTCATGGCACGTTATCACCTAGCAAATAGACGAGTAAACTTTCCATTGCAGTGATAAGATAAGGAAGGTCATTGACCGTGGTTTGGCCCGTTCTTCCCTTGATCTAATAGAACAACAATGGAAAAGATCGCGCCTCTCCGATTAACAGACCTTGAAAATTTTCTTGCACGCGTGCGTAAAGAGAGATCTAGCGGATTTACTGTTAAAGGAAATGAAACGAAAAATTGTTCGCAAACATGAAACAAAATTGAATTGCATACTACTAAATCGAAATTTCATAGGCGATAATAGTTATTCATTGAAAAACAAGTGATCTTGAAATGCGAACAAACCTGATCTCCAGCCCTCTTTCCGAAGTCGAATAACCTCGCTTTTCCATTGACTGTCGCAACGAGAAATGAGGCGAATAGCGGTAGAAACCGCATTATTGTGATTGATTCTCCCTTGATCGAGAGATCTACCTCTGTCTAGTCCCTACTCTGAATGGAATACGGTAAGTTAGAATGAAACATCACGATGGGGTAGGTCAAAGTACAGTGAAAAGAGGAAGTGAGAATCGAGGAGACGAACGAATGGATAGAAGGGAGTCTTCGTGTTGTATGACAACATATGATCAGTCTTCGAATCTGATGCTTCGACTATGAAATTGGATGCTCGAAACATGTGTACGACACTGAACGAGAGATAGAGAAGAGATGAGGGAGATGGAGAAGAGGATGGAATGGGTACGGATGGGATAAGAATGATCTTTGATCTATCTCAAGTACAATAAGTCAATATCAAAGGCAATTCGAACCCGTTGTTCCGGTAGTGAATCATTCGATTGAATGGGGAGAAGAAATAACCCCTTGCAATGTAATGAAATCTCATAAGAATGAGATCGAAGAGAGGAGAAGACAAAACAAAACGGAATCAGATTTTGATCCAATCGTTTTTCTCCCGTTCATGTGGTTGCCACCTGCTGTTCAGTGGAGAGAGAAGAACTTCTAATTGGAGGGAGAAAGGAGAAGAGGTATACAAGTATCGAGAGAGGACATTAAAGGGATGAATCAGTCAAGATATCATCAAAGGTTTCATGATTATAATCATCGTGTTCCTTTGCTGTGCTAACAAGATGCTATCATAACATGAGAATTATGATTGCGGTAGATGAAGACATAGTGACAGGTGAGATAAGGAGCAGCCAACATGGGAATGGACTTGAATTGACCATTAGATCACACATGGTCGGATAGTAGCTGGTTGCTACTGTTAAGAGAAAATGGTGAGAACAAGTGTATTGGTCACCCCCAGACAACTTTTGGTCGGTGGATACTAAAGGGGTAGCTTTTCCTACCACCTTCTATTGGTCACTCATCATAAGACATAAGTGAATGACCAGCACCAGTTGAAGGAATGGGTCAAATGGTTGGATGTTGTTCTCGATTGGTGCCAGGATCCGTGGTGATCCGTGTCTCGTCTCTGTCCAATCATATCCACACCTTCACCCTTCTTTTTCCCGGCACCTTTCATAATTCATCCCCTAGCCAATCCATCATCGACCCTCTCTCACTTATAACAATTTTGACGCCAGGAGGTGTCGTTAGTTTCAACTTATCTCAGCTATTCCTAGCCACCTCAGACTTCACTTTAGCCTTCCCTCTTTCCGTCCAGACAGAAACAAATCAATGTGAGTCATCGCCAATTGAAGCACACGCAATTAATCAGGAGCAAAGGTGATTGAATGAGAGAGGAAGACAGTCTGGAGAGAGGTAACAGGAGGTAAATGGAGGGAATCCTCTATGGGATTGCCCAATCACTTCTGGTCACCTTCTGTTCCCTCTTCTCTCTTCCATTGTGCAACCTAGTCGGTTCCCTTACAGAGAATGGCTAATCGAATAGTCATCAGATTGGTCTGGGAAAGGAATGGACAAGGGGAAGTCACGCAGTATGGGAGTACTGTTTCAAATGGCGCGGGAGGATAGACCACAAGGTGAAAAAGAGGCTATTGAGAAGGGTTCTAGAAGAGGAAAAGCGGAGTGTTTGATCTATTTCCTCTCATCTACTCTACTTCTACTCAATCAGTTGTACATCTCGTGAGATTTCTCGCGGATTTCTGTTTGTAAAAAGTGGCGAAGGTGTGAAAAGTAAAGAATTGACGACGTCAACAATGAAATGCAACATTTCAGATGGAGTAAAGCACTCAAACGAATTCAATGAGAGATTTGATCCCCGATATTCAGGGATCAACTAGAAAGTGCATAGAGATAGATAGGGGTCGTAAATTCCCATCTCCAATTAGTGTGAAGTGTACTACATCGGAACAGACGCTTTTTGCCGCAGCTCCCGAATTTCGGAGGATGAGAAACGAGCAGTAAAAATGAGTCGAGATCGAAGAAATTGCACGATTACATCGCATGGTCATTTTTTATCCTTTCGGGCAAGAGAGTAGAAGGGAATAGCGGAATGATAGACATGCAAAGAAGCGTGAAATGAGAAGTCATGGTCACTTTTAGCCGTAGAAAGAAGATAAAAGGGGCGGAGAAGGAGGGCACAGATGTTCGAAGGATAGAGGAATGGGAGGAGAAGGAGGGAAGAGGAGAGGGAGTAGTCCCTTCAAGGGGAGGAAGAGGGGGAATGGAACGGCTTGTACCTTGAATAGATGCCCCTATCATAATGGGAGGTAGTAAGAATGAGTCGGAATGTGTTTGATCGGGTATACAAATCAGTGTACAATGTCCAGATGCTATATCAATGGGTTTATGTTCCAATCAATGAAAGGCTAATTAGTCTAATCAATTTTGTCTGGGAAAGAGATAGGATCTAGGGATGATTAATCGAAGAATAATTACTATTCTATAGAGCTAATAATGGATGGATCCCTCTTGATCGGTATCAGAGAACGATGATAGATGGGACAAAGAATGGCTGATGACATCAAATGAGACTAGTAGGAGGAGGGGTGATTACATTAGAGATTAGAATGAAGACGATTTGAGTGGGAGGAGAGGAGAGATGGATCAAATAAAGAGAAGAGAAACGAACTTTCCCATGTTTTCTTCTCTGAGTAATCTGCCATCGACACTGCACAGAGAACTGAGAGAGAGAAGCAACGGAACGCTTGCTTTATTTCGACTCATCATAATTCTATTTCAGGTATGGTCAACGAATGCGATTCGGCCCTCATTACAGGAAAAAAGTGCAATATAAATTGAGTGTTGTTCCGCATTCGGCTTAAATCCTTTCACTACAGTGGATGATCGTGCGAGAGAATACACAATGAAAGTGATACCGTTAGAGGGAAGAGAACGATGCACTTTCAGTGAAGGGAATTGAGAGAACTCTGCAACGACCGAGAAATAATCCACGTCCTAATCAGTTTCAACTTTACCACTCTTTTTCTACATTTTCTTCCGATTTTTTGGACAGTCCGTATTTCTGACTTTAAAAAAATGTAGATTGAACTTTCGCCATCTAAACGCTTGACGTTGAAAGGTATTCATCCGATAGGTCGCTTTACCTTTCTCAACCTGTCACTGATGACACATTCCGCTCTTCTTTCTGTGACCTATGACAGTGTCTGAGATGGGAAGGAAAGGGAATCACAACAGGGAAGAAAGTACAGATGCGCTATTCCTTTGTTTATCCATGTTCCGAGACCTTGGAATTCGAAATGAGAAGAGGGGATTTAGGAGGGAAACAAAGCGTTGTCATTTGTGACATTGTCGGTCATTCTGAGGGGTACTTGAACAGCTCAATCAGAGAGGGAGAATGGGATGAGAGGCGCCATGGGGACTCATTCAACTCATTGGAATAGCCATGGATTGTGACAGATAGTCCCTGGCTATCCCCCCCTCCTTTAGGGTGATCCCGAGGGTCAAAGTCTGGAGGACACATTGGGAAGCTGTCGCTATTCCCTTTTTGGACACTGTAACTGACACCCGATCGGTCCCTTCTAAAAGAGAGCCGACGGGGTCAAAAAAGGAAATCTCGAGATGATCGAAGAGAAAGAAAGAAGATACACGACAGATGAGACAGTTGGTGAAGAAGAAGAAGGAGAAGACGAGGGAGGAATGCCAAATGAAGAATCTCTTCCCTTTACACTGTCTATTCCCACTCTGACCTCTTCGAGACTACTAAGAGTGAAGAGAACTGCGCGTCCCTTGGCAAGAAACATTGGAGAACTACTGTGTCTTCTCGAGAAGGAAAGACACAGAGAAAAGAGAGAAACTGTGGTCACGACAATCTGATTGGGGGCTGACAATTAGGAGAAACTGAGGAAAAGAAACGTTCGTAATCTCGTTTGCAACGGGAATTACAGCTTGGAAGACGAAAGAATAGTCGAAGTTCCCGAAAGAGCGAAAGTTAGCTGCAAGATACCCGACCGGAAGACTCATCTTACCTCTTCTTCTTCCTTCTTTTCTTTTTGACGATCAGTGTTCTTTTCGCAGGTTTTACACACCTCATGCGACTTTTCGCGGGTGTGTTCGATTTCAAGCAGAGAAGGGAAGGAAGACAAGTGGCAAGAGAGGAAACACACGGGGTTTATGGATACCAGTTTAGAGTATTACAAGCGGAGTAGGAAATGTACATAAATAGTGAGATTGTCAATATCCCAATTTCCTTCTTCGCTCCTTTTCCTCCTTCTTCTTCTTCCACACATTGTACCTGAAATTGACGATTGGAAGTTGACCTGCGACATCGAATGAAGAATATTTCTTACTTGTGCTCTCCCGAAATATAGGCTGTTTCGAGAAAAAGGAAGATGAATTCACAGCAAGTGAGGAAGGAAATTCCACACCATAGACCAAGTTGACCACCGAAATCGGCAAGAAGATTGACAAACTAAAGATATTTATTGCTTTGAAGATTAGAATTTACCAAACCCACTCCGTAAGCTTCAGACTCAGTAAGCATTTCGAAATTGAGCTGCTCATAGAACACTTCCACCATAGCACCGTTTTCTCTGGTAAAGGTGTGATATTCTAAAAGATCAAAGATCAACTCCTCACTTGTAATGTTTATTGCACTCCTCTGCAGTTCCATTGCACGAACCGAGTTGGATCTGAATATTGATTAGTGATTTGACAGACATATCATAGCCCACTTTGAGTGATTGAGACGGCCATTTAGCGGGTGAATAAGTAACGGAATAGATGGATTGATGACACGGCTGTTGACATCGACATCTGAGGGGAATATTTTTATATTTTTTAGTGAAAATAATAAAACGCCATTTCCAACAAAACATAAGTGAGAAAAGGAATAAAAATGAAAAGTGAAACTCACCTGAATGATCCATGCAATCCTCCCAATTCGTTCATTCGAGCATCAAGACATTTACCTCAAATTAATCAGATAATCAGAATTAATCAGATCATTTTATTCATGTCTGCTCTATCATTTCGATAAAAATGAACACTGTCTGATAAAAATATTCTCAAAATTCAAAAAGAAAGTAGGGGGCACCCGGAGTTGAACCGGGGACCTCTCGATCTGCAGTCGAATGCTCTGCCACTGAGCTATACCCCCGATGTTGAAGCTTCATGTTTGCTCTAGCTTAGCGATAAAAATGAACACTGTCTGATAAAAATATTCTCAAAATTCAAAAAGAAAGTAGGGGGCACCCGGAGTTGAACCGGGGACCTCTCGATCTGCAGTCGAATGCTCTGCCACTGAGCTATACCCCCGATGTTGAAGCTTCATGTTTGCTCTAGCATACCGTTACACTTCAACTCTCTACGCGACCGCCATGGCGAAATTCGTTCTCCTTTTTCACTATTTTGGAATGTTTTATCTGATTTGTTTCATTCAAAACTTACGCGCAACAGGATCGGCAGCATCACAATGTTTCTTTCCATCAGGAACAGGGAAACGAGGATCACCACATAGACAATCCTTGAGAACCAACTGCTGGAAGCAAGAACGATAGCAACCCTGGAAGAATTGATTGCTTCGAAGTGAATCAGCGGTTTGGAATCAGCTAACCTCCACTGAATATTCATAATTATCATAGATGTACTCAGTTCCCTTTCCATCAGGGATACAATCTCCATATGGAGCCGGCAGACGACTCATCTTTCTCTGTGAAGGTGAACTCAAAATTTATTTCTAACTTTACATTACTGACCAATCTCAATCCGAATGAGGATACATAACCAGTCGGGGCGGAATATCCGAATGTGTCAGGAAAAGGGAAGTCTTCCTGAAATTTCATTGTTGCAAAGCAGTGAATATTTCACTAGAACATTTCCGTCGTCATACTTCTCACCTTATCGTGAATGGTCAATCGAACTCCCGTCGCTTCAGTTGTCGGCATGTAATCGGATGCATTTACGTATACGAGCATTCGAAGACCGTACATCGGACCTGCATCGGTGGTTTGAAGTCAAGTCATTCTCTCGAGACTCTACCAGCTCTGATACTCGTGAGATTGACAGTTCGATTGTAGTTGAAAGTGAAGCAATTTCCGAAGACAGGATCGACGTGGGTCATGAAGTCACTGAAGATTCAAAGATGAATATGCACTCGAATGATAATACTTACCCATCAATGTCACAAGCCATTCCGTTGAAAGAACACTTGTGAATGAGCTCACGCTTTGTTGTAGACAGGCCCTGTCTCTCCTAAAAGGTGGTGTCAATCGAAAGATCAAAGATCAATCTGACCCCCATGGAGAGTGTAGCCATAGCGAACATGATGTTCTCCTTTGCCTTGTTAACGATTGCCACTTCATCAGTCATTCCCTGTAGAGATCAAAGATCAATTCACCGAGTCCAATTTTCCTTACAGCGAAACCCATAGCCTCGAGGAAGTTGGGATCTTCAGTAGTCGGACCGCCCGAGAGAAACTTCCAGATTTCAATCATGGGAGCCTTAATTTTGTATTAAATTTGTATTAAATTCAAATGTATCTGTTGTCAAATTAGATTTAGAAGATCAAATTTTATTCAAGATAATTCCATACTTTGTCACTGTATGCGATGCAGAATCCAGTGGATGCGCAAAGACAGATACGGGGAGCGTGAGTTGGAGCTTCCCCCGCTAAATATGAGATTAGGAATGAATTCTGCTTGTAGATAAATGAATCATTAATCCGTCTCACCCGGTGGATGCTCTCGGCAAAAGGCGTGCTCGTTGCAGAAAAGACATCTCAAATAGGGAATTATCTTCCATTTTCAAATGAGCACCCACGAAGTATTTCTCCAGTCAGTAGGAGGATGACACGGCCACGCATCTTGAGTTCCTCTATCGAATGCGCAAATGCATCGATTCTCTTCTAGGATCGGCTCATCGTATTTGTATCTCAAATAAATTGTAATGCAAAGTGAAGAGTGGAATGGATTGGAAATTAGCATTTAATCTGACCGATCTCCTTCGCAATCATCATCAGAAGCAGTTTTGGCAGTGGAAGATTCATACGGATCATAGGGTTCGGTTTCATCAGGATCTTCATCATGATCATCTAATGTATCAGTCGTCGAATGCTACAATTTATTATCGTATTCATCAATTTAATCCCTAAACCCGAATTTTAAAAAATGAATCAAACCTTCCCCTCTCCATCAAACTGCTCAGAAGAAGACTTTCCGCATACACATTTTGAGTATCCCTGAAATGCATTTCCCTTCCAGTTCCATATATTTGGTTAATACCGGTTCGAAGTAAGCATCTTTGCTCGATCTTTTCATTCTATGAGGGGTATCTGAAATGGTCAATCCCATCTCTCCCTTTTCATTCCCTTTCAAACCATCATCATCGTCATCATCATTTCCTTGATTCTTCTTATCCGATGGCATTGCATCACGGAAAGCATTCAACTGAAAGATAGGTAAATTCATATTAGACAGTTTTCTATTCAACTGACCGTTCTCTGTACAAGGGCGACATTGGAAGCAAGAGATGCTTTGTAGGGATTGAGATTGCACAGAGTAATGGCAGGGAAGGGTGCAGTATCTACAGGGATTCATTTTATCTTCCAGTAAGAGATCCCCTCACCGAATTTCAGCTGAATATCGACAATCTTCTCGTTTCGATTATATTTGTCCAATACAGAATCAGCATTATAATAGAGCATACTCATACAACCAATGAAGAGAAGAATCCATACTCCGCTGAATAAGGAAAAGAGTGACGCAAGTGAAGGAAAGGATGAATATCACATTTTTACGCGAAGTTGTTTATTGTTCCGCGCGTAACGAAATTGCTATTAAACTATGACCGCGCTTAAAATAAAGCATTAAATATATATTTGATGCTTGACGAGCGTAAAACCATCCCAGAAATCCAGTTTTATCATTAAAAACTAAGGAAAACAAGTGAAAATAGGCGGAAATCGCGAAAGCCAAAGCGATTGCCGCGCGGAATATTTTAGTAGGAATGCAATTACCATCGTATCATTTTAAAAATGTGATATCGTACCGATAATATCGATTAGGCGCCTGTCCGATCATCGGAATTCCATGAGCACTCGTCTTGTAACAGAATTCCTGGATTGTGGGATAGCAACCTTCCGTAAAAAGAAAAGACTACCTTGAAATGCCAAGCGAGTCGTTTCTCGTAGGGAAGTTGTTTCGGATCGAATTCGCCAGTGATCAATTCGCACTGCAAAGGATATAAATCTATTAGAAATACTATTACGAAGATGTTGTAGTGACAGTCAGATTCTTCATCAAGCGAATCGAACTCACTTGAACTTCCGAGCTTGTCGAATTGAAGCATTCTCCATATCCAAAATCACCAAAATATTCCCGTTCAGTGACGAATTTGCTCTGATCTGCATTGAGATACGCAAGAGGATCACCATAAACCTGCAATTGGATTACTCATGGAAACTAACTAGTGAATCACACCTTTTTCATATACTCTGCCGACTCGGGGAGTCGTTCCCAGTTCTTGAGATTCTGTATCCACGACATCGTGGAAGAGCCACTGCAATACGTTCAAGAATGTTCTGAGAACCGGTGGAGAAAAAAGGAAAGGAAAGCCAGTAAGATGTGCTCGAACATATGACTGAGAAGGGAAAGAAAGAAGTGTCTCTTTCCTCCTCTTGGAATTTCTCATGCTCATCCCTCCTTCGTCCATTGACTCTGATCAGGAATGCATTGAATGGGAAGAAGGGAAGATGCGTGATGGAGAAAGACGAGAAGAGAAAGAAAGAAGGATAGACCTTTGCTCCCCAAAAAGATTAGAAAATTTGAATAAGAAACTCGAGAAATAGAAGAAAAAAGCTTTACAATGACAATTATCCGTGTCCGGAATATTCAAATTGATCATTGTAGCTCGTCCTTCGCTCTTCTCCCTTCATTCTCGATCCTTCGCCTCGTGAGAAGTGGTTCGTCCTTCTCTCCCTTTCCTCCATTCTCGAGGGTTCACGTCGTGAGGAGTGGTTGGTTCTTTATTTCTTAGTCTCCTTTCGTTCATAAAGATCAAAGATCATTCATCTCTATCTCAGATGACACCTTTCCTATGGACAATTCTTCTCTTCCCGTCTTTCATCTTATCGACGTCACTCGATGGTCCACCTGCTGATATAAAATATGTCGATCTTATCGAAAAGGATGATTATTATGGTCAGTTCGTTTCCAGTGAAAGTTCCTGTCTAACAATTGCATTCTAGAATGTGGTATATCTGAAATACGGACTAGCTTGGAGTATTGTACCCAATTCAAGACCTGCGATAAAGTCGGAATCGTTAGTGAGTTAATTTGTCAAGTAGTTCGAATGTGAAAGGAATATCGATTCAGAGAGTGCTGCTAATACAAAATTGATGAAGCCGACACAGACTATTGCATATTGTGATCAGGCAATCAAGAATGTTAAAGCACAGTAAGAAAGAGACTGTCGTCTATAATGATCAAGGCTCTTTCTAGAATTCGAATAAGTGTATCACCCGACATTTGGAAGAACATCCATTATATCATGTGCCGAGAGAAAGGTTTATCATTATCGTAGCCAATTATATTTAACCCTGTAAATTTCAGATGGGAAAAACGTGACGATTGTCAAATTCACCGGGAAGGGTCTCGAATTCGCTCACCCGGATAATCAGACTAAGATCGATCTTCGTTGTGTGAGTGAAGGAAGAGGTGAGCAAGGAAAGGGATCCATTGATAGCATGATTAGTGCACTCTTGAGCCATCAGGGGGTATAGCTCAGTGGCAGAGCATTCGACTGCAGATCGAGAGGTCCCCGGTTCAACTCCGGGTGCCCCCTACGTTCTTTTGCCATTTTTTCGATTTTGTAGCTCGCTTCGACATTTACCACAGGAGAGAAGAAAAGGACGCGAATGAGGGAGTCTATGAGAATGGAGTGGGTTTAGATTCCCACTTGAACCTCTCTATCCATGATTATCTCAGAGATACTTCGTTGTCTACACATTCATCGGCCTCATGGGCACAGTGACTGCGATGGCACTGGTATTCCCACTCTTTCTGGTCATCATTCATCCTCTCTATTTCAGTACTATCTAATATATCTGAGATGGGAGAATCAAAAATTGGAGAAGGTGAGGAAGATGAAGATTGTTCTCCAATCAATTCTTCCATTGAAGGCGGTAGCTCGACGTCAAGCTCGTCACGATGAACTATGGCTGTCAATTGAGAGAATGGAGAGACCGGAATACGATCCAGAGGTACTTGCCCTTTTCCAATTGATCTTTGATCTTTGCTCACTTCTTTTTCCTATGCAGGAAGTATGGAATGCTATGCCACTCATCCATCAGCAAGTGGCCCTCGAGGCCGCAATTTTCATTCAGAGATACAAGGGAGAAAAGTGAGCAAAGATCAAAGATCAATCTGACGAATACTTCTCAGATTCACTCCTCAATTGCGTCAATGGCTCATCGATCGAAGTTATCCAGCAGGAGCAACGGAGATCATTCTCCACATTGCCGGGGTATTATTCGAAAATATATATAATAAATAATCATTAAAATGTGCAGCTGAGCGATCCGGAATGTCCATTCTACGCACCAGAGGAGAGAACGGCCGAATTCAAGAATGAAAATGTAAGGACTTTGAGTAATCTTTGATCTTTGATCTTTGATCTCTTCCAGAAAATCGACTATTTTGCTGAGAAGATCGAGTCGCGTATTGTGGACACGCTGAACTACGCGAATCGACTCGTAAGAAGAAAGGTTCGATTGATAACTCTTTCGATTGTATTTCAATCTCCATTTAGATCGTGTTCACCGATCATCGTTGGATGGAACTTCACCATCTCGCTATTGAACTCTTCTTGACTTCACTCGGATCGCCCTCCCATCCTACCGTAAGAATGATTCCACTTGATTATCACTAACTGATTTAATTAGATCCACGATGCTGATATTCCCGTTCTTCCTCGTCATGCATTCGGTACGAGAGATAATGCAATTGATGAAGAGAAAGATGAGAAGGAGAGTGAAATGAGAAATAGAAGGTATCAACTAATTCCCTTTCTTTCCTCATCCTTTCCCATTACAGACCTCACTTCCTCCATTATGATTGGGATGAAGCACAGAAGTTGATCGGATAAAAGAAGAATTATAAGAAGAGCATACTAGTAGATACAACAATAAACTATTTGAGAGATTGCTTCTGTGTGGCTACTAGGGTTCTCTTATTGGAAAATCAATCGTTATTGGAAAATGGACCTCTATCCCACTCATTTTCCAATAGCGTGCGAGAACAACGCGGTCTCTTATTGGAAAATGATTCATATTGGAAATCCAATAGTTATTGGAATTCCAATAAGGAGAACAAAGGATTTCTCTCTCAAAATGATCAATTATTCGTTATTGGAATTCCAATAACTATTGGAAAATCGAGCGCCGCATTCGAAATCGTTATTGGAAAATGAGAGGGAGGGAAATTTCTTTGTTCTCGTTATTGGAATTCCGGAAAATTTTCCAATAAGAGAACTCTATTCTTTCAATATCCCGTTCTGCTGTTTGAGTCTTACATATGTTTCACAGCCGTCTAAAGATAAGTGCGTTTCTTTCCGATATTGTTTCTTTCTGTATGTTTTACAGCAATACTAGCATTTCACACAGCTTCACCCAATTACTCGAAATATTTTCGAAAATAAAAATAGATATATAAAATGATATCTCACTTATCCGTGCTCCACAACAGTGCTCCTTCAGCTCCGATATCCGTCAACTGGCGAAGGGAGTTGCACAGGTCGCGCTGGAAATACTTTTTTTTATTATTCATTTCAAAATAAATTTGAATAAAGATGTTTATATTATGTTTGAGGACCAAGCAAACCCCTCGAACAACAGCGAAAATATTTCGTGCTGTTGTTCCTGCCATTCTCAAAAATATTTGTGAGAGATAACTGCGGGGGTTGTTGAGAGGATGGTATCCGCAAATATTATTAGAGTGACTAGACGGAGAGAGCGTGTGCGAACAACCATTGAAGAGTGTTTAGAGCAACAATCTTCCTGGTGAGAATGTTTGCGGAATCGAGTAGACACACTCATTGTCAGAAATCATTAGAGCGAACTACCGAAGGATTTATCTGGTAAACATTTCCGGGGAATATTTTTTTAAGAATTTCGGATATCAGTGCGTTCGCCTAAGAATCGCCACTTTCTTCTAAAATCCGTACAGCAAAAAGTGATTCGTTGGTTTTTCACATATTTTGATAGCCCTAATGGTCCTCTATCGATTTCAGTTATTCTCATGTATCTGCGACCTTAATTGGCTTAACTACGGTAGGTCAAAGTTAGGCCCTATTTAGGGATTTTCTAACATAAAACGGAACAATGACTTTCAAATTGGCTGAAAATCGGGTTCTGGGGCTAGTTTCATGCGCTGATCACGCCTGTACACTTTATTTTTCATGATTCCAAAATTTGCATATTCATGAAAATTTCAATCGAACTTTTCTCGAAAAAGAGGAAAAACGTAATTCTAAATTTTTGAAATGTTGTAGCCATTGATCAGAGCTTTCGAACGCGCCCGGTCTCGCCTCTTAACGAGGGAAGCTTGATCACTAAATCCTTAAAAGCGTGCAGTTCTAAATCGAGAGAAAAGCCTCACTTCACTCTCATTTCCCATCATTTCGTGCCATTCGCAGAGTCCGTGCGGTCTGGAGTGAGGCAAAACGATCATTCTAGACCGCACGAATGCGGCGAGTGGCACGGAATGAGAGTGAAATGAGAGTTTTCTCTCGATTTAGAACTTCACGCTTTTAAGGATTTAGTGATCAAGCTTCCCTCGTTAAGAGGCGAGACCGGGCGCGTTCGAAAGCTCTGATCAATGGCTACAACATTTCAAAAATTTAGAATTACGTTTTTCCTCTTTTTCGAGAAAAGTTCGATTGAAATTTTCATGAATATGCAAATTTTGGAATCATGAAAAATAAAGTGTACAGGCGTGATCAGCGCATGAAACTAGCCC